>BSBK01003858.1:347500-795000 GCA_027943335.1 Chamaecyparis obtusa | reverse complement strand
GCAACTCACTGGTGAGGGTTGCATAGTTACGTTTAATGATAGAAATTGGAAGGTTTCAAAAGGTTCCTTAGTAGTAGCAAGAGGTGTGAAAGTAGGCACCTTATATCTTTGTACAGGTCATACTGTTCCTTCTACTTTAATTATTTTAGAAGATAATGAATGTTCATGAACAATGGCTATAGTTGAGCAGGAAGAACATCAAACCATTGCTGTAAATTCTGACACAGCATTGTGGCACAACAAAATCAGGCACATGAGTGAAAAAGGTATGAAATTACTTCATTCAAAGAAAATTTTACCTGGTCTGAAATGTGTCAATATGGAGTTCTGTGAGAGTTGTGTGTATGGAAAACAAAAGAGAGTTAGTTTTGTGAAGAGTGGGAAGGAAAAGAAAAATGAGAGATTAGAGCTTGTGCATATAGATGTATGGGGACCAGCTCAAGTATCTTCCCTTGATGGCTCTCTATATTATGTTACATTTATAAATGATGCAACAAGAAAAGTATGGATTTATTTCCTTAGACATAAATCTAATGTATTTCAAACTTTTAAGAAATGGAAATTCTTGGTTTAGAATGAGACTGGTAAAAGGTTAAAATGTCTTAGATCTGATAATGGTAGTGAGTATTGTAGCACATAATTTGAAGATTATTTTTCCTCTAATGGTATTTATAGGTAGAAAACTATACCAAGGACTCCATAAGAAAATGGAGTGGCTGAACGCATGAACATGACAATAATGGAGTGTGCAAGGAGTATGAGATTGCATGCTAGGCTACCCAAATACATGTGGGTAGAGGCTATGAACAATGTTATTTATTTAATCAATAGAGGCCCCTCTACTCCTCTAGATTGTGGTATTCTAGAGGAAGCATGGAGTGGTAAGAAGGTGAGTTATTCTTTTCTCAAAACTTTTGGTTGTGAAGCTTTTGTACATATAGATTCTGAAAATAGAACCAAGCTGGAAGCTAAGTCAAAGAAATGTGTATTTTTTGGATATGGAATTGATGAATTTGGTTATAGGCTTTGGGATTTTGAAAATCATAAAATTGTAAGAAGCAGGGATGTCATATTCAATGAGAAAGTATTGTACAAAGATCTGTTGTAGCAACATGAGAAGAAAGAAAATGACTATGTAGTACTGGATGATACTCCAAAAGATGATGTTTCAGTAGTTCCTTATGCTCCACAACAATAGAAAAAACAAATACCACACACCCCAGTGAATGTTGGATGGTCAACAAGGCTAAGTAGACCTCCAGAAAGATTTTCTCCATCTTTGTATTCTATTTTATTAACAGATGCTAGTGAACCTGAATGTTATAATGAAGTTGTGTAGGTGGATACAAAGATTTAGTGGGAGTCTTCAATGATAGAGGAAATGGACTCCTTGCTGAAAAATCACACTTGGGACTTATGCAAGTTACCTGCACATAAAAGGGCTTTACAAAATAAATGGGTTTATAGGTTGAAAGAAGAGGATGGAGGTAAGAAAAGATTTAAAGCCAGGTTAGTTGTAAAAGGATTTGCACAAAAAAAGGGTATTGATTTTGATGAGATATTTTCTCCAGTTGTTAAAATGACTCCTATCCGTATTGTTTTAAGTATTGTGGCTATTGAAGATTTGTATTTAGAGCAAATTGATGTTAAAATAGCTTTTCTTCGTGGTGATTTGGATGAAGAAATATATATGGTACAACCACAAGGATTTGAGGTCAAGGGTAAGGAGAATTTGGTGTGCAGATTGCAGAAAAGTTTATATGGCTTAAAGCAAGCACCTCAGAAATGGTATATTAAATTTGACACTTCTATGAATGAGCATGGATACAGTCAATGTCATTCTAACCATTTTGTTTATTTTAAGAGGTTGGATGATGACAACTACATTATTTTATGTTTATATGTTGATGATATGCTTGTAGCTGGGTCTAACATGGATCACATTAAGGGGTTGAAACAACAGTTAGCACTTTCATTTTCTATGAAGGATTTGGGGGCAGCAAAACAAATCCTTGGTATGAAAATTTGTAGAGATAAGAAAAATAGGAACTTGTCTCTATCTCAGGCTGATTATATTGAGAAGGTGTTGCAACATTTCTCTATGGAGAATGCCAAAGCTATCAGCACACCTTTGCCTAGTCATTTGAAATTGACTAAGGAGATGTGTCCTAAGACATCAGAAGAAGAGGCAAAAATGTCTAATGTACCTTATGCTTCAGCTGTAGGGAGCTTAATGTATGCTATGGTATGTACTAGGCCAGATATTGCACACGTAGTGGGAGTCATTAGCCGATATATGAGTAACCCTAGTATTGAGCATTGGAATGCAGTCAAATGGATTCTCAGATATTTGAGAGGTACATCCAGTAAGTGTTTACACTTTGGGGTTTCTACTACTACTGTACATGGCTATGTTGACTTAGATTTGGTAGGAGATATAGATAGTAGGTGAAGTACTACAGGTTATGTATTTACTATTGGTGGGACAATAGTGAGTTGGATTTCTCGACTACAAAAGGTGGTTGCTTTATCCACTACAGAGGCAGAGTATGTTGCTGCTACAAAGGTAGCCAAGGAGATGATATGGCTTCAATTCTTCATGGAAGAATTGGGACATCCACAGATGGATAATTTTTTGCATACAGATAGCCAAAGTGTCATTCATCTTGTGAAGAATTATGCTTTGCACTTGAAGAAAAAACACATACAGTTATGGTACCATTTCATTTGGTCAGTTTTCGATGATGGGAAGTTAAAGCTAGAAAAGATTCATACGGATGATAAACCAACATATATGTTTACAAAGGTAGTAACAAGGGAGAATTTGAACTCATGTTTAGCTTTAGTTGGTCTTCTAGACTGAACAGAATAAAGGAACAGCTGAGTCCAGGGTGATTCGATCCCATGGGAGCCTCATATGGTAGTGGTATTGCTACAGGATTAGTCTCCAAGTGGGAGGTTTTTTTAGTGTGGATACTGATCAGTCACCAAGTGGGAGATTGTTAGCTTGTGGTGACTGATCCGGAAAGTACTATACACTTTTCCTCCTGACCTCACTTATGGCTTAGGGTTAGGGTTTTTCATTATGTATGATTTTAGTACTTGCGGTGGAATTGAGTTGTAAGGGATTACAAATTGTAATCAGGTTGTAATCATTGGATAATAAAATATTGGACTCATTGTTGGTGAACGTAGCCCAGGGATTGGGTGAACCATGTTAAATCTTTGTGTATTGTCTTCTCTTCTGTGTGGTTTATTGATGTCTGATATTGGTTATATTTGCATCTAATTATTATTTCTACCTTGTTAATCCTAACACACACACACACAAATAGAAATATATATGTGTGTGTGTGTGTGTGTGTATAGAGAGAGAGAGAGATGTGTATGTGTGTGTTTGTGTATATATACACAACTGTAAAGATCGAGTCTATCTTACAAGAAACACATAAGCTCAACAATAGAAATACATAAACAAATTCTACTAAGACATAAAGACTTTTCCACATAATTTATTCCATTCTTCAACTAAGAAATCACAATAATTTGAAATATTGTTGAAGAACCTCAAAGTACAATAATTAGAAATTGACCATACTGCCGGGAGTACATGAATAATCCCATAAAACATGAGGTAATAATAAATAAAAGATGTCAATCATACAGTCACATGTGATACATGAAGATATACAAATTCAAATACAATAGAGTACAAGACCAAAAGGTTGAAAAGGTACAAGATATCCATATGAATGCCATCAGACTATCCATCGTTCATTTGCATGATCTAGTCTCCTATGCCATCAGACCTCTATCCATCTACAAATCCCACAATGGAAATGTGATCCAAGTGCATTTTCTATCCAACCACAAAGTGGTTAGCTCCCTTAGGGCTCATCTTGAAATTAAGAGCACACTGACCCTACTCGAGTAACCTATCACCTCGACACTGATGGATCAAAAGGAATCTATTGCAAGCGGTGAACTACCTACTTTTCCCATACATAAAAGAAAAACTAACATAGATATGGGAGAGAGAAAAGAAATAACCAACACAAAATCAATCATATGTTTCCATAGCTTAGGCCTAAGCATACATTTGCGAGACTTCTACTGGTAGGTAAAAGACATGAATATTTACCCTTCTCTATTTATCCATATTCAACACCCTTTCCTAAGATATCTTTCTTAAAATAGAATAAAAAGGACTTAAATAACATAAATTCATGTTTCCAAAACACTTTCATTCACTAGTTTACCCTTTTTTTTAATGATAATTTCGCATAGTCAATTTTTTAAGATAAAGAATATATGGTTTTTACATCTTTTGAAATAATGTATTCTCAAAATCAATAACATGGTAATAAAGAAAATCTATATTTCATATTTATGTGATCATGGTAATTCTATAGGAAGATCATAGGTCTCATGTCACCGCTTGAATGAACAAAACAATAAACATGTTTTCCAAAAATTTAAATCATAAATTCAAATAGTGATGGTTGTCAAACAAAAATTTAACCATAGGTTGACATGATAAAACCAAATGGGTACTTCAAATTTTATCTAGTCTTGAAAATCAACACATACTCCAATTTGTCCTACCAAAAGGAATTTTTCTACATGAATAAGGCCAAAATATACAATGCTAGAGAAAATAGTTTTTATCTATAGAACACTTGGGAGTATACTTTCTATCTAACAAGACAAGTTTTACAAAAGCTAATAATCAACAATGGAACACTAAAAATCAAAGACGATAAATGTTCGAAGCCATAGTATGGAAGAAAAACAAATAGTTTAATAGATTAATCTATTCTAAGCTTCATTTGAGATATTTTACTATATTTGAGAATGTTCAAAATTTCTTCACAACTTTCCTAAACTACAAATCATAGCCAAGGAAAAATAGTAGGCATGATGTTTTTCACATGTGTGTGGGTTTCTCCTATCACTTGATAATGTAACCCCTTTTGTCTTCCAGTTCTTTTATTACGTGCGTGTGTATCTCCCTTCTCTTTGTGTGCGTATTTCCCTTCTTTTACTTCTTTTCTTTCCTTTCCTATCAGCTCTATTGCACACGTGTCCTTCTGATCAAACTGTGCAAGTTTCTTTCTTTTTTTCTTTTATTGTGTGCTTTCTTTCTTCCACGTCCCATTCCAATTTTGCTTCTCCTGAATTTTGATCTCCCTCCAATATATTTCTATTTTTATTTTGTATTCCCTCCTTTTTTATGCATGTGTATATATCAACCCTCCAAAAATTATTCCTTCCTCTACATATTTTGATACCTTTCCAAAATAAAAAGCCTCTACTAAATGTGTTCTAGAACGTCATCATTCATCCACAAAATTTACAGTTAATCTCTTCCAAAATATGGCGATTAAGCTGCTAATAGGGGTCGACTCACCTGCTATTAGTCAAACTTGGGGTTCAAACCTCTTGCATTGTCCTCCTGATCATCTGTGCACACGGGATCAACATACACTCGACAACTAGTCGCAATCACCAATCATGTGTGAAGCTCTTCCAACATGGAAAGTGGAGTTAATAGTTGGTGTTGATTTATTCTCATGTTTCTTCCAAACTTCCACGCCTTCTCTCTGTTGCAATATCCTCCAAGTTAGCTGAACACACAAGAATGACTTAGCATTTCCTTAAACCAGTCATAGTCCAGATAAACAACGTGCGGCTATCTTTTAAGCATGTGAATATAACCTTTTCAAAGACCATCTTCCCTTCCATGTGATGGTAAGGAAGTCGTAAACAAAGGGATTCAAATTTCATATCCAAAGAATCAAACATTTATAAATACATTTAATGTAATCTATATTTACTTAAATAAAAAGACTAAATTAATTCAGAATTGGATAGTTCAATATTATTAAAACTAACATATAAAAATAATTTAAACAAATTTCATTTCTTTCAAAGTAATAAAATTAATTAACACTCAGTCAATTAACTCAAGCATTTTATTTAACGAGATATAAAAGAAAACTCATTAAATATGAAAGCAAAGATAAGTGGTGTGTGCTTGCAACCAATTATTCCCATCACATCCTTACCAATGAGATAAGTTCCTCTACCTCAATCATATTTATGTCTTCATCTCCTGAAATTCATACTAACACTCAAATCATCAATAGGTTAGTCCATTAAATCTGAAATCGAATAAAAATGCATAAATCATTTTCATAACATATTTAACATTTCCAAAATTTTCAATAATCATAATAAATAATGATTTTACATTTCATTTTCTATAACATAACATCACTTTCCATTACATCCATTTATTTCATAAAATAATTTAAGAAACATCATAAAATCTACATCTAAACATTTATTCCATACGACTTGGGTCGACAAACATTTGACCAAGTCAACATAAGTCTAAAATAGTTTTCTCTTATTTTGCACATTTCTTGGCCCCTCCTTCCCTTATCCTTTTCATAGACTCTTGGTTTTCATCTTTACCATCATTTGCATCCTCATGATGGATCATGGAATATGATTTGAAATGTTAATGGTAAAAAAATATATACACAATCATTTCCAGAAACATTCTAGCTAGATTATTAATGATTGTAGAGATCTACTATCATTAATGATGCAAAAATAATCTACAAGAAGCAAATGTGTTAAAGATATTATATTTCAATGGTATTATTGTGTGTAGATTGAATATGTGTTAAGAGAATTTGATATCTATTTTCTATTGTCATATATATGTGTGTGTGTGTGTGTACACACACACATAGAGAGAGAGATAGGGTTTTGTAAATAGATTATTTATTGATAATAATTAAAAAGTATTTACATAAAGTTTACTTTCAATAATAAAAACATTCCTTGTATTCAACACCTTTTGAACCCTGCTACATTCACTACCATAAAACCTGCAACTACCCTCAACAACATACCAATTACATACTCATAGCCATCAACAACCCTACCAATACAAAGGAAAAAAACCTATGAAAACACATATACACTTTCATATTTTGGGGTTTGAAGGACCTAGGTTTGTTGGCACTATCATTTTTTCTCTCCCTCAATGCATTGTGGTTCTTCCTTGGTATTGGTTCCACTAGCCAACAACACCACCCCTATCCATCATTGGCACCTTGGTCCTCCACCTTTCCTGGTGTAGGGCACCAAGGATCTCATATGGAGGCATGGGTTATAGGAAAGAGTAATTAGGAGTTTGGATCCTTTTGGGGTCCTTTGATGTAATAAAAGACCAAGTGTGAGGTCAATTGGCACTTAAGTGTTCTTATAAACCAAGTTGCTCAATTGGACCAAATGGTCTAAAAAGTGTTGATTTATTATTTTTTTATAGATTTGGGTAGATTATGCTTATAATGGATGGGTTATATACATCTAGACCTTGGTGAGGTCTAGTTAGAGCCTAGAAGAAAAATTGCACAAGTTGCAATGCAACTTTCAAAAGTTTCTTGACAACTTTTGAAAAGTTGCTCAAAATTTGTAAATTGGTTGAGAGAACCTAATCATGTGGTTCTAACCATTGGGATATATTTAAAATCCATGAAGAATGATTGACCAAGAGGTGAGATCACATTGTAATCAAAGGCTTGAAGTTTTGGAATGAAAAACCTTGAATTTCTAGAATTCTGAGTGTTACCAGTGGATTGTACGGTTCCATACGAATTGGGAATGATTGCATAGTCATTTTTTTTGTAAGAAATTTGTTTTGAGGAGTGAATTCTTTTGGTTTGAAGGCATTTGGATACACTAGTGAAAAGTTACATTCATTTTGGTTTGGGTGATCCATAATAGCCCTGATTTCTAGGGACTTGGAGAAATGGAGCCCTAACTTGCCATTCCACTAGTGGATCCTCATGAAACTGAGGGGAATGCAAGTTAGGAGCATGGTGTCAAGGAATCTAGAGGCTAGAGGTGTGGGGAGAAGTTTTGATAGTTTTTCAAGCCAGCCCTAGGCCAAACATCTCTATGTGTTTGGCTAGGATAGAAGTGGCTAAGTGGAGACAATCAATGCTGGAGACCCACATAACTTGTTAAGTGGTTGAATTTGGTAAAATAAGGTGTGAAAAGGATTTCCAAAATTTTTGGGGGTCTTGAGAACCCATCCTACTCATTCTTCATTAAAGCCCTAGTCTAACTTGATCAATTAGGCCTGTGTGCTTGGTGAGGGTTTGGGGGTGCTAGATCAGGATCAACCTAATTGATTTTGGATTATTTTGGGGAATCAAAAAGGGTATTTGGATCAGTGTTTATTTTCCTATGTTGTTAAGGAGTTTTGGAAACTAGAGGCCAAAATCAGGGTTTGAAAGGTTACAAGGATTGTAGGCCTAGTGTGAGGAATTGGTGTTGTGGGTCTGAAGGATTCCTTTTGGGTGTGGAACCTGACTTGATTGGCTTTAGGAAATCAATCTCCACTCTTTTTTGAAGGTGATTTGAAACTATAAGGGAAAGTGTCTTATAGGGCTCATTAGAAGAGTGTACCTGGGTGTGGGTAAAGGATCTCAAATTGATCCTAGAATCCATTATTTTGTGGATTAAGGTTGAAGACCTTAGTTTTTGTGGTTAGCTACATTGCTCTACATCAAGTGGTATCAGAGCCACCAAGGTCTTGATTGGATAAGTAAGGAAAAGATAAGATGTCTGAGAATGAGGAAGAGAGGGAGATCCCTCTAAGCATAACTAATGTGGAGTTGGCCAAATTGGTCAAAGAATAGATGGTAGAGATAGGGCTATGAGAGAGGAGAATAGAATGATGAAGATAGAGTTGGACAAGCTGAAGGGGAAAGTGGTTAGGGGAGCACAAGAATACTCTAAGGAAGAAGATTAAAATGAAGAGGAAGACCACAGGCAAAGTAGACAAGCCCTGTCAGAAGACCAAAGAGTCATGTTAGAAGCCCTTTGAAGGGTAGGGAGAAGAGACACCAAGACTAATCTCCCCATGTTTTGTGGAAAAATAAATCCAAAAGAATGCATGGATTGGATTGAGTCCCTAGACAATCACTTTGAATGTGATAGTGTACCTAAATTCCATAAGATGGGGATTGCTAAAACCAAGATGAAAGGCTCTGCCCTTAGTTGGTGGAACTTCCTTCAGACTAAGAGGTTGGATGAAGGCAAGGAGGCAATTACCACATGGAAGAGGATGAAGATAGAGATCAAGTAGTTCATACCAGAGGACTATGAAGTCCTAATGCACCAAAAACTACAAAGCCTAAGGAAAAAGGACTTAGATGTGGGTGCATACACTAAGGAGTTTCACAAACTCACCCTAAGGGCTAAGGTAACTAAGAGTGAAAAACAAAAATTGGCCAAGTATTTGAATGGTCTCAAGTACTCAATCCAAGATGAACTCAATTTTTTCAATCCAAAATTAGTGCACTCATGTTTCCAAATGGCACAAAAGATTGAGGAAAGATAAATGAGGAAGGGTGACTCCCAAAACAAAGCAAGGGGAGCCAACAATAGAGGCAGATTCAATGGGAGTGGATCTTTTAATAGACCCCAAAGGGAGTCTAGTAATCAAGAAAATCAGGAAGGTGAATCCAGTCCTAGAGGAGGCTTTAGAGGAAGAAGAAGTAACAGTAGAGGGAGATCAGGAGGAAGAACTCCATGAGTATTCCCTAGTAGGTGTTTCAATTACAATCAAGCTGGACACCAAGCCTCAAGGTGCCCTGATAAGATTGGGAACAATCAACAAGGAGGGGACATGAGAGTCCACCTAGCCCAAGAGGATGATACACAAAGTGTACAAGGAGCCAAAGGGAATGCAAATCTGGAGCAGAGAGAGTTCCTCATGTTCGATAGGACCCTATTAAAGAACCCTCCAGGCAAGGAGCCAGCACAAAGGAAGACCCTATTTAGAACTACATGCAAGGTGAAAGGTAAAGTTTGTAAAGTGATAGTAGATTCAGGTTCAACTGATAATTTAGCTTCCATTTCTATGGTAGATAAGCTTAGGTTGAAAAAGATACCTCATCCTAACCCATACAAAGTATCATGGTTGAACAAGGAACAAAAAGCTTTGGTGAATGAGCAGGTACATGTGGAGTTCAGGATAGGAGACTATCATGATAGAATCTTATTTGATGTGACTAAGATGGATTCCTGCCATCTATTATTAGAGAGACCTTGGCAATATGATGTGGATGCACATCATAATGGGAAGACAAATGTGTATGAGATCTCCAAGGGTGGAAGAAATTTCACCATGAGACCCTTGCTAGATGATGGAAAGGAGACTCCTCAAGCTAGCAGTATGCTAGTTGTAGGGGAGAAGGAGTTCATGAAGACAATAAAAAAGGAGGACACTCCATGCTATGCCATTGTGGTAAGGCCTAAGGAAGAGGGAAAGGAGTGCATGATAGAGAAGGAAGAACCATGGAGGAATATGGGGCCAAAAGAAGTGTAGGAACTTCTAGGGAGGTATAAGGGTGTGATTGCAGATGGAAAAATGGAGACACTACCCCCTGTTAGAGATGTAAGTCACTATATTGACTTCATTCCTGGTTCCACACTCCCAAAAAAAGTAGCCTAAAAGCTTACACCTAGTCAAAATGAAGAGTTGGCCAGGCAGATTGAAGAACACTTGAGCAAGGGGTTCATAAGGAGAAGCATCAGTCCTTGTGTAGTGCCAGCCTTGTTATCCCCAAAGAAGGAGGGTACATGGAGGTTGTGTACTAACTCCTGGGCTATAAACAAAATCAATAAGATATCGATTTCCAATGCCAAGAATGGAGGATTTGATGGATTGCCTAGGAGGGGAAAAGTACTATTCTAAGATGGATTTGAAAAGTGGTTACCACCAAATCAGGGTGAGGGAAGGAGATGAGTGGAAGACAACATTCAAGACCAATGAGGGTCTATTTTAGTGGATGGCGATGCCCTTTGGTCTCTCAAATGCACCAAGCACATTCATGAGGCTCATGAATGAGGTGCTTAATCCATTCATTAACCACTTTGTAGTTGTTTACTTAGATGACATTCTCATCCATAGTAAGAGCAAGGGAGAACACTTGGATCATGTGGAACAAGTTTTGAAGAGATTTCTAGAGGAGAAGTTGAGAATCAACTTGGACAAGTGTGTCTTCTTACAAGAGGAGTTGATCTTCCTAGGATTTTTTATCTCCAAGGGGAACCTCAAGATGGATCCATCAAAGGTGGATGCCATATTGGATTGGCCCACTCCAAGGACAACAAGTGAGGTCAAAATTTTCCATGGCCTAGCAAGCTTCTATAGGAAATTAATTAGAGGCTTTAGTAATGTGAGTGCCCCCATGATAGACACCATTAAGGGAGGCAGGAAATGTCAGTTTGTGTGGACTAAAGAAGCTGACAGGACTTTTGAGTTTTTAAAGAGGAAGGTGGAAGAACAACCTATCCTAGTGCTACCAGACTTTGGTAAGGTCTTCACCATTGAGTGTGATGCAAGCAATAGGGCCATAGGAGGAGTCCTAAGTCAAGAGGGAAAGCCCATAGCCTTCTTCAGTGAGAAGATAAATGAGGCAAAACAAAGGTACTCCACCTTTGACTTGGAGATGTATGCAATGGTTCAGTCCCTAAGGAAGTGGAGGCACTACTTATTGCCAAAAGAATTTGTTGTTTATACTGATAACCATGCCTTGAGTTTCTTGAATAGGCAGGAGAAGCTAAATCATAGACATGTGAAGTGGATAGAATATCTCCAATCCTACACATTCACAATCAAGCATAAGAAAGGGGTAGAAAACAAGGTTGTTGATACCCTTAGCAAGACAAAATTGACAATCGAAGAGGTAAGGTTAGAGAATGTGCGATTCCATTCCATCAAAGATATGTATGATGAAGATGAAGACTTCAAGGATGCATGCCAAGTCTTCAAGGACATGACAGGATAGTATCATAGTACTTTCTCTAACTATATGCTGCAGGAGGGACTATTCTTCAAGGGAAGTCAATTGTGTATCCCTAGGGAATCACTTAGAGAGAAGATTGTGAAGGAAAAGCACAGTGGGGGTTTGGTAGGTCATTTTGGATTAGATAAGACACTAGAATTGGTGAGGAGATTCTACTATTGGTCTAGAATGCCATCAGATGTAAGGAAATTTGTGGAGGCTTGTATGGTGTGCCAAAGAGAAAAGGGTAGGTCTTCCAATGCAGGCCTCTACATTCCATTGCCCATACCCAATAGACCTTGGGATGTTGTCAATTTAGATTTTGTACTTGGTCTTCCTAAGATCAAATAGGGCTATGATAGTGTGTGTGTGTGGTGGTGGAAAAGTTCTCTAAAATGGCTCACTTCTTGCCTTGAAAGACTAGCCATGATGCCTCACATACTACAGGGATCTTCTTTAAGGAGATCATAAGACTACATGGATTGCCTCTATCCATAGTCTTAGTCAAAGACCCCAAGTTTCTTAGTCATTTTTGGAGGACCCTATGGAAAAATCTTGGGATAGACTTAGCTTTCTCATCTGCCTACCAACCCCAATCAGATGGTAGACTGAAGTAGTTAACAAGTCTCTTGGAAACCTATTAAGGTGCCTAACCAAGGAGCATGGCTCAACTTGGGATTTAGTCATTGCTCAGGTAAAGTTTGCCTATAATGATTCCATGAACAGGAGTATAGGACAAAGCCCATTCCAGAGTGTGTATGGCACCCATCCAAGGGGTGTGATAGAGTTAAGAGAAGTTAAATCCATGGAGAGGAATAGTGCTTAGACTAGTAACTTTGCAGAGGTCATGAGGGATGTCCACAAGGAGGTAAGAAGCATGTTGGAGAAGGTGACAAAGAAATATAAAGAGGCTGCAGATAGTAGAAGAAGAGATCTCCAATTTTTAGTAGGATATATGGTGATGGTGCACCTAAAGAAGGAAAGATTACCCAAGGGTAAACATAGCAAGTTGATGATGAGAAAGATAGGTCCTTTTAAAATTTTGCAAAAGTGTGGTCAGAATGCTTACAAGGTGGATTTGCTATGAGATATTGGGCTCTCAAACACCTTCAACATATCTAATTTTTATGCCTATAAGGGACCTGAAGTGGTGAACTCAAATGGAGAAATAGTGCCCAAGGATGATCATGAGACCATCAAAGCCCTTCCTAAAACCCAAGTTCCTGAGATTGAGTATGTTTTGGACAAGAGGGAAGGTAAGAAGACCAGGAGATAGGTCTACATGGAATATCTCATCAAATGGAGAGACAAGCCAGTGGAAGATGCTAGTTGGCTAACTAAAGCAACAATCCAAGAGTTGGGATACCAAGTATCCACACAACTAACTCAAGAGACTTGAGTTTTATTGGGCCAAGGAGTATGGTGCAGGGCACCAAGGCTCTCATATGGAGGCATAGGTGATAGGAAAGGGTGTTAGAATTAACAAGGCAGAAATAACAATTACATGCAAATATAACCAATATCAGAAAACAATAAACCACACAGAAGAGAACACAAGACACAAAGATTTAACGTGGTTCACCCAATCCCTGGGCTACATCCACCAATAGCGAGTCCAATATTTTATTATCTAGTGATTACAACCTGATTACAATCTGTAATCCATTACAACTCAATTCTACCACAAGTACTAAAATTATACATCATAATGAAATCCCTAACCCTAAGCCAATATAACAAGGCTTATGTCGGTTAACAAGTTAACCCTAAAAATAGTTGACGAGTCAACCTAAGAAAAGGCTTGACAAGTCAACCTAGGGAAATGTTTGATGTGTCAACTCAAAAATGCTTGACAAGTTAACCCCACAATGAATGAAAAGTGTATAGTACTTTCCTAGATAGTACTTTCCTAATCAGTCACCACAAGCTAACAATCTTCCACTTGGGGACTGATCAAACTCCACACCAAACAACAAACTCCCACTTGGAGACTGATCATGTAGCTAAACCACTACCTTATGAGGCTCCCACTAGATCCAACCACCTTGGACTCAACTGTCCCTTTATTCTATTCAGTCTAGTAGACTAACCGAAGTTGAACAAGAGTTCAACTTCTCCCTTGTTACTACCTTTGTAAACATTTCTGTTGGATTATCATCTGTATGTATCTTTTCTAGTTTTAACTACCCATCATCCAAAACTGACCGAATGAAATGGTACCGCAACTGTATGTGTTTGGTCTTTGAGTGCAAAGCAGAATTCTTCGCAAGATGAATGGCACTTTGGCTATCTGTATGTAGAAAATTATCCTTCTGTGGATGTCCCAATTCTTCCATGAATAATTGAAGCCATATCATCTCCTTAGCTACCTCTATAGAAGCAACATACTCTGCCTCTGAAGTGGATAAAACAACCACCTTTTGTAGTCAAGAAATTGAAATCACTGTTGTCCCACCAATAATAAATACATAACCTGTAGTACTCGTCCTGCTATCTATATCTCCTGCCAAATCTGAGTCAACATAGCCTTGTACAGTAGTAGTAGAACCCCCAAAGTGTAAACACTTACTGGTTGTACCTCTGAAATATCTGAGATTCCATTTGACTACATTCCAATGCTCAATACTAGGATTTCTCATATATCGGCTAAAGACTCCCACCGTGTGTGCAATATCTGGCCTAGTACATACCATAGCATACATTAAGCTCCCTACAGCTAAAGCATAAGGTACCTTAGACATTTTTGTCTCTTCTTCTGGCATCTTGGGACACATATCCTTAGTCAATTTCAAATGACCAGGCAAAGGTGTCCTGACAGCTTTGGCATTCTCCATAGAGAAACATTGCAACACCTTCGCAATATAATCAGCCTAAGATAGAAACAATTTCCTATTTTTCCTATCTCTGCAAATTTTCATACCGAGGATTTGTTTTTCTGCCCCCAAATCCTTCATAGAAAATGAATGTGCTAATTGTTGTTTCAACCCCTTAATGTGATCCATGTTAGACCCAGCTACAAGCATATCATCAACATATAAACATAAAATAATGTAGTTGTCATCATCCAACCTCTTAAATTAAACACAATGGTCAGAATTACATCGAGTGTATCCATTCTCATTCATAAAAGTATCAAATTTAATATACCATTGCCGAGGTGCTTGCTTCAAGCCATATAAACTTTTCTGCAATTTGCACACTAAACTCTCGTTACCCTTGACCTCAAATCCCTGTGGTTGTACCATATATATTTCTTCATTCAAATCACCATGAAGAAAGGTTGTTTTAAAATCAAGCTTCTCTAAATGCAAATCTTTAGTAGCCACAATACTTAAAATAGTATGAATAGAAGTCATTTTAAAACCTAAAGAAAAAATTTCATCAAAACCAATACCATGTTTCTGTGCAAATCCATTTACAACTAATCTAGCTTTAAATCTTTTCTTACCTCCATCCTCTTCTTTTATCCTATAAACCCATTTATTTTGTGAAGCCCTTTTACTTGCAGGTAACTTGCATAAATCCCAAGTGTGATTTTTCAGCAAGGAGTCCATTTCATCTATCATTGCAAACTCCCACTGAATCTTTGTATCCACCTACACAACATCATTATAACATTTAGGTTCACCAACATCTATTAATAAAATAGAATACAAAGAGGGAGAGAATCTCTCTGGAGGTCTACTTAGCCTTGTTGACCATCTAACATTCACTGGGGTGTGTGTTATTTTTTGCTATTGTTGCGGAGCATAAGGAACTACTAGAACATCAACTTTTGGAGTATCATCCAGTACTACATAGTCATTTTCTTTCTTCTCATGCTGCAGCAACATATCTTTGTACAATACTTTCTCATTGAATATGACATCCCCACTTCTTAAAATTTTATGATTTGTAAAATCCCAAAGCTTATAACCAAATTCATCAATTCCATATCCAACAAATACACATTTCTTTGACTTAGCTTCCAGCTTGGTTCTATTTTCAAAATCTATAAGTGCAAAAGCTTCACAACCAAAGGTTTTGAGAAAAGAATAACTCACCTTCTTACCACTCCATGCTACCTCTAGAATATCACAGTCCAAAGGAGTAGAGGGGCGTCTATTGATTAAATAAACAATAGTGTTCACAGTCTCTACCCACATACTTTTGGGCAGCCTAGCATGCAACCTTGTACTCCTTGCACGCTCCATTATTGTCCTATTCATGTGTTTAGCCACTCAATTTTCTTGTGGAGTCCTTGGTATGGTTTTCTACCTACGAATACCATTAGAGGAACAATAATCTTCAAATTATATGCTGCAATACTCACCACCATTATCAAATCTGAGATATTTTAATCTTTTTCAAGTCTCATTTTCAACCAAGCTTTTCCATTTCTTAAAAGTTTGAAATACATCATATTTATGTCTAAGGAAATAAATCCATACTTTTCTTGTTGCATCATCTATAAATGTAACATAATACAAAGAGCCACCAAGGGAAGATACCTAAGCTGGTCCCCATACATATGTATGCACAAGCTCTAATCTCTCATTTTTCTTTTCCTTCCCACTCTTCACAAAATTAACTCTTTTTTGTTTTCCATAAACACAACTTTCACAGAAATCTAGATTGCCACATTTCAGACCAGGTGACACTTTCTTTGAATGAAGTAATTTCATACCTTTCTCACTCATGTGCCCGAGTTTGTTGTGCCACAGTGCTGTGTCAGAATCTACAGCAATGGTTTGATGTTCTTCCTGCTCAACTATAGCCACTGTTCCTGAACATTCATTATCTTCTTAAACAATTAAAGTAGAAGGAACAGTATGACCTGTACAAAGATATAAGGTGCCTACTTTCACACCATTTTCTACTACTAAGGAACCTTTTGAAACCTTCCAATTTTTATCATTAAAAGTAACTGTGCAACCCTCATCAGTGAGTTGCCCTACTGAAATTAAATTTCTACTCAGCCTTGGAACATGTCTTACCTCTTGTAGTAGCCAATGATTCCCATTGTGCAACTTAATCTTGATTTTCCCTTGTCCAACAATTTGACAGGGTTCATTATCTCCCAAATAAACTAGCCCAAAATCCCCTTGGACATAATCAACAAAATAACCTCTATGGGGTGTAGCATGAAATAAAGCCCTTGAATCTAACACCCATGAATCATCAACATTTTATAAAGATAAGAGAAAAGCATCCTCTTTAGATTTTTTACTTACCACATTTGCCTCCTTGCTTCCATCATGTTTGTCTCCTTGATCTTTCTTCTGAGACCAACAATCTTTCTTCTTATGACCTGGTTTTCCACAGTACCAGCAATCATTTGGCCCTTTCGATTCAGACCTCTTTCCCTTTGATTTTCTTCTTGATTTCCCACAATTTCCAGAGTTGTTACCTCTATCTCTTGTTCTGCCTCTGCTTTCTGCATTCAATACACTACCCGATGTGGATGCCCCTGAGCTTTTCCTACAAATTTCCTCACTCAATATAACACCAATAACATCATCAAAATTTAGGGTATTAGAACTAGAAACAAAATTACAAACAACCATTACCAAGCCATTCCAGCTTTTTGGCAAAGAACACAAAGTCAAGAGAGCCCTAACCTCTTCATCAAAAGTAATTTTAACTGAGGCTAACTAACTTGTAATTGTATTAAACTCATCAAATGATCAGTGACTGATCCACCTTCTACCATTTTCATATTAAATAAATGATTCATAAGAAATACTTTGTTTGAAGCTGAAGGATTTTCATACAACTTCACTAGGGTTTCCATCAGAGTTTGAGTTGTCATTGCTCCAGTAATATTGAATGCCACCGATTGTGCTAGGCATAGATGAATACTCCCCAGTGCCTTCCTATCCAAAATATCCCATTCTTCCTGAGACATTGTTGCCTCTTTCTTGGCTATTCCCTCTAATGGTCACCATAGATCCTTTTGATAGAGATAGTCCTCCATTTTCATCTTCCATAACTGGATGTTCTGCCCATTAAATTTTTCAACCTTCAACCTACCCTTGTCTGCCATTTCTCCCACTTAACTGAGAGACTCTCCCACTGACTCATGAGACCCGCTTCAGAGAATAGATGAAAGAATGAATAAAATAACCTGGCTCTGATACCACTTGTTGGATTAGCAAGGCAGAAATAACAATTACATGCCAATATTACCAATATTAGAAAATAATAAACCACACAGAAGAGAACACAAGACACAAAGATTTAACATGGTTCACCCAATCCCTGGGCTACGTCCACCAATAGCGAGTCCAATATTTTATTATCCAGTGGTTACAACCTGATTACAATCTGTAATCCCTTATAGCTCAATTCTGCCACAAGTACTAAAATCATACATCATAATGAAATCCCTAACCCTAAGCCAATATAACAAGGCTTATGTCAGTTAACAAGTTAACCCTAAAAATACTTGACGAGTCAACCTAGGGAAATGTTTGATGTGTCAACTCAAAAAGGTGGATAGTACTTTCTTGATCAGTCACCACAAGCTAACAAAGGGTAGTTAGGATTTTGGATCCTTTTGGGGTCCTTTGATGTAACAAAAGACCAAGTGTGAGGTCAATTGGCACTTAAGTGATCTTATAAACCAAGTTGCTCAATTGGACCAAATGGTAAGTTTTGATTTATTCTTTTTTGATATATTTGGATAGATTAGGCTTATAATGGATGGGTTACATCCATCTACACCTTGGTGAGGTCTAGTTAGAGCCTAGGAGCAAAATTGCCGAACTTGCAACGCAACTTTCAAAAGTTGCTTGACAACTTTTGAAAAGTTGCTCAAAAGTTGTAAATTAGTTGAGAGAACCTAATCAGGTGGTTCTAACTATTGGGATGGATTTAAAATCCATGAATAATGATCGACCAAGAGGTGAGATCACATTGTAATTGGAGGCTTGAAGTTTTGGAATGAAAAACCTTGAATTTTTGGAATTATGAGTGTTACAAGTGGATTGTACAGTTCCGTATGACATGGGAATGATTGCATAGTCATTGTTTTAGTAAGAACCTTTTTTTTAGGATTGAATGATTTTTTTTTTAAGGCATTTGGATACACCAGTCAAAAGTTACATTCATTTTGGTCTGAGTGATCCAGAATAGCCTTGATTTCTAGGGACTTGGAGAAATGGAGCCCTAACTTGCCATTCCACTAGTGGATCCTCATGAAACTGAGAGAAATGCAAGTTAGGATCATGGTATCAAGGAATATAGAGGCTAGAGGTGTGGGGAGAATGTTTAATAGTTTTTCAAGCCAGCCCTAGGCCAAACATCTCTATGTGTTTGGCTAGGATAGAAGTGGCTAAGTGGAGACAATCAATGCTGGAGACCCATAGAACCTGGTAAGTGGTTGAATTTGGTCTAATAAGGTGTTATAAGGATTTCCAAAATGTTTGGGGGTCTTGGGAACCCATCCTACTCATTCTTCATTAAAGCCCTAGTCTAACTTGATCAATTAGGCCTGTGTGCTTGGTGAGGATTTGGGGGTGCTAGATCAGGATCAACCTAATTGCTTTTGGATTATTTTGGGGGATCCAAAAGGGTATTTGGATCATTGTTTAGTTTCCTAGGTTTTGAAGGAGTTTTGGAAACTAGAGGCCAAAATCAGGGTTTGAAAGGCTACAAGGATTGTAGGCCTAGTGTGAGGAATTAGTGGTGTGGGTCTGAAGGATTCCTTTTGGGTGTGGAACCTAACTTTATTAGCTTTAGGAAATTAATCTCCACTCTTTATTGAAGGTGATTTGAAACTATAAGGCAAGTGCCTTATAGGGCTCATCAGAAGAGTGTACCCGGGTGTGGGTAAAGGATCTCAAATTGATCCTAATTATTGTGTGGATTAAGGTTGAAGACCTTAGTTTTGGTGGTTAGCTGCATTGCTCTGCATCATTTCCCTTCTTCTATTCCTCATCCCCCTATTTTTATTTCATTCAACTCATGGTGCTTCCTCATTTCCAACCCCAAGGTTCTCCAATAATTATCCAATTGGCTCTTCAACAACAACCTATCGAGCTCCTCCTTGATTTGTCCTAACATGAAAACTTTCTCCCAATCCTTGGTGTAGTCACATAAAACCTTCCACATGTTTTTTTCCTTCATCTTCCTTGCAACCCTATTCTCTTATGCATGGTACAAAAAAAATGGTGGAGGTACACAGGGTATTCTAGGACATGTACCCAAATCCCTCTTTGTGTTTGGAAACCAATCCTAGGTTCTACAACTTGAAGAACAAATTCCATGTTCTTCTGCCACTCCTCTTGCACACACCCCATCACCACTCTTTGTACCATGCTCATGTTATTGAATTCTAACCCCCCCATGTGCAAAAAAGAGAAGAGATGTTTATGTTTATGTTCCATTTGTATTATGCAAGCAAGAAATATATCCCAAAGAGGTTGCACAATGAGGATGAATGGATCATCATTTGTGAACACATTCTTCAATCTCCCCATCATTATTTAGCCCCAAAAGGCCATTTTCTATTTCATAGCATCCAAATAAAAATTTGCTTCCATCGTCAACTCCTCTCTGCAATTTCACCAACACCTCCAATGCAAAGGAAATACCATAAATGTCATTTTGTATGTGAGAAATTCTTGGACAGAGTGAGCATTTACTCATAGTCCTTTTGACCAAGCCAAATTGTCTACCAACCTCCTTGGAAAAATGGGGGATAGGCTTCATTGGTCCAATAGATCAAACATCCAATAATAAAGAGTACATCTTGGTATGCATTGATTACTTTAATAAATGTATAGAAGTTATAGTAATGAAGAAAGCAAGAGATAATAAAGTGGTATAATATATCTATGAAGAAATTTTTACAATGTATGGAGTCTTGAGAGAGATGGTGTCAAATCAAGGACCTCAATTGACATCAACCCTCATTCAGGCATTAATGAATGAGTATAAGTTGAGGCACATGAATCCACTCCATATCAACCACAAGCTAATGAGAAAGTAGAGGTGAAAAATAGGGACATAGTAGTTATTCTAAAATATATATTTGATTTACATAAGAGGGACTAGGATTCTATGCTCCAAGAAGCAGTCTTGGGATATAGGACCACATGGAATACAACTACAAGGTTCACCCCATTTGAGATCATTTATGGGAACAAAGTTGTCTTGCCTATAGATTTTTAACATAAGAAATTAAGGATAACATTGGATCTTGGCATTGACCTCTCTAACACTCAATAATGATGGATAATGACACTCAATGCATTGGATAAAATGATAAAAGAAGAATTGTATCATATAGATTTTATCCAATATCAATGTATGAAATGACATGATAGATTCATTAAAAAAATAGTTTAAATATGTAGATTGAGCATTGATTTATGATTCCAAGTACAGAGATCAACAAGTGAATTTTCAAACCCACTAGATTAGACTGTGTGAAAGTATAGAAGTGTTTACAAATTGGTCTATAAGGATGAAAACCATTGAATTAGTGATATTTTCACCATTGGTCAATGGAAATTGTTTGGACTTGTATAAGAAACTCATGAATGAAGATGATTTCCTTGATAGAATCCAACAAAGAGAGTTTCCATAGTCTCATGCAACATCAACACCTAAGGAAAGGACCTGGAGATATTTTAGCACAAGCTATAAAATGTAACTCATAATTAAGTTTCCACCTTTTGGAAACATTTTTCATCTTTAATTAAGTGATGCATTAGGCTAGGTTTATAGGAAAATCATAGTAGAGGACTCTCTTCCTACAAATAAGTACTAGGACCTAACAATTAAAAAATATTTTAGATTAATGGGACATGCACACTGTATTTCAATGAAGATGATTGAGCACATCTACTCAAGTTCTAGTGTTGCATTGTTGTGGAACTCCAAACTCACTTTTTAAGTTCTAAGGTGGCATAGTTTCATCAACTAGAAATAAGTACTCATAGCACATTTATTGATTTGATCTGATTTATGAAACCAGATTACAATACCTGGTGTGATACCTGCAGTATTGTAGAATTCAACATGAAAATCGAGAACAAGATTGCAAACCAAAAATTGATCCATTATATTTGAATATTTTGAGTTTATACAAGCCTGATGGATCCCAAGGGTCATCAAAATCCCTTGGAAATGAAATGAAGAGCCATCATAATATTTATTACAAATAAACTATTCAAACTATCAAAAATTATGAAAAAAGCTATATATAAAAATTAGGTCCACTTGGAGAAGGCATAACTTTCTAGTCCTAGCTCCAAATTGTGAATCGTTTGATGCATTGGAAAGGTATTCAAATTATCTAGAATCAAATATAAAAAATTATTAAAAAAAACTATATATAAAAATTAGGTCTACTTGGAGAAGGCATAAATTTCTAGTCCTAGCTCCGAATTAAGAACCATTTGATTCGTTACTACTTCCGCACATCATCCAAGCCCAAAAATGCACTGAAGACCCTCAAAAATGTAGTTTACTAAAACATAGTAAAATTTGAAAAACTAGATTTTAGTTTTTTCCCAATTTAATCCTGAGCATGATTACTTCCGACTCACTATTCAAACCTCACATAATAATGAGATGCAATTTTGAAAGCTCATGCGGCAACCTATTCACACAATTTCCAATTCATTTCACTAACTATCACAAATTGGATTATCATCATCAATAGTATGCAAATTTACCACACATACGTACTATTTAAAATATTATTTTTATTTTCCACTAACTATTACATGTAATCACATCATGTTAATTAGATAAATATATTCTCATTGTATTTATATTTATTATTTTCATAAAAGTTTGCACCCATGCTTGAGGTATGACCCCCAAGAAACATTGTGAAACATGGAAACAACCTCCAAGTGTGGTACCTTGCACATGTGAGGTTGAATCTTCAAATAAGGTTGACTTCCTTTCCAATCAAGGTGAAATTTTGACCCAACCCAACAATTGAAACCTTCTCTATCCTAAACTAACAAATTGCAAAGAAAAGGGGAATAAGAATCATAGGAAAGTAAAGGGTAATGCACCAGATTGAACTTGTTTATCTCTACCCATGACTACACAAAACATAACTAAAGAACCCAAACCTACATAAATCTCAACTCTAATATATCCCCAAAGAAACCATATGAAAGCTAGAACTAATGAGATGTTGCAAAGAAATATGCATTCACAATACAACATTCATAAGCACATTTGACACAACATATAAACTAGAAAGACAAAAAAGAAGCATTCAACACAAGGCAATAAAATATAGATAGCTAAATGTAAAAAGAGGTAAAAAATATATACTTTTATTGATTCTAGGAAAGGCAATATTATATTTGAAAATCATAACCATTGTAAAAGAACCAAAAGAGAACCCATAAAATTATTGATCTCCAAGTCATGTTGTCTATTAGTGTCAAATACTTAGTCATTATCAAGGCGGAGTTGGTCGGTCATCACTGCGACCAAGCCATCCCACTAAGGCTGAGTAATTTATGGACTTGTATTTTGTATATGTACTAAGCAACAGTTACTGCTAAGCAAGTCAATGGTCACCGAGTACCCTAGTAGTTACCGAGTAGTATGAATGTCAAGATGTATAGACTAGTCAATGTTGAGTGCCAGTTTAATGATAACAGTTTTGACCAAGCACCAGGGACTTTAGATTCTGAGTGAACCAATTTTGACATATGTGTTTGTAATGGCACAAACACCTAGGTAAACTATTTTGGGCCAACATCTATGCATGTTTTAATGATTATTGTGGTAATTAAGAAGATGATTACGCGTTATGATTTTAATCATTAATCCCTATGCAAGAGATGTAACCAATCAGAAAAAGGAACGTATAAGTGGAAAAAGTGATGAATCCAGATCGTTGATCTTGATCTTGAAGATTGATCAACTGTTTATTTAAGGTGACATCAAAACCCTAAATGTTGTTACAATCATGAGACCTCATATGTATGCGGAGGAAACAAAGTTTTGGCTGTTAGAAGCATAGATCAAGTAGAGTGACCGAGCAGAGAAGTGAAGGAAATAATAGAGCTATATTTGATTTTGAGATCAGATAATAATTGTAAAGAGGAGATCTATTATCAACATTTGTAGTGCATACTGAAGGATTAGGTACTGATATATTCTAGCAAGTGAATCAAGGTAAATCTCTTAATAGAGTGGTCCTAACAGACCTTTGTAAATATCCTAACAGAGTGCTTACATAGTTGTAAGTTTTACATCCTTTAATCAAGGTAGATTGTATAAGTCTGTAAGATCTTAGTAGGGCGGACCCCTCACAGGGTAGATCACCAAAAGTGATAAAATTTTATAGCCCTAATAGGCACACTTTATTGTTGAAGTAGTGAAGATTGGTGGGTGTCTTCCCCACCCTAGTTTTTATCTTTCAAGGGTTTTTGGGTTACCAAAGTCTTTCTGTTATGTGTTTCATGAATGAATGATTATTAGCAGTTAGATCTATTTCAGTATTGAAGTTTATGTTTATGATATATATGTTGAATTGATTTCAAATTTTAAAAGTTTATATATTTTGATTCACCCCCTCCCCCCCTCAGTATTTCACTTTCCCAATAAGACTTCCAACAATTGGTATTAGAGCATTGTTCTCTTAGAAGAATTATAACCACTTGAGAGTTAAGATCTTAGATATGGAGGCTTATAATTTGGGAAAGATCATAGAGAGTCAAAAGTTTGACATCTAGCTTGCTTTACACCATCTTGAGACAACAAGAGAGGAATTGAAGAAATCCTTAAAGAGAAGGAAAGAATTGGCAATCCAACTGAATGACACTCAATATCATGAAGAAGACACTAAATGCCTATTTGATAATGGAAATTCTAGTGAAAGTGATGCAGCAATAGTAGATCTATTAGAGAGAAACAACACACTGAATGAAGAAGTCAAAGTTTGAAGAGAGAACAAGAAATACAACCAATAAGACTGTGTGAAGAGATTTAACATAAAAAGAAAGCTGAGGAAGACAAGACAAGGGCAGAAGAGGATAAGAGACAAATGGATACTAGACTTGATGAAAGGACATGTGATGTGCAAAAGCTTACAAATAATCAATTGGACATGGTAAATCAGCTATTAGTTAAGATCTGAAAAGGAACTCAATGAGAGGATGAAAAAACCTAATGAAGTTGTGAGATATTTTGAGGAACTGATGAGATCACAAAGAAGATCCAATGACACCTCTGGACTAGGCCATAATAAGCACCTATCATCCACTGAAGAAGGAGAATCATCAAAGAGTGGAGAAAAGAGAAATGCAAAATCAAAGAATAACAAACCTACATGTCATCATTGTGGGAAACTAGGACACACAACAAACATTTCCAGAAGCAAGAATGGTAAGTCCAATACTAAGCCTAAATTCAATGGATATTGTTTTAACTGTAAAAAGCATGGACATCAAGCACATGAATGCAGGTCTAAGGCTAGCAATACACCTACTATGCCTACATTTCAAGGACATTGTTACAATTGTCAAAAGTATGGGCATAGAGCACAAGATTGTAGATCCAATGCAAAACCTAATTGGACATCCAAGAAGCAAGACAATGCACTTAGGAAAGATAACACATTTAATTGGGATTACAATACATGGTATAGATGTCACTATTATGGAGAATATGGTCAGATTCCTGAAAACTGTATAAGAACACACTTTAGAGATAAATCCAAGAGTTGGATGAATGGAAGTTTGGTCTTTTATAGTTGTCACAAGATTGGTCATTTGAGAAAATACAACAAGACCAGAGCACCAACACCAAGTAATGAAAAAAGAAAAGGTAAAGAGACTATTGACTAGATAAAGAACCAGATGAATAAGACATGGAGAAAGAAAGAGGAAGCAAGTAGTAGTGGAACCAGTGAACCTGAGGTCACCCAATCCAATGGATTAGGTGATCACACTACTTCTAACTAAGCAAAGTAGGCATGTGTGGAACTGTATTTTCAAATGCTATATTTTAAACCAATTCCTAACATTAGATGTGTTAAATTCCATATCTACATAAGTAAAGATGCATTAGGATAGATTTGAGGCAAAGAGTTAAATTGCACAATTGATGTCGAGCATTAGTATTTATGTCTGTAGTGACCGAGTCTCTCAGTATGTGTCAAGCTCCTATAATGACTGAGTTGATATATTAACTGAGCTAAAGTGAAAGTGTTAGTAATGACCGAGTCATAGTTTTGACTGAGTATGGGTATGAGTAAACTGATCTATCATGCAAAGGTTGAGACACCTGTATTACACCTACTAGTGTATGAAGCATTTATTGAAGACCTAATTTGACCGTTTGAATCTATACAATGAATTTTACTATTCATTTTCATTTCACAAAGTGATTGAGAATTTGCAAAGTGATTCAAAGGTGATTGAGAAATTGATTTGTGTGAAGTCAATTTGTGAAGATTCAATAGCATGTCATTGACAAATATTTTGAACTGTTGTTAAGAATAGTTATTACTGAGTTACACAGAATTAGTTTACGAACCCTAATTTGAGGAAATGACATCAAGCTCATCTGATGGAGTGAAGAAGCAAGGAAAGGAGATACAAAATGTTTAGTTAGTTAGGAGTGATGCATGCAAACCATTGAATTTATGAGCAGTACCTGAGAGTGCAGTGAAGGGAGATCTCTCAAGAGCCTTGTCATATCCTGCCAAAGGTTTTAAAGATCCATGATGTACGAGCATGATACATGTGTGATATTAGTAAAATTGGAGATTATGAGATGAGGGACTCTTACAATAAATTATGTGAAAATGGAGCGTTAAAGGCTGAACACCAGCACATTGCCGAAAAAGGGTTAGTTTGAGCTCTAGACTTCTATCACAACTTTAAAATGAAATGGATTAATATTGTTTTGAGCAGAGTTTGTGACATGAAATTATGGATGGAGAATGGGTTAGTAAAAATCACTAAGGACATCATTCATGGAATCACTAGATACCCTATTCTTAGTGGGAAGAAGACTATGAGATATCAAATCAAGGAAGTGAATCAAGAAAACACAATGGCAGTGTGGAATAAGAGAGGAATGACTATTTCTACAATCACAGATCATAAGATTGATTTTGCAGTGAGGGTAATTGCACACAAGTTATATCAGTCAAGAAGGATGGATAGTGTTCCCTACATTGTAGTGGACCAAGCATGGAAAATAGTGAAGAAAGATCATAGATATGATCTTGTTGAGCTGCAACTAACATAAATTGTCAAGAACCTATCATCAATTAGGAAGGCAAAAAATTCAATGTGTAATTTCAAATCCCTGATAGTCTATATATTTTTTTATGTACAAAATACTTTTCCTACTATAGGAGATGTGGTCTAGAGTCAGGACCGACTTGTGACACAAAAAATTAGTGAATTTATTCAGCAATTAGGAGAAAACTTTGATAGTGTGATAGAAAAATACTTTGTTTAGTTTAAGAAGAAAATAAGAAAGAGGAACATAATTCATATATCCTCAGTAGAGAAATTTTCTGATGATGTATGTTTTCTTGTGGATACCGATCACACTTATGTACAAGCTATTATACTAACGATAGCATGGTTGAGACTATTTCCCTATGAGGTAAACATAGATGAAACATCTATAGAAATAAAAAATTTACTAGTAGGGGAAATTGATAGCACTGCTAGGATTTTTGGAAGATATGATGAAGAAAAATCTAAGATAACCATGGTTTTGAAGTTTGAAACCCTAGAGAGGAAGAGAAAGAAGTTAGTGAAAAACCTTGAGAAAATGTTAGGCCAATAAGAGGAGGAAAATGTACCACTTGCAATCACAAAAGGTCAGGGTGAGGACCAATCAAGTGAGTCAGAAGAAAGTGAGGATGAGAAAGTAGATACACAAAATAAGGGAAATGAAGTAATGGTTGTTGAGGACAATGTGAAGAAGAACCTCAAATAGAAGCCTACTCATGCAACATCAAGAACGAGAACAAGGGCATCTTCAACTGCAATAGTAGTCGAGCCAAAAAATAAAACCTTATCAAAGAATACTTAAGGGGAGAGCCCATGGAAAAGGAAACAAGTTCAAATGAAGGTTGTGCCAAGCAATCTGAAGAAGAAACCAAGAAGTAAATTGGTACTATAAAAGGATGATGATGATGAGGAGATGATAAACACTGAAGATATCAATAAATTCATGGTGGCTACACACAAGCATCAAACCAATGTGGATGAGATTTTCCACAACATCAAGAGTACTACAGGTTCGGTAGGTTTTAAATTCATTAAATTTGAAAAGTTGAGTAAAATTGATAAGGCAAAGATGGAAGATGCAATGATAGAAATGTTGGGTACATTCAAGATGACACCATTAGAGATTGGAAATCTTATCCCTAATGAATTATTTAGTAAAATTGATGAGAGATGGTAGTATGCCATTATGATAGAAAGGTAGATCAGAGAAGGCACCTTAGCACAAATTATGCCCGAGTTAACAAAAAAGAAAAGAACAAAATTCATGGAGCAATACAAAAATAGATTTATACCTAAACTGAGATCATACTCCATATTGAAGATGAATGTGGAAGAAGTTGTTAAATGAAGCACATTAATATGGAAGACAATTTTTGGATTAATAGTTGACAAGAGTGCACATAAAGATGAAGGCACATCTAGACAAGTTGAGCTTGATAATACAGAGGACATAGATGAGAAATAAAATATTGAGGAAGAAATAAGGAAGAAGGTAGAGGAGAGTGAACAACAAGATGTGATCACTATTGAGGATGTACCTGAGGATACACAAATGAATATCAATGCCTTGATCAAGGAATAAATCAAGAGTCAAATTCTTACTGAGGCAACCTCAAATACATTTCTACCAAGCACCAATCTAGTTCTAATACAAGTACATAATTATCCAAAGATTGAGGATGCACCAACTATGGATTCAATAATTGTTAGCTCTAACATAGTCACAATTGAAGTAAAAGATACACAAGATACAAATGTCAAGGAACAAGGTAAGCCAACAATAACACAAATCAATCCACCTACTGAGGCTAACATTGAAATCAATATAGGAGAAGGAGAGGAGAAGACAAAAGGACAAGCAGATAAGTCTACAACAGAAGTCTCAAGACCTCATATTGAGGAAGCATGGGAAAAAGTGCATAAAGAAACCAAGGAGAGTTAGGAGCGTAAGGAGAAAGAGGCTATTCAAGCCTTAGTACAACTACTAAGTAGCAGCACGCTGAAGAATAAGAATAAGAAGTTACATAAGAATAAGAACAAGTCTCCCAGCACTCAAGTAACACTAGATGAAGTTATAGTGATTTTGAAATGGGACACTGATAACTTGACATATGAATAGATACAAATTTTGCAAGATATGATGAAGAATAAAATCAAACAAGAGGAACTGAGAAGGGAACATCAACAAAAAAAGGCACTACATGAAATTAAGGATATATTTGTAGATGCTTTTGAACTAGAAGACAAAAATGAGAATTCACCTATATTAGAGAAGTTGGTACAAATTGTTAAAAAGGTGCATAGTGATGATAGTAAAGTAAATGAGAAGTTAATGCAATGGTCTAAGAGGAATTCTGAGACCAAAGTACTTGAGAGAGTCTCAATAGAGATTGCAATTAAACAGGTTGAACTTTCTCACCTTGTAAGTAATTTGGAAGAGGTTGTACAAAATGTTCATTCTTTATACAAAAAGTTATGTAATGTAGAAAAATTTACAAAGGAGAATCAAAAGCTTATTGAGAAGCTATAATTAGACTTGAATTCAACAAGACACTCATTGAGCATGGATGCAAGTTACAGCTCTATTCATTTCACTAGGTTGATTCATGCACAAGGAAGATTAGCCAAGATGATGGCTAATGATGGGAAGATAAGAGCCAAATTAATCTCTATACAGACAATGTTGATACCTCATTTGGAGGTCATGCAAAGAGAATTGGTGTCTGCAAAAGAGTTAGTACAAAAATATCCTCATCTATTTATTGCAGAGAGTTTGGTTGATCTAGCTGCTCAGCTAGAAATTAAAATACAGGTTTCAGAGTCTATTAGATCCGGCTGGGAAAATGCTTTAGCAATAATTCTATAGCTCCACAAGCCATTTTTGGACAAGTATTATCTAACCCCAGCAACTTAGAGTGACAAAAAAAGGGGGAAATAGATGAAGACAAAAATAGGAAGATAGATGGTAATGTATAAAGTTATGACATACTATTTTGAAATGTAATATATACTCATTGTATGTCAGAGTCATGTATATATCATGTACATATTATGAAGTCTTTATGAAGACCGAGTCATAGTCTTAGGGGGAGTACTGAAGTACTAGGTACTATTTTATCTATTTAATGTAAAGTCATGACAAAGTGTTTTTGCCACTAATGTCAAAGGGGGAGATAGATCTTAACTCTCAAGTAGTTACACTTCTTCTAATAGATGAAGACAAAAAGAGGAAGATAAATGGAGATAGATGGTAATCTACAAAGGTATGACATATTGTTTTGAAATGTAATATATGCTCATTGTATGTCAGAGTCATGTACATATAATGTACATATTATGAAGTCTTTATGAAGACCGAGTCACAGTCTTAGGGGGACTACTAAAGTACTAGGTACTATTTTGTCTATGTAATGTAAAGTCATGACAAAGTGTTTTTTCCACTAATGTGAAAGGGTGATATTTTTTATCTCCAAGTAATGTTGTCTATTAGTGTCAAATACTTAGTCATTATCAAGGCAGAGTTGGTCGGTCATCACTACGACCGAGCCATCCTACTAAGGTCGAGTAATGTATGGACTTGTATTTTGTATATTTACCGAGTAGCAATTACTTCCAAGCAAGTCAGTGGTCGCCAAGTATCCCAATAGTTACCGAGTAGTATGAATGCCAAGATGTATTGAACAGTCAATGCCGAGTGCCAGTTTAATGATAACAATTTTGACCGAGCATCGGGGACTTCAGATGCTAAGTGAACTAGTTTTGATATATGTATTTGTAATGGCACAAACACCTAGGTAAACCATTTTGGGCTGAATTTTATGCATGTTTTAATGATTGTTGAGGTAATTAAGAAGATGATTACGCGTTATGATTTCAATCATTAATCCCTATGCAAGAGATGTAACCAATCATAAAAAGGAATATAAGCAGAAAAGGTGATGAATCCAAATCGTTGATCTTGATCTTGAAGATTGGTCAGTTATTTATTTAAGGTGACATCAAAACCCTAAATGTTGTTACAATCAAGTGACCTTATATGTATACGGAGGAAACATAGTTTTGGATGTCAGAAGCATAGATCAAGCAGAGTGACCAAGTAGAGAAGTGAAGGACAGAACAAAGCTATATTTAATTTTGAGATCACATAAGAATTGTAAAGAGGAGATCTGTTATCAACATTTGTAGTGCATACTAAAGGATCAGGTACTAATACATTCTAGCAAGTGAATCAAGGTAAATCTCTTAACAGAGTGGTCCTAATAGACCTTTGTAAATCTCCTAATAGAGTGCTTACATATTTGTAAGTTTTAAATCCTTTAATCAAGGTAGATTGTATAAGTATGTAAGATCTTAGTAGGGCAAACCCCTCACAAGGCATATCACCATAAGTGATCAAAACTTTGTAGCCCTAACATGCACACTTTATTGCTACAATAGTGAAGATTTTTGGGTGTCATCCCCACCCCAGTTTTACCTTTCAAGGGTTTCTGGGTTACCAAAATATTTGTGTTATGTGTCATATTTCATGAATTATTATTACAGTTAGATCTATTTTAGCATTGAATTTTATATTTATGGTATATATGTTGAATTGATTTCAAAGTGTAAAATTTTATAGATTCTGATTCAGCCCCCCTTCTCAGTATTTTACTTTCCCAATAAGACTTCCAACAAAAATATGTATAAAAAATACCTTTATAAATTTAGCATAAATCAGATTTTGCATTTGAGTTCAATCCTCAACCAAATAGGTGCTAGGTTATAGGACAATACTTGCGATAAATTAGATGAAAAAATCCAGTCTCTGTGTATATTTGAATAATGAAATGAAAAACAAAGGCCCAAATGAATGCACTTGGCTGTCAAGAAAGGAAAAAACTGATGCCCTGCAAAAAGATGTGGCATGATTTGGGTTATTTTTAAAGAATAACAACACCTAAAAATGTCAAATAAGCACAAAGAGCATGTCTAGATTTAATACAACAACAAACTAGTCTTTGGCAGTAGCTAGGCAGTGTATTCTCATTCCTTGGTCATGTCACAGTCATTGAAAGTCAAATTGGGTCACTGAAAAAAATGTATTGATGTAAAAAAAATGTTGAATTATTGATATGTAATTAAACATTACAAAAATAAATTGTACTTAACCCAAATTATAGATTTTCCCAACCAAAAACAAAATTGTGTGGTGATGTTTCTTAACCATTGAAATTATAGAATTGAGTTCATTTAATTCTTAACAAAACTTAATAACATAAATAAGGAATTAGAACTGAAAAGAAATAAGAGAGAATAAAGAGATGATAAATAATTTGATAATGGAGTTTACCCTTGTTCAAACTATGTTTATGGGACTACTTCTTAATGTTGGATTTATTTATTAATGATTCCAAGATTTAACATCCCTTTTTACATCATCCAAGATCTAGACCTGCATTACAACTTCTCCCGCAACCTCTCTCAACACCTAAAAACTCACTCATACTCATTTTCTCTTCCATTCAAGGGTTTGGCTTCAATTCCCTTCAAAACCCAATTACACTCACAATATCTTTATGCTTACAAAAATCTCCAAGATTCCCTAATTTACTTCCAAGAGATATTCTCCCTAAAATGAAATTGCTTGTTTTTACAAGCTAAATTTTCCCCCTTATATACACTTTTACATGCTAATTAGGGGTTAGCAAATAAATATTTTCGATCACCTAAATAGAACTTGTAATCTTTAAAATATTTAACAACCAGACTTATTTTAATGATTACAGGTTCCCCTTAATTTGAACCCTTATCAATTTACTATATTACCTTGTGGATTTTTTTAAAATGATAAACATATACTCTAATGGTTAAATTTATGCTTAGTGCATTGGTATTTGTTATAAATTAGTGAGTGAGGTTGCAAGTTTAAAACCCATCGCCTCCTTTTTAGGATCTTTGCATTTATTTAAATGTTAAATATTCATCCCAAAAATATTCCAAACATCACATTTGGTTTAGTGGATGAGAGGAAAATAGCAATGGAGAGGTTATGAGTTCAACCCTTTTGACCAATCAAATTTTCAAATAATAAACTGAATCTCACCTTTAGGGTGCCACATGGCAACTAACCAATGGTCCATGTGGCATTATTTTATTTGACCACATCATGACACATGACATCATATTATTGGTTCACTTGTACTACATAAACAATAATGCCAAGTCATCTACCACATCATGTTGATGCCAACACCTGGTCAACCTTTTTCCTATAAACTTTGACTATCCATATCTTTGTTATACATCTAGCCATATCTTTGTCATCAAGAGTCTATTTAAGCCTGTTCAACTTGCACTAGAAATATCTCAATGAGATCTTTGATTTGAGACCACTTTTATCTTATTTTGAGATGATTAAATTTTTGGCTAAAATAGTTGCCAGAGTTCCTTGTTTGACCAAATTTTGACTAGCCATAAATTTTGCATAACGAGCTCCTTTTGACATGATTCAAGTTGCATTAGGATCATACTAGAGAGATCTATGCAATGACATTGGTTTTTTTGGACTTTGAGACTATAAAATTTTTGAGGTGTTATAGATCCTCCTAGATCAATTATTGAGCCTCAAAACATATCAGAGAGACCAAATGTAGCATCCCCCTAAGGCCTATAAGTCATCCTAACCAAAAGAAACAAAGGAGGGACCCCGAAACATGTATTGCCGATATGAACCTTTCTCTCCAATGAGAATCATTAGAGAGACCTATAGAGACTTCTCTCCAACCATGGACTATCTCCCTGACCTAGATGCTCATTAGAGAGATCCCCAAGACCTCTCCCTGATAAGAGTGCATTATTGATTTGTCAAAGAGACCTAGGAATAAATCCCAACAATAACCAATAGTCTTTTAAAAAGGAAAAACACATAAATGTTGCATCATATTGCCTCCATGTAGAAAACACATCAAGCTAGCCACTAGTGTAGAAAACGTGACAAATTTATCCCATGATGAAATATTTGAGATTGGTTATCTTTGATGGGCTAATGGTGGAAAAAATTACCAAGATTTCTAGTGACTCAAAGGGGATGCTTTCCTTCTTAGCATATGATCAGTGGTGTGGGGAAGAAAATAATGCACCAACCTAGAAGTTGATTAAAGTCTCAAGGGACACATGATTCCCTTCAAACCACCTCACTTTACTAGCTAAGAGTTCTAGGGAGATGTGACATGACATGTAGGAATATTCTTGATTGATGTAGATGTTCAAATAGATGTGAGATTAATTAATCAAAGATTTATCAAGCGTAAAAGTGTCTAAGTGTGTGTGAATTGATTAACCATGAATTAAGTGAGAAAATGAATTAGTTTGAGTGTTCTAATTACTATGATTAAAAAGAAAAACTATGTTGAACAAATCCTGAGCTCTATGAGATTACTACCATGGACGGAGGTGTGGGCCTAGAGGATGATAGTGCATTTGATGGACACCAACATAGCACACTAGAATCTTGCATAGACAAGGTATAGGAAAATATAGAATGAACTAAAAGGACAGTAACAAGTTATCTAATTATGGATATATAACAAGGATGAATAAAAAAATGTAAAATGACCAAATAGAACTACCCTAGATATTTTAAGTAAAGGGAAAGTAATAGATTTTAAGATGAAAAAAAAGGGAAGAGATGGAGATGAAGAAACCCATTCCAGAGTTCAATAATACAATATTTTGAGTTGAAGCTTTTGAACCCATGAACGAAAAATGCACACAAGCAAGAAGGGAAAAAGGTTGTGGTTGTTTAAGAGGTTTTCCTCAGTCAGACCCCCACTTTGGTTCTTCCACATGCTTTGCACTATCCATGTGTCACAATAGTCCTTATAATAGCTTAAAGAAGCAACAAACTCCTTTTCTTGAAATATTAAAATAATATGCATATGTTGAGGGGAAACCTTATGCATATCTATATGTACTTCTTGAAGGATCTAGGGATATCCTTGGGATCCTCTTTCTTATCCTCCATATTGTAGAGGAATTCCCACTATTGCAACTAATTGTGTTCTCCTTCTTCTTGTAGGTTTGATTCAAGAGATTATGAATTAATATTAATAGATGGGAATAAGTCTTCAAGCTCAAATAAATCAATCTTCCACATGCTTTTCACTATCCCCATTTCACAATATTCCTTATAATAGCTTAAATAAGAAACAAACTCCTTTTCTTGAACTATTTAATTTATTATGATATCATGCATAGGTTGAGAAGAAACCTCACCAAACCAATGAGTTAATCTTCAAGGAAACGGATGTCCTCATAGTCTTCTTCCTCCTCCATATCCAAAAAAAGATGGGATTTCTTCAAATAAGAGGGCAAAATCCTCTTCTTCATGTTCAGTCTCAATCTATAAAGAGTATTATTAGTGCAAAACCTTCTCAATATCCTCTTACAATAACTAATTTATATTCTTAGGCTTTGATTCTTCCTCTCACTCATGTGAAGGCTCACAAAAAGTGGGCTACATTTGTAGAGGGGGCCTCTTGAATCTCAGAATAAAAAAATTAGGCAAAGGGGTCATCTCTTCTTCTTGGGTATGTAATTAAGCTAACTTGAGTCTCATTTTTTATACTACTATAGCTACTTGCTTTGTAAATTTCTCCTCAAATTGTTGTTTGTGTTGGGATTCCCTCTAATGCTCCTAGAGATAGGACCAATAGGTCATCTCCTCTTTCTATCACTTATGGACCTCCATACATAAAAGATACACCTCATACACAATCTCTTGTAGCTACATATCAAGCCCCTATTATTGTTTGATCTCAACCAATTGTTCACCCCAAGTGGCCATATGGAGCTCTAACTCATTATCTCCCATATCGTCCAAGCTTAGGGGAAATTGAGAATTCGATAAAAAATTAGGCCTAGTCTTGTGAACCTGTGGCCAAGGTCCTCTATACAATTCATAATACCATTAATCCCTATATTGGATACATTGTGGGGTTATTTAGGAGATTGAGTAGGGTGGGAGGGTGATAAGAAGATGGAACATGTCAGCATATAATATGGTAGAAAAATTGGAAACAAATCTAGGCTGTGGTCCTAGTTGAAGACAATAGGAGGGTGTAGGAGTAGCATTTTCATGATATAGGGGTTAATAATAAGTATTTCTATGAAAATGATCCATGATTAGACATTCAAATAAATAATCTCTTAGAAGACTTGAAGAAACATGGAAGACCACAAATTATCTTATTACATACCAGTACTAGGACTTGAAACCAATAGATGTACACTTAGATTCACCATGGTGTTTGATTGAAATGCCTCCAAAGGATATTGTCACTAAGAAAAAATAAAATTCTTAGTGAATTATGAGTTTGTATTTATCCACCAAGGGATGTTCTTGAAGTAATTTGAATCTATGTCTCATTAGGCATGCTAAAAAATGTCATCACAAAATTTTACACCTATTCTTGAGGTATGACCCCAAAGAAACCTTGTGAAACATGGAAGAAAACTCCAAGCATGTAACCTTATGCATGTGAGGTTGAATCTCTAGAGAAGGCCAACTCCCTTTCTAATTAGGGTGTAGTGTTGAACCAACCCAACACTTGAAACCTACTCTAACCTAAACTAACAACTTATAAAGAAAAGGGGAAGAAAAACAATAGGAAATTAAAGGGCGATGCACCAAATTGAACTTGTTTCTCTCTTCCCATGATTGTAAAAGCATTAATAAAGAACCTAAACCTACACAAATATCAACTCTAATTTATCCCCAAAGAAACCATATGCAAGCCAAAACTAATGAGATGTTGCAAGGAAAGATCCATTTACAATACAACATTCATGAGCATGTTTGACACAAAATATAAACTAGAAAGACAAAAAAGAAGTAATCCAAAAAAGGAAAGAAAATATGCACAAGATAACTAAATGTAAGGAGAGGTAAAAACATGGATTTTTATTGATGCAAGGCAAGGAAATATTACATTTGTAGAGTATAGCCACTATAAAAGAACCAAAAGAGAACCCAAAAAATATGTACAAAATTTACCTTTATAGAACATGCATAACTCAGATTTCTCATTTGAGCTCAAACCCCAACCAAACTAGATTTAGGTTTGAGGACAATAGGTAGGATAAATTAGATAAAAAATATAATCTCTATGTTGTATCCAGATCATGAATTCATAGAAAAATGCCCAAATGAATGCACTTGACAATCAAGGAAGGAAAAAATATATGCCCTATAGTAATATATGGCATGATTTGGGTTCTTGTCATAGAAGAAAGACAATTCAAAATATTAAATAAGCATAGAGAAAATACTTAGATTTGATACAATAGCATACTAGTTAATGTCGACAAATGGGCAATAAATTATTAGTGCTCTACCATGTCACAATTTTTGGAAGTCAAACTAGATCACTAGAAAAAATTTAGTCAAAGTAGAAAAAACATCAAATTATCAAGCCTAGAAGAAACAATTAAGAAATTAAAAAAGAAATTAGTCTAGAAGAAACTAAGAAAGTAGTGTTCCATCTTGGAGAAGACAAAGCCTCAGATCTAGATGGATTCCCGACAAGGTTCTACCAGGTATTCTAGGATGTTGTTGGGAAAGATATTTGTAATTATATTGAGGAATGTAGAAGGAATAAGGTAATGTTGGGATCCTTCAACCACACCTTTCTAGCCATAATTCCTAAAAAAAAGGCCATGCAAACAATGGAAGACTATGGAACATGTGCTTTATGTAACACTATTTACAAAGTCAACAAAAGTTATATCAAACATACTCAAGAAGGTTCTCAATAAGATAATATCAAATGATAAGAGTTGGTTCTCTCTGAGTAGATCAATAGTGGAAAGCATTATAATAGCCCACTAAGCTATCCACTCCACCAAGAAACTATAACTCCCAACATGATCATTAAGTTAGATGTTCTTAAGGCATATGATTTGGTAGATAGGTAGTTCTTAATAAGTGTGCTCCAAAGATTTGGATTCAAAGCTGACTCGGTGAATTGTTGCATTTAAAATCGATAGTATTCAGTCCTTGTAAACGGAGTTGTAGAGGGGTATTTTCCATCTACAAGAGGGATATGACAAGGGGGTCCCCTTTCCCCCTTTCTATTCATTATTATGCTGTAGGCATTGGGTAGGGATATCCAATACCAGAGATCAACTAGTAGATGGATAGGAATGGAAGTATGTTCGGGAATAGAAAACCCCACTCACCAATATTTCATGAAGGATACGATCCTCTTTGGGAAAGCTTCTATGGTTGAAGCTAGGGTCATCACAAACACTCTAGACAACTATACTAGGACATCAAGGAAGATAATAAATTGGATAAAATAGGAAGTCTTCTTCCTCAATGTTCAACCAGGTTTACAAATTGATATTGCAATAATCTTGGAACTTAGAGTGGCATCCCTTCCAGGTAGATTTGTAGTTGTTCCACTCTTTGGGGGTATCAATAAGAAAAGCTACTAGGATAGTCTCATCAAAAATTGCAAAAGGAAAATAGACCTATGGAAGGGAAAATGGTTATCTTCATCAGGCAGAATTCTCTTGATCAAGTGAGTCCTCTCAGCTATACCTATCTACTCTATGTAATGTATGAGAATCCCCAAGGATGTGGGAGATGGGTTAGTTCAAATCATGTGATGTTTCCTTTGAAATGAGCTAGAGGATCAAAAAAAGACACCGTTGTTAGCTTGGAATAAAGTCTGTAGAAATTTTAATGCAAAGGGGGCAAGCATTAGAGAGATTCATAATATGAACTTAGCAATGGGGGTTAAGTTGCTTTGGAGTCTTTTATGAGATGGAAATAAAAAGTGGTTTCAAATTATGTGAAGGAAATATCTAGACTCTGATGATCCAATAATAATTATAAATACACTAGATCTCCCTAGTGGCTCAACCATCTGGAATTTCATAGTGGAACACAAAAAACTAATTTTAAAACATATCACTTGGGAGGTCAACAATGGAAGTCGAGATCATTTTTGGGAGGACTCATGGGAAGGCCACTTAGCCCTCAATTCATTGCCTGAGCTAGACCAAATTAGAACATATACAACCAAGATTTGGGGAAAGAAGGTACTAGACTATGGTTGGGTAGATGAGGCTAGCGACACTTAGATATGGAAATGGAAATCCTTAGATAATATCTAGGCCCAAATTGAGAAGAAAAGAAAACTATTTGAGATTCTCTGAACCTCTGGGATATTGTGGTCAAACCAAAATGATGAAATATATTGGGGGCATCTCGAGATGGTTAATATAAGGTGATAATTGGATAAAAAACCCTAAAAGTGGTGGAAGAAGACCCATTATGGCCAAAAGATTTACTATTGGGAAGTGATTATTCCCTACGAGCTGGAGCATTCACCTAGTCGCCATCCAAGGCCAAATACCGACCCAAGATAGATTGAAAAAATTGGGATTTGTAGGTACGGGCTGCTACCCTTTGTGAAAAATAATGAATATGCAAACAATATCCTACTATGGTGCCTACATGCAGAATGTTTTTGGAACCATTTCCTCCAAAAACTTGATCTACAATCTCCCAAACCCAAGACTTTGGAAATTTGTGGCCTCCCCATCAATAGAAGAGTGCATTCAAGAGAATTTGGAAAGTTACCCCCTCCATAATTGTGTGGGGGCTATGGAAGGAATGCAATAGGAGGATATTTAGTGATGATTCTATGCCTAGAGAACAATTGACAAGAAAAATTGAAACCTTTGTAATAGAATTGGTAAATACTGCAGCGAAAAAGAACACACACAAAAATTTCTCACTTTGGGATGATAACTTGACCAAATATTTCAAATGTTTTACCATTCCACCTCTGGTAGGAATCTTTAGATTTAATTATAAAGATAAAGCTTGAACCAATACCCTATGGACAACTTTTGAAACTGGGTGGGTCAAGATCAATTTTGATGGGGCAACACATGGTAACCCGGGACCAAGATAAATTGACATTGTTATAAGAGATGAGCATGGTAGTATAATTATTAAGAATAAGGAGCACATTGGGATAGGTATCGACAACATAGAAAAATTTAAGGTGGTTTCTAAGGGAATTGAGTTGGGTATGCAACTAGGGTTCATAAGAATGCATTTGGAAGGTGATTCCATGGTTGTGGTTAATGAAATATGAATGAAACAGACTATAAATTGGAAACTCAATAGGTGGGTGAACCATATTTCTAGACTCATAAGGCATACAGAAGATCTCAGGATTAGCCACACCTATCATGAGGGGGAGCATAGTTGTGGATGCACTTGCCAAACAAGCCTCCATGGATGGTACTTAAACACATGATCATACTAACCCAAGAATACCAAACTCTACTTAGTAAGAGGGATGATAAAGGTATCATTGACTGATACACTCTCTCAAGTGGTCACATTCTTCCACATATTGGAAATGGGAGGGAATAATGATGGGATGTCAATTAATACTCTAAGTAAAATGTACTAAAGAATGACGACACAAGGTTGTTATAGTACACACTTCTCATAAATAATGAGGGATGGATGATGTCATAAGAATAAAAAGGGGTGAAAATCACCTTGGTTAGTACAATCCTGGATCTGGTGGTGATCAGTTGAGATGAGTCATGTGACACATTACAACCAAAATTCATTGTCGCATTTGGACAATACACCCAAATTTATGGTCATTTTATAGTAGACTTGTGTGGTAGGATTTGGGAAAGATTTGAAGTAATGTAGAAAAGTTTCCCTTAAATTTATAGATATGAATTTTTGGGAATGTTGACTCATAATTTCTCTATTTGAGATTATAAAACCTAGAGCCATGGACACTCCTATATGCTTGGAATCTATGACAAATATGGTTACTTTATTAAGTGAAGTATCTGATAAGTGACTATTGTGGATGCTATCAGTAAGACACATGCTCATCTTGCATGTTGTAAAGGAGGTTCTTGGTAGCGAGTCCCTTATGGAAATACCATAGGTACAAGGTTACCATTGATATTAAAACAATGTTCTTGGCCTTTACCCTCACCAGAGGTTTTGCAAAAGCAAAGGCAAAGAACCTATGCCAAAGGGTGTTAAAGCACAAGTATTTAGGGGAGATTGATGTTGTACTTGATAATGTAGATTATTAGAACATGATTCTAGTGGTGTAGTATTATTATCTTAGACTGGAGTAGGAATTAATCAATGTGGTCAAGTGTTTTCCACTCATCATTATAGTGGAACTAAATGAGATGAAGAGAAGGTTGGACAACATTGATAGGAAACTCATCTTCCTGTAAAAGGAGAACTATCTTATACCAGCACAAATGATGGATTGGATGAAGGGTTACAAGGAAAGAGAAGGATTTGGGGTTTTGGATGGTGACAATGTGATCCTGGTAGAACTTGGCTTCCCTACTCTATCAAACATTGATGAAGATAGGAGTGCAGATGACATTCAGGATGTGGAGGAAATTGAAAACACCATGACACATAGGTGGTGCAAGAGCAATGATCCTGTCAAGGCAAGAGTGTCCCATGCCAGACAAATGTAGAGGGAGGTGAAATACCATTATCTTCCAATCAAGCCTGACAACCCTCTATTTACTAATCTCTATGGATTGCCAATGAGGAAGAATAGTAGGTTTTTGTGACCTGGTGGTGTCAGTGTTTTGTTTGTTCTTGGGTGTTTTGGTGCTACTTGTTTGGTAACAAAATGTCTTGTAATTTATTTGGTTTTTTTATTAAGTATGGTAAAAGTGACATATATATAGAAGCCAATAATTTTGTTTGATGGTAGGTAGTAGTAGGAGATGATGTTAAATATTGTTGGCTATGGTTGTGATTGTATCAGAACTATTTATACACTATTTTTGATATCAATAGAAGGGAGATGGCCCTAAGAAACTATCTAATTATAAAACAAAAATGAGGCATTTTGGACCTTGGAATTACCAAAATGGGGTCTAATAGGTCCTAAGACATCCAATTATGGGTGATAACTTTTTAGGACTATACATTTATCCCCCACTTTAGAGGGAGTATGTGATAAGATCATGCTCACGGTAAAGTAGATCAATGTATAAGAGTGATCTTATTGAGGTCATGGAGACAAAGAAACATCAAGCCCCTAAGTGACTTAAGTCTTCATTAAAATTGAAACCAAGATAAGAGAGGCATCGCTCGAAAGAGAGAAAGAAAAGGGAAAGAGGAAAGCATGATCACTAGCCTAGTAAGGTACTACACTATTATGGATCATACAAAGGAAAAACATTTCAAAAGATGACATTGAGGGTATATAAAGCTATATTATGCTAGTCAATCCATAAAAAATGATTATTCGTTAAGCATAGCATTGTCTCCATTAAGGGATCTGACAAGGGAATGATCATTCCTAAGGAAAGAATGTGTCTCCTTAGGGGTCAAGAAAACTAATTAGGCCTAAGGAAATCTTTTTCTCCTTAGGTATCAAAGAAGGAGGATCAGTCCCTATAGAAATCCTAGTCTTTGTTAAGGGATCCACTAGAAAGGAAGAACAAAAGGAACCATTGTCTCCTTAGCCATCCACAAGAGAGGTAACATTAAATCATTGCATACGTGTGTACAAAATGTGAGACATAGAGTACTATGTATGCCCCCTTGTTAAAGTTATTTCAAATGCCTTAATAGGAGCAATTCTTTAATGGAGCATACATGCACCCACAATAAATGTTTCCATTATGAGATGCCCCCAAGAAAGGACAAACCAAGGGAAATAAGCACATGAAAAAAGAGAGTACACAAGGGATCTACTAACTTGGGTTAGTATGATCATATGACAATACATGAGATATTATATCAAAATGAACTATCATCATCCCTCAAAGGTAGTAGAACTACAAATACAATAGAAGAATAGCATATCAAAATCATGAATAAGAGTCTTTTAGGGCCATAATCACAAAGAACAAAAATAATAGGTAGCTACCATTTTACATCATCCCTAATCAGACAACACAAAGGAACATTAAAAAATAGTGGCACATGCGTGACATAACATGTAATGACATATAGAATAAGTGAGATACAAGTAGAATAATGTTTACGATATTTTGATTCATTTATTACCTTGTTCCAACAAAGTAACAAGGGTTGTTTAAAGAAATCTCTAAAAATATATAACAAAAAGAACATCATGGTGGAAGCACATTAAAATAGGGAAACACATAAAATCCACTACACAAGAGGAGCTAGTCAAGCATATCGCCTGCCCCCCACCCCCCTCCCACCATGTTGGTCTGTAGTATTTAGGGAAGGAGGGAAACTCACAAGAGGATAAACATCAATCATAGTAGATGGAACAAAATTGAATTCCAAACAAGGACCATGCTATGAAGATAGGTCATTGTGTTCATCACTAGGATTAAGAGATAATTGTTGTGAGAACATAGCTGGTAAATCATGATTAACATCAATAATCTCACACATGCCATTAGAATCACTACCATGAATATCATGAATAATTGCATTAGGAACATCATCATCAAGAGTATTTTATTCATACAAATTAATTGTAATAGAATCCAATAAATGAATAGAGTTATCATGTTTGTTCAATTTCATCTTTTTCAAGTTAACTTCCTCCTTTGGTTCAAGCATGGGGTGATCAAAGGTAATCAAAGAATTAGTAGGTATTTTGGTTGAAGCAATGTTTTCAGAAGAACATTGATAGACTCTAGCATGATGTTTTTGATGGTGGTCATGAGCATGATGGTTACATTTGGTTTTGCTAGAAATTGGGTTTAGCTCAGAATCAATCAACATTGGGTCCTTTCTTGTTTGGGGGGAAGAACAAAATGAACCACACTAGGTTGAGAGATACCATAAGAAAAACATTTATAAGATATAGGAGGTGGAACTACAACATATATAGGAGGTGTAGGAAGAATTCCAAGTTTAGAGAAAGGAGATGGAATATTTTTAGGTTTTCTAAGTTCACAAATCTTTTGGATCTTGTAACCTTTATATAATTGGAAGAGGTTATCATGATGGGGCTAGGTTATTGAGTTATAGAAAAATAAAAGAAATAATTGTCAACTGAGTCTCAAGGCACTGAAGGCTGATAGAGGCCATGGTTAACAGTCATGATTTGTCTATTATTAGGAAATTTCATATATTTCATGGAGGTAAGCCAAGGAAGACCAAGTTTGAATTGAAATTTATTGGAACTTGGAATCATATTAAAGGTAACATCTAAAGCTTTACTACCAAATTCAACAAGAAATGAAATAGAACCATACGAAGGATAAAGGAAAATATTACAAGTGTGGATCATAACATCAGATTTATCATAAAAATCACGTTGCAGTGTCTATTGAAAAGATGTTCTTCAGTTACCACATTCACCATGCAAGTAGGATAAAGAAGAACACCGTAAGAATAAAGGCCATTAACCTTTGCGATAATATAAAGAGGACCATCAACTACTTTAATTGTCTTAGTAGGGTCAAAGGTAATGAAAATCTCAAGTTCAAGTTTAGGTTTAGGTTTGGTTTGATCAATGAGGTTGACAACGTTATTGGATTTGTTACATTTATCATCATAGCAAAAAACATGAGTGGAAGAAGAAGACAAAGATTGGGTAGACTTAATGGTATTTTTGGAATGATAAAGTAAACGATTGGTATAGATTTTTAAGTTTTGGTTGGGAGGTGCTATACATTTATTTTCTTAATAATTGACACCTTCAACATATATAGCATTAGAATCAATAAGGTCTTGAATAAAAAATTTCAAATGGAAACACTTTTTAGTATCATAAATGGGTTGATGATGGTATTGATAGAAATCTTTATGATCAAAGTGTTTGGGTGAAGGTTTGGATGTGTCAATAGGCTTAACAGGAGGAAGAGTTAACACTTTAGCATTGATCAAATTCAATATAAAATTATGCAAATATTTAGAAAGCTGAGTAAAATTACGAGCAGGTCTAAAAACAAATGAAAAAGGAGCCACACCTTTGGACATTGTTGCCACTTGATCATCAACATTATTAGATGAATTATTTATCTTAATGAAGTTATTTAGTTTCTAAAACTTTTTAAATTTGTTGGATTTGCAATCACTCTTATCAATCAAAGCCATTGGAGTAGTGCTATCAAACTAACTCACTTGAAGTTGATAATTATGAAGAATTGCACATATTTGAGTAAACAAAGAGAATTTAGAAACAACAATCTTATGTCTAATGTCTTTTTGTAAATTAAAAATTAAAATACGTTGAACATCAATATTAGGCATGGGATAAGAAATATAAGCATGAAAATTCTTAAATCTACCAATGAAATCAATCACTTTTTCTTTAACACCTTGTTTACAATGCATTAAATTAGTCAAAGATATCTTAGAACCAATGTTCTTTTCAAATTGTTGAATGAAAGCATTATCAATATTTTTTAGGGAATCGATAGAATAAGGAGGTAAATAACAATACTATTGCAAGGATTTATCCCTAAAGGTTCTTGTAAATAGCTTAGCAATGAACCTATGGTCATGAGAGAAATAACTACACAATGTTTGGAAAGTTTTAACATGAGTCAAAGGATCACTCTTACCATTATAAGTTTCAAGATGAGGATTATCCATGTATTGCGGGATAACAACATGAATGATTTCCAAACAAAAAGGACTAGAAATAGCACAAGTATAGGTATTAAACTTGGATTGAATCATTGAAGAAATTTTTTGTTACAAAGAAGACATAGTTTGAGCCAAGATATTAATGGTATAATCGGTAGAAAGAACAGTAGGAGGATATATGTTTAAAATATTTTGAGCACTATGAGAAATGGACAAAACCATTGAATATGAAAAGGGAACACTATTGTAAGTGGGCATTGATGTAGGTAGAGAAACACATGGCACACTTGAAGGAATGGAAGGAACAATAGGATTAGGAATGCTAACATGTGTAGGATTGAGATTTTGAATTGAATTTATTATGATAGGTGGAGCATATGTAGAAAGACTATGAATTGAAATATAAATAGGCCTAGAGGTCTCAACACTAGCGGTAGGTGGAATGAAACCTAGCTCTAGAGAACAATCCCTAATAGGTTTAAAATTGTTATCAATTATATGAGAGATACTACACAATATGTTAACACCATTTTCATCATTATGAATTAACTTCCTTAAGCCTTCTACAATAGAAATAACCTCAAGATTAGAGTTTTATTGTCCTAACCATTGTTCAAATTTCTCAAAGTCATTGGAAATCTTTTGGACTTGCACAAGAGGAACTTTTAAGGCCTCATATTCATCATGAGAAGAATGGGAATATTTATTCTCCATGATAGGATTTATATCACTAGTATGAATTTGGATCTCATCAAGATTACTAGGAAAGAGAGAAGGATTAGGATCAAAGGAACTGGTGCAGGAGCACCTAGACATCAAGATATTGAAGATGATCCCAAATGATATTTTAATTATTTAATGTAACTCCAAATGTTTGGATGTGTTATTCCATGTAATGGAATTAATTGTAATGCCTAAGGGCAATAAAATTGTGAACTTGTCATTTAGTTGTCATTCAAGACCTAGATTGGTCAAAAGGTCAAATTTGTATAAAAAAGCCATGAAAAGGATAAAAATCATGTAAAATTTATTAAATATGTTATTTGGACATGTCTAGGGTGTTTTTACAAAGTGTGGAGTCATTTTTATTAAGTGTCATAAAAGTTTTCAAAATGCATAAAAGTTGTAAAGCATGAAACAATGCAAAAAGGCATTAAAACTTGTCAAAAGGAAGATGAAAGGTCATAAGGGTAGTTAAGTGGTTTCTAAATACCTAAATATGTAAAAATATGATGTATTGGTTGAACCAAATAATATTGGAGAGAATAGAGAAAGGGGAGAACATTTTAGAATAATTGAGTGAGTTTGAATCTCTCATTTTGATTGGGTTTTTTTGTTAAGTTGTTGTTTCCAGGCCTTGTACGGCCTGGAAACCTGTATATTTATAATTTTTAGATATTATAATGAATCCTCTTTCTTATTATTTTTGTTTTATTAATTTTTATTAACTTTTGAGGAAGTTATGAGGTTTTTGGTGAAAGTTAGTATTTGCAGATTCAGGATTTATGAGAACAGTCATATTAAAATGTATGGTACAAACACATCTGGAAGAGTTAAGACCTCTAATTATATTAATTGGAAATATATTTGAGTAATATTTCATTTAATTTTGTTTTGGTTCAATTTTATGATGATTTGTGGAGTCTATGACCTTTTGAATGAAGACTAGTTTTAAACCCTCTTCAATGGAGTTGCAGGCAAAGAGTTGTGATGGTATAATGATTTATAAATTGGAAAAATAAATAGATTAAATATTTGGAAACTAGAATAAGTAAAAATTATTTTGGAATTTGTTTGTTTTCATTTGGTTATGTATTGTGAAAATTCCATGATGGCCTAGGTGGATTGGGAAAATGAACTTTCTGTTTAATGATAGAAAATAGGTCTCGGTACAGAGATAATAAATTTTTATCTAACTATTGGATCCTTCTAATTTTTATATATGTTTTTGTTCTTGTAATTTACCACAAACTATCCGAAGGGATTTTGATGATATGTTTAAGAACAAAAGTTACAGATGCTTGAGTGATGTTCTGTAAAACATGGCAGTGTGGACAACAAGTTTTGAAATGATGAGTTTGATCTTGTGAGATGCCTCTAATAAATTGTTATTATAATTAAATGAAGATTGGATCAGATGGATCATATTATGTTTAAGTGTGTGAAGGATTCTATGCATCAGATTGGTATTAGAACTCACAAGATTCTGAGCATGTAGATAGAAGACAATCTACACCAGGAAGTGTTAGGTATTGTGATTCTTGTTGTGAAGTTTTAATGGTTGTAGGTGCTTTTTCACTCGCTATAAGAGGTAGACATTGAGGTCTACCAAAAGGCCATATAAGATGGTCTTGGGCCATATAGGAGATGGTCCATTGGTTTCCAAAAGACCTAGGGTGAGAGGCAAGAAATGACTCCTGGGTGAGGCACAAGGAAGCAGCATTGTAGGGTGGACTTGAGATGTTGGTAAAGCACCATGGATGGCAACCACTACAAACTCTATTGGTAGGAGTCACCAAAATATTTATTTAAGGAAGAATAGAGATGATAAAAGAGGCATAAAGAGGAAAAGGTCAAATGAAGAAAAAGGTGAAGATTTCACTCAAATTTTTCTTGCACGTCATTGTATACATGTTTCCAAGGGACTTGGAAATTTTTGAAGGTCGGGAGTATGGTGCAAGAGCACCTAGACATCAGGATATTGAAGATGATCCCAAATGATATTTTAATTATTTAATGTAAATCCATATGTTTGGATGTGGTATTCCATGTAATGGAATTAATTGTAATGCCTAAGGGCAATAAAATTTTGAAGTTGTCATTCAAGACCTAGATTGGTCAAAAGGTCAAATTTGTATAAAAAAACCATGAAAATGATAAAAATCATGTAAAAGGTCTTAAATAGGTTATTTGGACATGTCTAGGGTGTTTTTACAAAATGTGGAGTCATATTTATTAAGTGACATAAAAGTTGTCAAAATGCATAAAAGTTGTAAAGCATGAAACAATGTAAAAAGGCATTAAAACTTGTCAAAAGGAAGATGAAAGGTCATAAGGGTAGTTAAGTGGTTTCTAAATACCTAAATATGTATAAATATGATGTATCGGTCGAACCGAATCATATTGGAGAGAATAGAGAAAGGGGAGAACAAGAGAAAAAGAAGGTTAAGATTCCTTATATCATATATTAAAATATATTTGAGTCATTTGTTATGTATTTGAGTCCAAATGTAAGGCTATGTGAAGCCATTGTTAATATTGTCATGTTAAGGTCCTAGTTTGGTCAAGAAGATCAAAATATGAAAGAATGCCTAATAAAGGCTAAAATTGATGTAAAATTTATTTTAAGTCTATTTTAAGGTGATTCAAGTGTCCATGCAAACATTTTTCAAGTTTGGTTTTAAACTAGTAAAGTTGTCATAAAAAGTTGTATTGCGAAATGCATAAAATATTGTCAAAAGATGCAAGTATGTTGTAAAGGGTTAAAAGATTCTAAGGAGATGGTTCAAAAGGTGGTTGGGAAGTTATAAACCACAACACATACTATAAAATCATTGTAATGGTTGTTCCAAATCACTATGAGAAGAAGGAAACATTTTGGAGTAATTTTGAAGTTTTCTAATATAGAAATTTTGACTGGTTTTTCAATTTTAGTGTTGGTTCCAGGTCTTGTACAGAAATGTAAGTCCTAGAAACCCTAGAATATAGTAATGGATAAATAGAAGGCTGAATCCTCTTTCTCATTCTTTTGGTTTGGTTCAATTTTATAAAGATATGAATAAGTTATGCACATTTTGGTGGAAGTTGCTATTTGCAGATTTGAGACTGCTTGACCACAGTCAAATTGAAGTGTGTGGTACGGATAGATTTTGGAGACTCAGGACCTTAAATAATATTAATTGGAAAGATATGTGAATTATATTTCATTTATTTTTTGTTTGAGTCATTTTTATGTAGATTTGTGAAAGTTATAATCATTTAAGTAGAAACTGGTTTTTAAAGATCTCCATTGGAGTTGCAAGCAGTGATTTGTTCTTGTAAAATTATTTATGAATGGGAAAATAAATGGCTTATAGATTATGAAACTAGATTCATAAATTTTTCATATGGAATTGTTTTGGTGTCATTTTTTTATGTATTGTGAAAGATATTTGATGCCCTAGCAGGCAGGGCTTATGAATATTCCGAGAATGCATCTAGAAGTGGCAGTCCAAAATAGTTATTAGTTGAGGGATCAAATAGAATCATAAGATCTTGTAATTTTGTGAAATGGTAGTTCTTGATGTTGGCTAAAAAAAATTTTCTTTCCAAAAAAATTAATATTGTCACTACAACATTTGGGGTCAAATTTCGACGCTAATTTGCGACGCCACTACAATTTGTGTTTGTTTTTTGTATTTTTTTTGCAAGTGCCCCCAATGGTGTCGTAATAGTGATTTTATCATCATAATTGTGACACCCATTTGGTTATAAACAAAAAAAAAAGAAAAAGAAAGTGTCATTTGTAATTTGTGAATTCGAAGAGTTGCCGCGAAGACGACACTGCAATTTTGCATGGCACGAAGAGGGCATTTGAGTTTGGCATGCACAAAGAGGTCAGCACTGTGTGGGAAGAGGGCACTGGCATTTGAGGTAGGAATTCAAGCTTTGTCTTCTCATTAAATCAATTTTAGTGTCATTGTTTACATCTTAATTAGCATTTGAAATGCTCGATGACCTGTGAGCTTTGAGAGCTATTACCTTCAAGGTATTGTGTGAAGTGTTTGATCTCTCTTTATTTGTTTTGTTGTTGATATTCACTATGTGGTACTCCTTGTTTATGATCACTTCATGAGGAAATGTCTTGATGGCTCACAGGCTTCAAGCTAGGCCATCATACATAGTTCATGAGCTCATTGTTTGATACTGGCATTGTTTACATCTTATCATTTGGAATGTCTGATGACATACGAGCTTTGAGAGCTATGACATCTCTTCTATTACCTTCAAGGCATTGTGTTAAGTGTTTGATCTCTCTTTATTTGTTTTGTTGTTGATATTCACTATGTGGTACTCCCCGTTTATGATCATTTCATGAGGAAATGTCTTAATGGCTCGCGGGCTGCAAGCTAGGGCATCATACATAGTTCATGGGCTCAGTGTTTAATACTGGCATTGTTTAGATCTTATCATTTGGAATGCCTGATGACCTGCAAGCTTTGAGAGCTAGGGCATCACTTCTATTACCTTCAAGGCATTGTGTGAAGTGTTTGATCTCTCTTTATTTGTTTTGTTGTTGATATTCACTATGTGGTACTCCCCGTTTATGATCATTTCATGAGGAAATGTCTTGATGGCTTGCGGGCTGCAAGCTAGGGCATCATACATTGTTTATGAGCTCACTGTTTAATATTGGCATTGTTTACATCTTTTCATTTGGAATGCTTGATGACCTACGAGCTTTGAGAGCTAGGGCATCATTGCTATTACCTTCAAGGCATTGTGTGAAGTATTTGATCTCTCTTTATTTGTTTTGCTATTGATATTCACTATGTGGTACTCCCTTCTTATGATCATTTGATGAGGAAATGTCTTGATGGCTTGTGGGCTGCAAGCTAGGGCATCATACATTGTTCATGAGCTCACTATTTAATATTGGCATTATTTACATCTTTTCATTTGGAATGCTTGATGACCTACGAGCTTTGAGAGCTAGAGCATCATTTCTATTACCTTCAAGGCATTGTGTGAAGTGTTTGATCTCTCTTTATTTGTTTTGTAGTTGATATTCACTATGTGGTACTCCCCATTTATGATCATTTCATTAGGAAATGTCTTGATAGCTCACGGGCTGCAATCTAGGGCATCATACATTATTCATGAGCTCATTGTTTAATACTAGCATTGTTCATGAGTTCACTATTTAATATCTGTCATCATGCAAACATACATTATTTCACTTATTGTTTTGAATTTGAGCTTGGGCATCATGCAATGTTATTGTTGTCATTGCATGCTTGCTACTATTGTGCACCATATATTGTTTTATACACTGTTTATTTCATTGAGACCGTGAGCTTGGCATTTGTAATGTATTTTTTGTTATTGGATCAATGCTACCATGTTGTTGAGTATGTGTATGGCTTGACTATGCACATGCATAATTGTAGATGAGGATCAGTAATATGTTGCCAGGCATTGCTTAGATCCTTTGGATCTAACCCCATTTTTTCCTTCCTTGTAGGTTTTGGATCATACAAGAGCATATTGGATTGAACCCCGAGTCAACACTTCATTACTTTAGGCAATGTCTAGTACCTTTATTATTTATGTTCATCCACTTATGTATATTTGCATTCATTCATATTCTTCTGAAAGTTGGCTATTAGTGACCATATAGGACCATTCTTGATGTTTTTGGGTCATTTGATGAAAAGATGTAAATAGGGACATCAATAATAAAATAGGGATATATTAAGATTAATATCGTAAGTAAAAACATTACACAGTGGCATTCAGATTAAGTACAATATGAATTCACATGCCTTTAATAATGATACACTTTTGAAATTATCACTCATTGGTCATTTGACAATTCAAAACATAAGTATTAAAATATAAATTGTTGCAAAAGGAAGAAACACATATGTATCTATCATCATTTAATACAAAATATAAAAGTATCCCACAGACACACAATTGCTATTATAACAACCATCCTCTAATCCCATGGTGTACTAGTCTCAAGGTAAGAACAATTTACTTAAGCCATCATATAAGTATCATCCTATTTGAAACTTGTAACACCTAATTCTATCCTAGACTCCAAATTTGGTCCTAAGGCTTATTAGGCCTTTTAGGACTGATTACACATTCGCCGTTGTTATTGCATGAAATGACCTCATAGGCCATTATAGGTGCCAAAATCCTCCAGTTGATGTCTTTAGATGTCTTTATAATCTCTGATGGCTCCAAGTGTGTCTTCATAGGTATTTGGGTTTCTTTGTGTCTTCTCATTAAGTGTTGCCATTAAAATATATCACTCCTCTTGTTATATAATGTATATGCATAGTTGTTTAAAATGTCATACTTGTTGCTCTTAAATATTATTACCATTTCACTCAAATTTACATGACATTAAAGCCAAGCCCAAAATGTATACATATGTGTAAGTATAGGAGAAGCTGGATTTTGCAACTATTGAAAAAAAAAAAAAACTATACTTGTGCTTACCAAACCATACCTCAGCATCATAATGCTTATCATTTTCAAGCTTCAACGAAGCTTCATACCACACAGCGTTCGCAAATTTGTATGCAACACTGATTTAGGCTAGAGGTAAACTACATGTGTCATGTAAACAACATGGTTGAATGCAATCTCTTTTGCATGTTTTCAAGAGTTTTCCCACCAATACAAGCGTAAATAACACATTGAACGTAATCTACAAACACCTTGTGGTATGAAATTTCACTGAAGCTTGAAATATATCACTCCTCATGTTATTGTCAAAATTAAATTCAAATATTTCTCAAAAAATTTATTCTTGTAGACTTAAGATATCCATATCTCAATAATAAAACAATCTTGCTTAATAAATTTTGAATCACATTAACACACACCCATATTGTTCTGTAGCATAGTTCATTTTAGAAGTGTATGGATTGACTATGCATATGCATAATTGTAGATGAGGATTAGTAATAGGGTGCCAGGTATTGCTTAGATCCTTTGGATCTAACCCCATCTTTTCCTTCCTTGTAGGTTTTGGATCATACAAGAGCATACTAGATTGAAGCCTGGGTCAACACTTCATTACTTCAGGCAATGTTTGGTACCTTCATTATTTATGTTCATCCACTTATGTATGTTTATATTCATTCATATTCTTCTGAAAGTTAATCTTTATGAGCTCAAATTCAAAACTGTATGTGTGTTATTTTATTACTGATGTCCCTATTTGATCTAATAGCATCAATATAACAAACAGAGCATCGACCAATCAAATAGGGACATGAGGTGCTCAAACAGTGAGCTCATAAAACAATATATTTAGTCTTAATAAAATCTTATAAAACAACATATATTGTGTGAAGTGTTTGACTTCTCCTTATGTGGTACACCCCGTTTATGATCATTTCATGAGGAAATATCTTGATGGCTCGCGGGCTACAAGCTAGGGCATCATACATTGTTCATGATCTCACTATTTAATACTAGCATTGTTTACATCTTTTCATTTGGAATTCTTGATGACCCACGAGCTTTGAGAGCTAGGGCATCACTTCTATTACCTTCAAGGCATTGTGTGAAGTGTTTGATCTCTCTTTATTTGTTTTGTTGTTGATATTCACTATGTGGTACTCCCTATTTATGATCATTTCATGAGGACATGTCTTGATGGCTTGTGGGCTGAAAGCTAGGGTATCATGCATTATATATATATATATATATATATATATATATATATATATATATATATATATATATATATATATATATATATATATATATATATATATATATATATATATATATATATATATATATATATATATATATATATATATACTTCAAAGGAGGAATTATGAAATATAGTTGTAGGTAGTTATCTCTTCTATAATGATGGAGGAGTAAAAGGTAATGATCAATAAGGTTGCTACTATTAGATCATACATTAACACACTTACTATTTTGAATTTGAGCTTGGGCATTATGCAATGTTATTGTTGTCATTGCATGATTGCTGTTGTTGTGCACCATATATTGTTTTATACACTGTTTATTTCATTGAGACTGTGAGCTTGGTTTTTCTTTCAGAAGTGTATGGCTTAACTATGCACATGCATAATTGTAGATGAGGATCATTTGCTTAGATATTTTTTTATCTAACCTCCATCTCTCTTTTCTTTGCAGGTTCTGGATCACACAAGGGAACACTAGATTCATACCCGGGTCAAAAATTCATCACTTCAGGAAATGTCTGACACCCTTATTATTTATGTTCATCCTCTTATGTATGTCTATACTCTTGCATTTTCTTCTGAAAGTTATTTTCCTTGTATAGTATATACAAGTTATTTTTCATATATATATATGTAATCTTTAGATGCAAAAATTTCTTTATTAAAAAATAATCTTACATTTAAAATCTAAGAATTATCTAGTCTATTATGACTCAACTAATACATACCAGTTAAAATAGACCTAAATAAGGGTCATCTACATTAATGCAACTACATTAAAACCTTTTCCCATCTAGGTTTGAAACCATTCATAATCAATGGTAGGACTCAAAGAAGATAAATTGGTTTCAAATGTCTACTGCAACCTTTCCAAGAGATAGAGTGATTTTATCTCATTTGTAATTTTAAACCTATGGTGTTTATTTTTGGTTTTTTTTTTCTCATATTTCTCTCAATATTTTGAGTGAAAACATATTTCACTCGGTTTGTGTCATCTCAAGTTTGCAATCTAATCATGATGTTATCATGATAGCAATCCCAAATCCCCCCTCAAACAATTAATTATAACAAGAACTTTGTGAACACATTTCTATTAGGACCCATATATAGATGGAGTTAGAATTCAAAGAGAAATCATTCTTATCAATTAAATACAAACAAAATATGTATAATGGGATATATTTTACCAAAGTTCAATGAATATAAGGAAATCAACAACTTACTTGCATACGAGGTCCCCACCTCCTTCTAACACATGATTTAGCTGCACTTACTCTCTAATCTCATTCTTCAACTTTTGTTTGTATATATTTCTCATCATGATTTCCACCTTTTGAAAAGATACTACCATAGCCACATCCATGAATATTTTTATCCTAGATTTTGAAACAAGATACAAATAATAAATTTTAGCAAAGGATATAATTAAAAATTCATAACACCTTGAGGTAATATATGGACCCTTAACATACTAGAGTTCTTTGAAAACTATTTGAGTCCATCAAGTGTACATTTTGTATATGTTTGGGGAACACCAAGCATTAAATCAGTAAAGGTTCAAACTTTAGACAACATTATCAAGAAATTTTCTAAACATTGATTGAAAAAAAATAAGTCTTCATTTATGATACTAATAGATGACTGTGAAATTTTAACTACTTGAAACTATGCTTAGTTGGTCCAACAAATTAGAAAATTTCAGCATGCTCCAACAATTTAGAAGAGTTGTATGGTATTTCCATAATATACATTTTTTTCAATGGCATATCCAGAAAGAATTTCTATAAATTAAGAAAATATAAAAGATGTGATTATTCAAATGTGCTACATAAATAACAAAAATAAATACAAAAAGGACCAAAGAATTTACTTTCAAACTAGAAAAATAACTATCTAGATTAATTTCATTCTGAAAAATCCCACACACAAATAACAATGCCTTTCCAATGAGACATGAGAAATAAAAGTCTATATCTTAAAGCAGACTGAAAGTCTGAAATAAAATCTATGGACAAAGCATTCAACTTAGCTTGTATGGTAATTTTATATGAACAGATGCATCTCATAATAAAATGTAAATGTAAGCTTCTTACAAAACTTCTAGACTCTTGTTTGATCTCTCTTTATTTGTTTTGCTATCACCTTCAAGGCATTGTGTGAAGTGTTTGATCTCTCTTTATTTATTTTGCTATTGATATTCACTATGTGGTACTCTCCATTTATGATCATTTCATGAGAAAATGTCTTGATGGCTCGCGGGCTGCAAGCTAGGGCATCATACATTGTTTATGAGCTCACTATTTAATACTAGCATTGTTTACATCTTTTAATTTGGAATGCTTGATGACCTATGAGCTTTGAGAGCTAGGGCATCGTTGCTATTACCTTCAAGGCATTGTGTGAAGTGTTTGATCTCTCTTTATTTTTTTTTCTGTTGATATTCACTATGTGGTACTCCCTGTTTATGATCATTTCATGAGGAAATGTCTTGATGGCTCATGGGCTAAAAGCTAGGGCATCATACATTGTTTATGAGCTCACTGTTTAATACTAGCATTGTTTACATCTTTTCATTTGGAATGCTTGATGACCCATGAGCTTTGAGAGCTAGGGCATCATTACTATTACCTTCAAGGCATTGTGTGAAGTGTTTGATCTCTCTTTATTTGTTTTGCTGTTGATATTCACTATGTGGTACTCCCCATTTATGATCATTTCATGAGGAAATGTCTTGATGGCTCGCGGGCTGCAAGCTAGGGCATCATACATTGTTTATGAGCTCACTGTTTAATACTGGCATTGTTTACATCTTTTCATTTGGAATGCTTGATGACCCACGAGCTTTGAGAGCTAGGGCATCGTTTCTATTACCTTCAAGGCATTGTGTGAAGTGTTTGATCTCTCTTTATTTGTTTTTCTATTGATATTCACTATGTGGTACTCCCTACTTATGATCATTTGATGAGGAAATATCTTGATGGCTTGCAGGCTGCAAGCTAGGGCATCATACATTGTTCATGAGCTCACTGTTTAATACTGGCATTGTTTACATCTTTTCATTTGAAATGCTTGATGACCTGCGAGCTTTGAGAGCTAGGGCATCATTTCTATTATCTTCAAGGCATTGTGTGAAGTGTTTGATCTATCTTTATTTTTTTTTCTGTTGATATTCACTATGCGGTACTCCCTGTTTATGATCATTTCATGAAGAAATGTCTTGATGGTTCACGGGCTGCAAACTAGGGCATCATACATTGTTCATGAGCTCATTGTCTAATATTGACATTGTTCATGAGCTCACTATTTAATATCTGGCCAGGCCATGTAAATGGTACCAGGCCAACCTAATCAGCCCAACAAAATGTGTCATGTTTATCTTTGTCAAATACACTCGTTCACCATTTTGTTCTTGTTTTTCACACAAATATTGCATAAAAAGTAATTGTAAACAATGATTCAAAGAAAAAAGAAACAACTACAATAGATCAGACCCCAAAAGAATACAGTCAACTACAATAGGTCACATTCTCAATGAAATAAACAATGTATAAAACAATATATGGTGCACAACAATAGCAAGCATGCAATGACAACAATAACATTGCATGATGCCCGAGCTCAAATTCAAAACAGTAAGTGTGTTAATGTATGATCTAATAGCAGCAACCTCATTGATCATTACCTTTCACTCCTCCATCTTTATAGAAGAGATAACTACCTACAACTAGGGCATCATGCATTGTTTATGAGCTCACTGTTTGAACACCTCATGTCCCTATTTGATTGGCCAGTGCTCAAATAGTGAGCTCATAAATAATGCATTATGCCCTAGCTTCATGGCAATAACATGCTCATAAATAGTGTATAAGACAATATATGGTGCACAACAACAGCAAGCATGCAATGACACCAATAACATTGCATGATGCTCGAGCTCAAATACAAAACAATAAGTGCATTAAATGTCTTACTTATGTCCCTATTCAGTTTTAATTTTATAGTGAATTTATAATTTATAATTCAGTTGTAGTAGCTCAATGTGTTTGAACTCAATGATACCCCTTACTTGGTTTCCTACAAAGCTTTTGGAAAAATTTGTTAGAAAATGAGAAGCTATGAGAAGGTGACATGAAGCTAATGAAAGGAGGCATCTCCAATTTGTTTTGCAGATAGACACATTAAGGATCATGTCAAATAATACAAGAGAATTCAATCAAAATAGGGAGACAATCACTAGATTGTTGTCTAACTTTCAAAGAGAAGGTGATGACAAATGTTATTGTCCATGTAAGAGTTGTAATGGCTTAAAGACAAGAAGAATCAAAATCAAAATAGCAAAGAGACATTGTATGGAGAATGGTCACATGGAAGGCGAGTTTGATTATAATCCAGTGGTAAGTTGTTTGTTATATTGTTTTCACAATTAATATACATATGAACCATGGAAGGAGGTTTGATTATCACCATTTTTATATAGATCGATATCCCCAGTGTGAATATAGAGGAACATGGAGGTGTGAATATTGAAGTTGAAGATCATGATCCCATGGAAGATGATGATCATGCGCTAGAAAACACATTTGAAGATGATGGTATGAATGCATTGATCCTTGACACATTTGGTACTAGTGCTGCTGGTGCTACTGTTGCTTCTGATGAGGATGACATTGTCACATGATATACCTCTACTTGAGAAGGTGGACATGACCCTTTACAAAGGCTCCCAATCTACTCTTCTCTCTGTTGTATTGTTTTTGTTGAATTTGAAGGTTATGAATGGTTTATCCAACATAGCAATGTCACGTATGCTAAGGTTTGTCATATATGTCATTATAGTCTATAAAAGGTGAGACATGTACCATTAAGATTATTTATAATAATGACTTATATTATTTGTTTCAAATTAATAGGTGAATTTCTGTTACCACCATCAAATGTTCTCCCTTGCTCGTATCGAGAATTATGTGCCATTATGAAACATATTGGAATGGAGTATCAAACAATAGATGCTTGTCCTGAAGATCATATTATTTATTATAAAGAACACAAAAATGCAACAAATTACCTTGAATTCCATACGAGAAGATATCGAGATGATCAAGTGACAAAAAAGGTGCCTCGCAAGGTTCTTTGTCACATCCCCATTATTCCATGTCTGAAACAATTATTCAGGTGCAATAGCTTGGCACAATTTATGGATTACCATACACGTGACATGAGTCAAGATGACATCATTCGAATGCCTGCAAATGGTTCATCATTTATGGACATAGAGGAAAAGTGGCCACACTTTAAAGAGGAACCTTGAAATATCAGGCTTTCTCTGGTAGCAGACGGTGTCAATCCGCATGGAGAGATGAGATCTGTTTGCTCGATGTGGCCTATTTTTGTTATAAACAATAACCTTCCTCCATGAATGTCAATAAAGAGGGATCACATTATGTTGGCAATAATTGTTCCAGGTATCTTATTATTTTATAGTTATCTACATGTAATTATAAGTCTTGGAGTGAAATGACCACAATAATTATTTGATGTTGTTGTTAATTCAACTAGGTAAGTACCAAGTGAAAGATATGAATGTATATATTGTGCCTCTTATTGATGAGTTGTTGGTGTTATGGAATGGTTTCACTATGTATAACATCTCCCGACCAATTGGACAAAGAGAATTTCAATTCCATTTAATGCTTGTGTGGACAATTCATGATGCTCTAGGTTTGACACATTTCTGTGTTATGTTATGGTGAATTCTAGTTGTACAGGATAATTCAAATTATAAAAATATACATATTTAATCTAATTTTATCATTATCTTGTAGGTATTCAAACAAAGGGAAAATTTGCATGTCCAATGTGTGGTCCAAAGATGAAATCTCATCATTCTAAAAATTTAAGAAAACATGTGTTTGATGAATATAGGCAGTTCCTCCCTAGAAATCATAAGTATCAAAGTGTAGAAAGTCATCTTTTCAATGGGAAAGAAGAGACTACATCAAAGCCCCAAAGAATGAAACCTCACCTATGGCAGTTGGAATATAATATAATTCAAAGTAATATCGTTCCACATAATGGTTAATGTTTGAAAATTATATAGTTTGATTGTGTTTTGTTGGCTAATTATGTAGTTGATGATCTTGAAGGTCGTGAAGACATCACTGACCAGCTTCCAAAGGGACTAAAATGTTATCCCATAGAATTTAGTAGGCTGCCCTACTATGAGTATCTACAAATTGTGCATTTGTTTGATAATATGCATATTGGAAAGAATGTAATAAAGATGTGGAAAATATTGGACGGAAGGTGTGACAAAGAAAAATTTAGCAAAATTTGTAGTGACATTCATGATTCCAATCATGCAATGAAAAATATCATTGAATCAAATAGCAATGGAAACCAGATTAATGCAAGTGCTCTTCCTTGGTTATTAACATAGCAACAAAATAATGCCATAAAAGAAGCGATCCAAAAAATTTGATTTCCTATAGGATTTGCTGCATATATAAGCAATCTCATATCAAAGAAAAATGATTTTGGGTCAAGGATGAAAATGCATGATTGGCATACCTTCATCAAGGTAAGTCATAATCTTTTGTATTTACAATATATTTGTGCAATTGCATTCAATTTTCATTGTATGAAATGATCAGTTGACTATTGTTGTAGTATTTTCTACCCTTATCTCTCCCAGAGAACTTCGACAACAATATCAAACAAGTGATATATTATCTTAGAAAATACATGAGGTAAGCAGTGATATTTGTTCAATATATCAAACAAGTAATATATTGTAAAGTCTCATATCTATATATTTATGTCTTGAATCCCTTGTAGGTGGTTGTCATCTAAAGAAATCCATAAAGAAGATATAAAATATTGGAAGAAAAGAATTTGTCAATTAATGTGTGAAATGAAAAAGTGTTTACCTCCAACTTTTTCCAATGCACAAGAACACTACCTCATACACCAAGTTGAGGAGATTGAATTGTGTGGACCTGTACATGCTAGGTCAATGTGGATGGTTGAGAGACACTTGAAATTCTTGAAGGGTTTGGTATGACAAAGAGCACGTCCTGAGGGTTCTATAGTTGAAGGATATATGGTATACCAGATGATGGTGTATGTTACTCAATATCTTCCTAATCTTGCAACAAAGACCCATATAGATTGCATTTGGGATCTCGACTCAATTAAAAAATTTGAAGGGGAGTACTTGGTGGGCAATGGTAGATTTAGGAAACTGAAAGGTAATAAATTATGAGATTTTCTTGTAGTAAATTAATTCCTAATCTTCAAAATAAATCTGTTGTAAGTCATCTATTTACTTTTGTACAGTTGCTAAAGAGTGGGATGCAATACATTTGTTTATTGCAAACAATCAAGATTGGATGATGACATGAATTGAACAATGTCAACATGATGGTCATAGATTAACATGAGAATCCGTGTCTTCATTGGTTATACAAGCTCATCGCAATGGAGATCCCAATATTACACAAAAGAAAATAGATTTAGCATATGGTTTAAGAGATCACCAGGTACTTATAAATTTGTTAATTAATCAATCATATGTTTTTCAACTCATGATGCAATAATTTATACATGTTTGACATTATTGCAGGTGAAACACCACAAGGCTATGTTTTGCAATGGTTATAAATTTCACACCAAAAAGTTGGATGACACGAAGAGAACTTGTGATTCTGGGATAAGTGCAGTGTTTCAGGTGACTAATATTTCATCTAGAAATGACTTACATCCTCGAGAGTCACAAAATCGATACTATGGTATATTGGTTGATATACTTGACTACGACTTCAATTCCTTCAAATTAGTTCTCTTCATTGTGAAATGGTACAGATTATGACTCAATAAAAATGATCCTGATAGAACTGTTATTGAACATGAAAATGGATTTCTAATGATTAATACAAGGTTGTTTGAGCCAGTTGGAGAAGAGCCCTATGTTCTTCCAAGCCAATGTGAGAAGGTATTTTACTCAGAGGTTCCACATAAACTAGGTTGGTCATTTGTTGTTAGACATGATCCAAGAGGAAGACTGATAAAGTATAATGCAATGGAAGAAGATACTGAGGAAGATGAAGAAGTGGAAGATGATGTAGGACCAAATCACGATTGAGAGCTAGTCAAAGAAGAATATGAAGAAGAAGAGGACGATGATGATGCTATTGATGATGATGATGCTGCTACTGATGATGATGTTGCTACTACTGATGTTGCTACTGATGAGGATGATGATGATGATGCTGATGGTGATGACGATGATGGTGACAATAGTGGTGGTGATGATGTCATTGGTGATGATGATCTTGATGATGAGATGGATGAAGAAGAATATCAATGACATGAATGAAGTGTATAATTATGTCAGATGTCTAGCATGTTCTAATGATTTTTTTATATGTACTACTCTTATTCACCTTGTTTCATATGTCCTACTTATATATCTTTGATCTTTTGTTAAGAGAAATTTCATTCTAAAAGATTGTATTTAATCTCTATATGCTTAAACAACCTCACTAGTTAAGACTGTTCTCATTTGTAGTGGGCATGAATAGAATCAAATCACTTGAAAGACACTAGTATTTAGACATGCACAAATTAGTGATGTGATTAAGCAAATTACCTTTCTTTACAATTGCATGGTTGTCTTTGTTTGTCATTTTGTCTTGAGTGTCTAGTGATTTAAACCAAAGACTTCAACTTAGCCAAAAAATGTGCAAGTCTACATTAGTATGTTTCTTTTTATTGTAATTATAATTAGTATGAATGAACAAAATAATGACAATGCAATATTTGTGATAATGCAATATTTGTTGAAATAGCGTCGATAACTTCGGTCAATGTGCCCATGTGTCAATGTGGTGTTGGCACATGCACGTTGAAGACATCACAAACAACAAGTAATCCTGGGCATCAATTTTGGGTTTGCCCAAATAGGAAAAAGGTCTGGATACGTAATTATATTTTATGTTTAAAAATAATGTGACAACTAATCATTTTATGAAGAGCTGATGTACATTTGGTATTGTCAGGGAAATACTGGATGTCAATACTTTCAATGGTTTGATCAAATCACATTGACATCTACCTCATCTACATCTATATCTGATGTAGGAAATGAGTGCAACTTGTGCAAGGATCGAGAGGCAACTAGTGCTGCCAAGATTGCTTCAATGGCGAAAGCAGAAATCATATTTTTGTGATGCCTTCTTTGTGTAGTTTGTGCACTCCTTTGTTGGGACCATATGCATAAATGTGGTTAACAGAGGGCTATTGTAGATACTAATTTTTTTAAAAAAATTTCTAGTAGATATACATAAAAAACATGCACATAAACATGACAAATGAGAAACATAAATGTAGATATCACAACAGTTGACAAACATAAATGTAGGCATCATAATCACAATTTTTTGGAGACTCAACATAATTGAATGGTATACCCAGATGATGCAACACAACTATATATCACTCCTCTGGTTCCAAGTTTACACTGTGGTAAACAAAATCCATAGATAAAAAATAAATTTAGAGAGCGGAGGAGAGTGAGAATGACCAAAGTAATATAGGTCCCTATATTATTTTGATCGTTATCACTCTTCTGTGCTCTCTAAATTTATTCTTTATCTTTGAGTTTTGTTTACGCAGTGTAGACATGGAACTAGAGGAGTAGTTGTGTTGCATCATCTGGGTATACCACTCAATTATGTTGTGTTTCCAAAAAATTGTGACCATGATGCCTACATTTATGTTTCTTAGCTGTTGTGTCCCAGGACCCCTTATGACCCTTTACGACCATTTATGATGTCGAAGAATACATCTTAGATATCTTAAAATGTCATAAAGGGTCATAAGAGGCTCCTAGGAGGGGTCAAATGAGCTTCCACCTTCACGTGATTGGCCCTGTTAAGTAGAGAATGTTAAACTATTCTTGAAACAAAGAGAAGCTCAATAATTTAAGATCTCAATCCATGTACAACAAATATATATCAATCCATCTCAATGGCTACCAAATCAACAGATCTTTGTCAAGAACCCAATCACAAACAAACACCATAGACCGCACCGCGAACCCGCACATCAAATTCAGACCAAAGAAGTCAAGAAGTCACTTGAATCAAATTTGAATACAATCAAGTCCGCATATATCCCATGAACACATTAGGAAGAATGCATCTCTGATTGCCACACTAGCTACTTGTGCTGGAGCAGTCGCTATCACAAGTCTTGATTTGGTAGGATCCATTCCAAATCCAAGTCTCTAGACTCCACTCAATAATCCACGAGCCGCTACCGAATCTATTGTTAAGTTATCTCCAAATTGTGCTGGAGTAGTCATTGTCATAAGTCTTGATTTGGTAGGATCCATTCCAAATCCAAGTCTCTAGACTCGACTCAATAATCTACGAGCCACTACCGAATCTACTACAAAGTTATCTCTGAATGATCCATAACCAAATCACGAGCAGGAACCAGATCTGCAAGAAAACTATTCTAAATTGATACCAACTCGATCGACAAACATATATTTTTTTTTTCAAAAACTAATAATCGTCATAACTACGATGGATTCAAAACAATGACGATTTCCTATTGCAAAAAAATGCCGCATTAACATCATCGCTATCGAAAAACAACCATTAACAAGGGATATCCATCATAAATGTCCAATGCATGTCTGTCGCATGTACAACATAGTCATCATTACAAACCATAAATGATGGATATGCGTCATATATTTCCAATGGATATCTATTGCACTAAAATTATTTCCATCGGCAAACATGTTACAAACGATGGCTACCCGTCGTACAATTCTGACGGGTCACCGTCATTTGTTATTTTTTGTGATGGATAGGCATCTCAATTGTGATGGCCACAAATAGGTTCAACGATAGGTTTGCTTTGTTGGCATCTTCTTTTTTTGATGGCCATGGTTGTCGTAATTACGATGCCTAACAAAATCATCAATTTTTTCGACCACAAAACTATGACGCCAGGTGGTGTTAGTTAATTGACAGTTTAGTGTCTAAATTTAGACATTCGGCCATCTGAAAAAGGTCTCAAATGTACTAGTGTGTGATTTGATGGGTCAAATCAATCAATTTTTAAAGATTGTCTTGAAGACATCAATGTTATCAAATCAAGTGAAAGGTTTATGTTTTTGTGATAAAACATGTTGTGGTATACCTCATGAGATGCCTCTATACAAAGAAATTATTGAATGGATGCTGAAAGGATTATAAAGGATCCTATTGATTGTTTGGTTTGTAATATTCTCTACATCAGATTTGGTATCAGAGCTTGAAGATCTTGAGTGTGTGGGTAGAGCATCGAGGGAGGCAATCCACACTAGGACCTTGGAGATTTGGTATTTGTTTTGTTGATAAGTTTTGGTTGCAGGTGCTTATCCATCTTCCTGCATATGAAGGTTGGGTTGTGTGTACAGAAATTGGAAGTCTATCAAGGGATAAGAGAAGTTCCAGGGACAAGGAGTGGTCCATTTGATTACCAAGAGACTAGGGAGAGAGGCAAAGAGGAGGACTCCTAGGTGAGGCATATGGGAGAGTTGTTTGTGGTGAGTTTGAAGCAACAATGGTAAGGTGGATCCCTGACTGATAAGACACCATGGAGTTGCAGCCATTAATACTCCACTGATAGGAGTATTTGAGAAGATGATTTTGAGGACATTCCTCTATCCTTAAGGAAAAGATTATGGTGATAAAGGCATGAAGAGGCAAAGGCAAATGAAGGTAAAGATGAAGATTTTTGTTATAATTTTTTGTAGGGTATGGAAAACCTTTCCAAGAGACTTGGAAAATTTTCAAGGTTGGAAGTATGGTGTAGGGGCACCTAAAGTACAAGAGAACAAGAAGGTTAAGATTCCTTATATCATATATTAAAATATATTTGAGTCATTTGTTATGTATTTGAGTCCAAATGTAAGGCTATGTGAAGCCATTGTTAATATTGTCACGTTAAGGTCCTAGTTTGGTCAAGAAGATCAAAATATGAAAGAATACCTAATAAAAGCTAAAATTAATGTAAAATTTATTTTAAGTCTATTTTAAGGTGATTCAAGTGTCCATGCAAAAAAATTTCAAGTTTGGTTTTAAACTAGTAAAGTTGTCATAAAAAGTTGTATTGCAAAATGCATAAAATATTGTCAAAAGATGCAAGTATGTTGTAAAGGGTTAAAAGATTCTAAGGAGATGGTTCAAAAGGTGTTTTGGAAGTTATAAACCACCACACATACTACAAAATCATTGTAATGGTCATTCCAAATAAATATGAGAAGAAGGAAACATTTTGGAGTAATTTTGAAGTTTTCTAATATAGAAATTTTGATTGGTTTTTCAGTTTTAGTGTTGGTTCCAGGTCTTGTATGGAAATTTACAACCTAGAAACCTGTAATATAGTAATGGATAGATAGAAGGCTGAATCCTCTATCTCATTCTTTTTTTTTTGGTTTAATTTTATAAAGAAATGAATAAGTTATTCACTTTTTGGTGGAAGTTGTTATTTGCAGATTTGAGATTGCTTGACCATAGTCAAATTGAAGCGTGTGGTACAGACAGATTTTGGAGACTCGGGACCTCTAATATATTAATTGGAAATATATGTGAATTATATTTCATTTAATTTTCATTTGAGTCATTTTTATTGCAGATTTGTGAAAGTTATAATCATTTGAGTAGAAATTGGTTTTTAAAGATCTCCATTGGAGTTGCAGGCAGTGATTTGTGCTTGTAAAATTATTTATGAATGGGAAAAATAAATGTCTTATAGATTATGAAACTAGATTCATAAATGTTTCATATGGAATTGTTTTGGTGTCATTTGGTTATGTATTGTGAAATATATTTGATGCCCTAGCAGGCAGGGCTTGTGAATATTATGAGAATGCATCCAGAGGTGGCAGTCCAAAACAATTATTAGTTGAGGGATCAAATAGAATCATAAGACCTTGTAATTTTGGGAAATGGTAGTTCTTGATGTTGGCTAAAAAAAATTTTCTTTCTAGAAAAATTAATATTGTGATTTGATGGGTCAAATCAATCAATCTTTAAAGACTGTCTTGAAGACAACAATGTTATCAAATCAAGTGAAAGGTTTATGTTTTTGTGATAAAACATGTTGTGGTATACCTCATGAGATGCCTCTATACAAAGAAATTATTGAATGGATATTGAAAGGATTATAAAGGATGCTATTGATTGTTTGGTTTGTAAGATGCTTTGCATCAGGAACCCATAAGTATATAGATTTTCCTAACTAGAATGCCATAAATATGACTCAAAGTAATAAAACTTAGGTACAAGGGAATAGATCTAATACAATTATAATATTTAAAAGAGATATGCAATAATAGTGTTCTTATGAAAATAAAATATAACTAACAAATGAAAATGTGTAATGTAAAGCATAGACAAGTAGATATAGACATTAAAGAAATAAACCTATAGATCTAGATGAATACAATGAAGATCATATAAAGAGGATCTAACTACCAAATCAAAAGTGGGTAAGAGAGGCGGGTTCACCAAACTATGTAGTAGTAAAATGGTAGATGATGGGTAATACAACATAAAATGTACCAAGTGAATTACTTCCCCAATCTCATTGATTCCACATTAGGAAGGAGAAGTATCCAAAATAGGCTCAAGATGTGACTCAAGCACTAGTTATGAATACAACTATGTCCTTCACTAAATTGTAATGAAAATGAAATGGGATTAATTATGAGATTAAGTAGATCTAATAGAAAAAAGACAACAAAAAGATGATAAAAAATGATTGAGGCAAACTGATAAAGAGCTGAAACAGATAGATTTGATAATCAAAGGACAAAAAACACCTATAAAAAAAATTTAGCCAAAAATGGTTGAGACAAGTTGAAACTCAACCTATACCTGGGACTGGACAACTTTGGCGATATGTTTGCTGCACTTTTAGATGAAACTTTCACAGAATCTATAACTTGTAGCTTTGTATCTGCACACAAAGAAATGGGGAAAATAGTTGGGAAAAGTTGTTTTCCTCGGTCAAACCCCTATTTAGGAATAAACCTTGAAAATGATAGAAATTGCATAAAGGAAGTAATGTAAGAAGGAAAATTATTGATTTACCTTGCATACAAGCCTCATGAGCAAATGTAGTAATCACTCACATCCATGAAAGTTCTTGAATGTTTTTGGAATCCAAATATTTGACCTTGGAAGGACATGTAGAAATAAGGATTCCCTAAAAAATGCATAGATGTACAATTTCCACTCCTAGATCAAGAATGTAGATATGCTCGATAACAACATGTAGAGGACAAGGATGGATGAATATTTCCTCTACTTGGCCATCATGGGAGAGAAACTTGCATCAATTGGATAATATTGCCTTTGACTTTATGGATCTTGAAGAAATGGAGACTTGGAGATCTTGAATTGGATGCATGCCTTCAAATATTGAATCCAAATTCTTAATTCCATAACTTGATTGCTTGAATTCTTGGTGGATAGCTTGAAATTGATTACTTATTAGCAAATAAGGGAAGATGAGGTCCTTTTATACTTCATTCCCTCCATTTGTAGTTCAAATTTTATCCATGCCGACCACAATTGAAAACCTTGAGAGAAGACCTTGATATCAATATCTAGGCAAAATTTGGGCCCAAAACATAGGGGATAGGTCGAGTTTGGCAACTTGTCCTAGGGAAAATTAATTTAAATTTTACCAGGACATTGAAGACCATGAATGGGTTCTGGAAAAGAAAGATTAGGTTATGGGGATCAAGCATAATGGGCATTAAGACCTCAAAACTACCAAAATGAGGTCTAATAGGTCCCAAGACATCCAATTATGGCTAACTTTTTAGGACTATGTACTTATAAATATCACCAAGACTACTAAATATGATACAATTATGGTGTAAAAGGGTACAAGCTTTGAAACCCTTCTTCATAGAAGTTGATACATAGTAGAAGTTTTATCTTTAGAAAAATTAAGCCTCCTTTTATTACATTGCTAACATGTCAAATTAAAAAGGAAGATGTCATTCAAATTCCTTCCACACTTGAGAAAATTGAATTGAGGCCCCTTGATAGACAAAGAGTTGAGGATATCTCATATAGTTTTGAATATTTAGAAGAGGAGAAAAATCCTCCAACTTAGCTTGTTTGAAGAGCTAAAATGCATAAATAACCACTTGAAATATATTCACTTGATCATTGGAGATGTATTTTCTCATTGATTACTAGTATGGATGAACCTAGATTAGTAAAAGAGAAACTAGGTATGAATGATGTAGAATCTTGGAAAATTAATATGGATGAAGAAGTGAAATCTTTTGTACCATCCTAAAAAGTAAGAACCCTTATTAAGTGCTCATTTTTAGCCCCATTTTAGGATGTATGGGTTCCCACATTGATTTCACATCCTTCTATCTCTTAAGCATCCTTCAAATCAACATTATTTGTTCAAAAATCAAGAATGGATCTAACTTTTATGCACAATTTCCCATTTTCATCCTGTTAGCACCTAGAAAAATTTTCATGGCTTCATCATCTTTCCTCTGGTCTCTGTAGGTTGTTCTATGTCCCTAGACCTCAAACCCTAGTTCAAATTTTGAAAAAATCTAGCTGTTGGGATATGAAGCCCTAGTCCATCTTAGCCCTATTCTAATTGTGTGTTACCTTTTTCAGTCACTAAAGTCCTAAAATACCCATGTGCAAAAAGGTTAGGTTCACTTTATGTGTTTCGCAGTTAGGTTTCATGTCAGGGTCCCCTTTTAATAGATTTCTCTAAGCCTAAGTCTCCCATAGTAATTTTTCCTAAGTTTTGCCCATTAAGAATTGTGTGGCTGTCGTTGTTTCACAGGATTGCAGGTTGTCAAAATTTCTGACAAGTAGTATAGCGATGAAGCGCCATCTGTCCCAGCGGGCCCAGTATCTCAGTCTAAGATTCATGATCTATGGTGGGCATATGATCTCATGGAATCTTATTTCCCCATGAGATCATGCGTCAGCCGTTAGATCCTCCATCATGTTCATGCCGACTAGAGTGGGACCACTACCAAGTGTGCATGGGTGGTAGTTGATTATTGGTTGCAAAGTGGTGAGGTGGAAGTATGTCAGGTGGACCTATGTGCAATGAAAAAGTTGTTTGTCCGCCTGCTGGATTTCATGATGTGGCATTTTCTTATTGGTCGGTGGGTTCTCTAATGATTTGGCAAGTGTCTGTGGGACTTGGTTGCTGGTGTGTTCCTGAGGGTCCTGAAATCTGCAGAAGATCTACAGTTGGTGTATGATCTTATGGGTTTTGTTAGAGCTATGAGATCGTACGCCAACCATTGATTTTACTTTATTCTTAGGCGACAACGGGTGGGTCCTCTGACAGTTAAGGCTAACATGCATGATTTTCATTGGTGGAAGGGATGAAGCTGTAGTGGGACTATGTTGCTAGGTGTGCTAATTTGTATTATTTTGATTGGATGAGCAGGAAGGTGATGAGGATGTGTCAATGGGACCAAATCTTTCAAAGGATGGAAAATTCAAGATCTACGGTTGTCTTAAGTTCACATGGAATCTTTCTGGGCCATGCGATCTTAAGACAGCCGTTTGATTAAAAGGCTTATAAAGTTGTGGGTCCACTATCAGATGGTGCTGACTTGCTTGGTTTTCATTTGTTGCGGTATGCTAATGTGGCCGGAGACTTTTCAAATGGGTTCATGACTATTTTTAAGAACAATATGAACCGCCCGATTTGCCGGGAAAGTGTTAGGATCAACGGCCGCATTTTAAAATCTATTTGGTTAGCCGTTGTAATTCAAATTTGAATGTTTTCAAGGGTTTCCAGTGACAGAAAGGATTGAAATTGAATGTTTTAGTGGCTAGGTTTGGTAGAATTTGATTTCGTTGATTATTGCAGAGTGGCCCAGGGTGTTTGATGACTGATTACAGGGGTTTGTACCATGATTTTGTTGCTTGAAGGCATGTTGCAGGTGGCCAAATAGGTTGATAAACATGGGAAAATCCATGGTTTTCAGTACTTTCTCAGAGAATTACCATGATTATAGATCATTCTTGGATCTGCTTTCTCCAGGCTGCTTGGTTTTCCCCCAATTGTAATAAATTCCTGATTGTATTCTGGTTGGTTTGGTGGGTAAAATCCTAACCCTAGTCATCTGTAGCTTGTTGCATCCTATTTTGGGATTCCAAGATGACCAGGGGGTATATATGGTTGAATTTTTTATTTTGAAAAAGGTCGGTTGTTGATGTTTTGTTGAAAATCAATAGAAAGACTGAACAAGGAGAGTCTGGATTTTGGGTCTTGTTCCTAGCAGTTGTCATCTTGGTAATGTATTGTTTCTGAAAGTTTTAATGAGAATACACTTGAATTCCTGTCTCAAATTTATGATTGTCTTCTTGTCTTGATTTTGGATTCATATATGTTAAGGTCACAAAGTGAGTTAGCATATGGTAAACAAAGAGTATTGTGAGATTATCTTGGAGTTCCTAACAAAGTTAGGATTAAAGTCTTTCGGGTGATTTCAGTGAGTCCATGGTTGGATAAGGATCTTGATGATCAGGTTTGGGAGTGAGAGGGATAATAGGAAAAGCATTTATCTTGAGTTCAAGGGTGTTTGAGTTAGGGTTCTCAGTTGTTTTATGTTATTGGGTGACTCTTTGCCCTGGGTTAAGGCACTAATCCATTCTCTGGAAGTGGTCCATCATCATCCACCACAAATACAAATGATAAAATCTTTAAATCAGTTAGTAAGGGGTATGAATGTGTAATATTTAGTTATTCCTTTCAAGAAGTGAATCAAAGGTACACCCGCCTGAGCATATAAGCTCAAAGTGTAGGAGGATCTCTTTGATCCTTGTTAATTGGCCCTTTTCCTTGCTGACTTTGGAGTGGTGATAGAGTCAGTGACATAAATTTGTCAATCATAGTGTAAACCTGCAAGTAGAAAGAAAAGAACAACCAACACATCCCATCACATAATGTATCTTCCATCTACGTCCTTTACATGCATTTTTAGATTTTGGGATTTTCCCTGATTTTTGGGCGAGCTATGGTTTTTAACACACTTTCTTTTCATTAACCCTTGGGTTCCAACAAAAATAAAGAAAACTATGTCTAAACAAGTTCAACTTAAGTCATATTTGTCTTGGATAAGCTCAAACCAAGTCGGCCTTGTCCTAGGGGTTTTCCTTTTAGTGGGCCTCTAGGCCCAATGCAAGGGTTTATCTTTTGGACCATTAATTGGGGTCGACCTTGCAAAATTTGGGCCTTGAAATGTGTATAAAAGGATACCTCTCCCTCTCATTTTCACATCCATGACATACCTACAATTCATGATGAAGAGATATCCACATGCAAGCTTTCATTCATTCATTGTGTATTCAAGAGACTCAAGTGCAAGGAAACCATCAAGCATTTCAACTTTTCTTCTTCTTCTCTTTCTTCCTCAGTCCAACATTGTGGAAAGCTATAACATTCATCATTCAAGGGTTTGGTTTCATAATTTCCTATTGTATTTTTGTGGATTCCAAGCTATTGTATCAACACTTGTGATCATCTCCTAAGAGGCATTACATCACTGAGGTATAAGGCGATTTGTGTTTCAAATCTAGATACATTTCCTTATGTAACTTTAATTTCATAACAAGGTTAGTCCTTATATAGGGGCTTCAACAAGGAAAGCCCCTTTCCACAAACTTTTCCCCCTCTTTTTGTGTGCAAGAATAGGTTTTTGGAGTTTCAGATTTGGATTTTAGGAGTTACAAAACTAGTTGTAGATACTTTATAGATTTCATTAGATTCAGGGTCTCCAAGACAAGGTCGACATTTATGGACAAGGTCAAATTTTATGGATAAGGTTTACTTTGTTTGACATTTTTTTTTGGATCTAAAATTTTCACAATTAGAAGTCACGGGTGTTAGAGTGCCAAATCCAAAATTATTTCTAATTCTGACAGCTCTATGACAATCAAATCCATATCTGAAGTTCATTTGTCCTCTCCCAGCTTCAAGGTGAGTGCATCCTGTATATTTTCCCTCTTTCACTTACTTTAACATATCACATCTATATTTATTTTATCATTTACATATCAAAATTGTATATCAATCACACTTTATTCAATAACGAATACCCAAATCCCCCTTTTAGCTAGATCTTGCATTAACACCCCTTCACCCTTTTTGGGTTGTGATAATCAGATTTGTTTAAGGGTGGGTTTGTATTCTAATTCATATTAGGACCTTGGCGAGTGATCTACATCATATAATTTCTCACCATTTTATATTATACAGCTTTAAAAATGAATGATACATGTGATCTTGTACCATTGCCTAAAGGACAAAAATATATTGGTTGGAAATAGGTGTTTAAGGAACATATTGGTTTAGACAGAGGAATGTATGAAGTAAGGATAGTTGGGAAAGGCTACTTCTAGGTTAAGGGTGTTATTTTAGTGAAATATTTTTTCATGTTGCAAAAATGACATCCATTAGATTTTTTCTTTAGAATTTATCCTACTTATGATTTAGAGGTTGAGAAAATGGATGTAAAACCTACTTTCCTTCATAGATATTTGGAGGATGATATTAATATGATACAAGTAGAAAAATAATTGATAAAAAGTTAACGTAACTTGGTTTGTAAATTGATAAAAAAATTCTATGGCCTCAAGTAGATTGCTAGGATGTGGTACTAGAAATTTGATACATATGTGTTGAGTTTGAGATTTGAGCATTATAAAGTAGATCAATATGTTTATTATAAATTTGATGGTGATCATTCACTATACATCACATCATATTTTGATGATACATTAGTCATTGGTAAAGGAAAGGTTTTATTATAGAACTTATGTCTCATCTTGCTATTAAATTTTAAATGATAGATCTTGTTACAACAAAATACATTCTTGGGATGGAATTAGAAGGTATAGAGTGAAGATAAATTTATGGCTAGGCCAAAGTAAGTATATGAACTCAATTTTATAGAGGTTAAACATGTAGTCCATTCTAGACCATTATGTGCTCCTTTTACTATTGGAACAAAGTTATCTATTTTGGATTATTCTAGATCCATGTTAGAGATTGTAGACATGAGAAGAGCATTGTACCATAATGTAGTTGGAAGTTTGATGTATCTAATTATAGTCTATACTAGAGAATACCTTTCTCAAGTAGTGAGAGTTTTTTCTAGATATATGTATAATATTAAGTTCATTGGTAAAATTATCTTTAGATATTTGAAGAATACCTCAGAATATTCTTTGTGTTATCAAGAAAATTTTATAAAAGACAAGATTTACCTTTATATTCATGTCTATGAGGATTAAGATTAGTTAGATGATATCAATAGCTAGCAAGATAGGCTAGTGCTTATGTGTTTACTTTATTTGATGGTGCAATCAGTTGAATACATAAGCGATAGGTTGTGGTTGATTTATCCACCAATGAAGCTGAGTATATGATAACTACCCATGCTTGTAAAGAAGTCATTTGTCTTAAGAGGTTGTATTCAAATATTAGAATAAAACAAGGCACAATAATAATTCATTGTGATAATCGAAGTGTGATTTGCCTATCTAAGAACCCAACTTTTCATCTCAGGACCAAGTACATCAATGTTCAATATTATTTTATTAGAGATATAATCCAGGATGGAAGGGTAGATCTAGAAAAGTTTGATAATTTGATGATTTTTTTAGATTCATTTACTAAGGTTGTGAGAATAGAGAAGTTCAAATACCATTTAGAGTCTATGGCCCTCGTGGCTCCTAGCTATTAAATTATGGTGTAGATACTCCTTTTTCTCTTGCAAGATGTTTGACATGTGGCAAAATATTAGGAAAATGGTGTCTCAACATTTAACTTACATAAGGTTACCATTTATCTATGCAAATTATTCCTAAAATTTCCCTAGAGTTTTGAATTGGCTAGATAAGAATGCCAACATATTTTCGTTGCATTATCATTTCTATATTTAAAAAAGTTAAAGTTTTCATTTTTTAAGTTGCCAAAAAAAATTACAAAGTCAATTTTGAAGGCCTTTGAGGGACCTAAATGGCCTAAAAGTGTCCATAACAAGTGTAGCGGGTTATAGATTAATAGAGCATGTCATGAGCTTTTCAGTCATTTGAGAAATTTGTTAATTAAACACCTAGTTCAAAATTTATAGTGTTTGCAAGTTGGGTTTCCTAAAATAGAAAATACAAAAACATGTTCAACACATATTGAGTTGCAAAAGGGAGTCACATGTGTTGGTGTGTTTCTTGACACACCATAAGGAACCTTTGCTTGGAGATAAGATGGGTACCACTTTTTAGGTGGTTTTTAGCCCATGATTTTGCAATGCGATTTGATGGTTTCATGTATTATATATCCTATAGAGGTAAGTGCACCAAGATGGTAAACACAAAGGGAATTATAACTGGCCACTTTTTGAAATAAACCAAACCTAAACTTGGAAGAGAAATTCGAGACTCATATACCCAAAATTTGAAGATACCAAAACAACAAGAATTGAAGTACTTTGAATCTAGTTTCTAAACCACTAAAATCTTTTAAAAATGGATAAGATTAAGGGGATTGTTCATATTTTTTTCAATAAAATATAACATAGTATCTAGTGCATGGGTCAAAAAAGATATAGTTGCATTTAGTATTTTGAAAACCTTTGGTGGAAAGATAGTTAGTTAAGAGTGAGTACTAGAAGTTGTGTTTTATTTTGTAATTTTTGTTGAGTATTTTTTATGATTTTTCAAAGTGGTCGCATCTTCAAAATCAAATATCTTGTTCACATGGGTCAAATAAATTGAACCAAAATAGTCAAAAATTATTTTTTTTAAATTGTGAAGAATGACATGTAGATTGATATAATATATAATTTATTTTAAATTTGGACAAGTAGGTCAAAAGTGATTAAGAAAAATGGGACACATATTGTCTCTAAGAAGTGTCGAAATATAGGCAAAATAAATTAAGAATTAATATGTCAATCTTGTTTAAATTTTTAAAAATAGTTAGAAAGCTCAGAAGATGTGCAAAATTATGGTGGTAATTTTACAAATACCAAATTGCTGATGTGTAAACTTGATGATGAGGAAGTTGAGAAACTAGATTGAAGAGGAAAAAACATAAAAAGGAGGGAAATAAAGCTCCCAAGCCTCACCCTTGTCATTGAAGCCTAATTACAAGCCTTAACATGTACTTTTAAAAAAATGTATGTAATTTAAATTAAATAACCATGATCAATTTTTCATATGTAAAAAACTTGATCATGTTATAACCCATACACATTTATTTGACATAAAGTCACACACACACACACACACACAAACATATATGTATATGTATATGTATAATATAAGTACATATATATGTATAATCTTTATATATGTATCTATATAAATACCTGAAAAACTTGCACAGCTCACACCATTTGAGACATTGTCATACTTAAAAAATTGTAGTTTCTTGAAATATCTTAGAATTTCTCCCCTCTTCTCCCCCTCTCTCTCAACCCTATACCATATACCCTTAACCTTCAACCATCTCTCTCTCTCTCTCTCTCTCTCTCTCTCTCTCTCTCTCTCTCTCTCTCTCTCTCTCTCTCTCTCTCTCTCCTTTCACCCTACATCCCCATCTCTCTCTGTCTCCCCCATCTCTCTCCCCTCTCTCTCTCAACTCTAAACCCTGTATCCTCAACCTTCACCTGTCTCCACCTCCACCTCACTCCCCTAGATCTTTATCCCCCTCTCTCACCTACCTCCCCCCTCCCCCCTCATCTCTTCTCCCTATCTCTTTGTCTCTCTCTTTATTAACTCTACACCTAATGAAAATTAGATCTTTTCAATACTGTTACAATTCTTCCTTCAGTCCCCAAGAAGGTAGAATAGGTGAAGGACAAGCTTTCTCACATTCATCTAGAATTTATTTTGTTTATGCCAAAATTACAAGATTTTGCATCCTTGAAGATGTCTAAAATCAAAATCCCTAAGTGAATGTAGTCTTTGTATTCTAAGATATAACAATTAACAACTTGAAAAATGAGGGAAGTGAATCATTTAGTCTCCACTTATTGGTGTCCTTGAGGTAAATCATTCTATAGGATGAAAAATAGAATCAAGGGATACTTGATTGCATTAAAAAAAAGCATCTCTCTCTCTCTCTCTCTCTCTCTCTCTCTCTCTCTCTCTCTCTCTCTCTCTCTCTCTCTCTCCACAAACGTGAACAAATTATAAGGAGATGAATGTTTTTGACTTTTCAACTTCATTAGAAAATTTATAAATAAGATCAATTTAGATCCAAATAGATAGAGTGATATGGACATACATCTCATTGTATGAGATCACACATTTGTATCAGCTCTTGCATATGGAGTTCATGAGCATACATCTCACACACATGATTGCCTAAATTCTATGGACTCAGGCATACAACTCTTCCATGAGTTTTTCCAAACTAGTTTAGTATCAGTTTATGGAGTACATGTGCATACATCTCACACATAGGATTGCCTAACTTCTATCGACTTAGGTTTACAACTCTTCCATGATTTTTACCATACTAGTTTGATTTACATGCATACATCTCACTACGAGATTGTCCAATTTTGTATGAAATTTTTAATATTACTAATAAATAGAAGTTTTCATATTGAGTATTATGTATTTACAATAACACTATTTCTCTTTTTGATATTGTCAATTGGAAAAATAATTTAGATCGGTGGTATTAGAGCGGGTTAGAGTTTTTAACAAAATTTAGGTTGATTTGGGTTCTAGACCCATCATGATTTCTGTATAAGAATCCCTGCCATGCCTTCCACCAATCTCACATTTCTTTATTTCATCCTTCACCTCCGCCCTTCACATTCTTGCAGTCTCCATACCATGATCAATGACATTGTTGAGTCCATTGGAGTATGAAACATCTTCATTAGATTTGATAGATTTTACGTAGAACAAAAAAGCTTGGTGGCCAATAAAGTAAAGTTTGTATACAATGTCATGCCCAAAATTTACTAACCAAAAATGCAACAATTTTTTTTTTTTAAAAAGTGAAATGTTAAGGAGTGTCGTTCAACGGTTAAGTGCAAATTGACAATAGATTAATCGGTTAAAGTCTAGAGTCAAGTCAACTGAGAAGTAACTCTCAGTTCAATCTATTGAATCTACCTTTGGCTAAGGTTTAGGCTGAGGTGGTAATTTAGGTGGACTTAGTTGAAATTTGGTCATAAGAGTATGACATAATGATCGAGGTCGAACCAAGGTTAGCCTATCTCTATCTATCATTCAATAAGGAAATTAAATCATAGATGAACGCTAGATACACTAATACTCTTTATTTGAGCCTAATGTCAACCATTATGTGGACATTAGCCAAAAGGATCATATGTTAACGTGAATTTACATATCTAAATAACATTTAAACAAGGTTATTATCATAATAATAAATTACTTTTGTTGAAATAGATTGAGTAAGGTTTACTAATGGTATAAGATAATCTATCTATATTATCCATTGATTAACCCATCTTAATAACCCTCATTAAATTAGAGACCAACAATTCATTAAGATACACTTTCTTTATCCAATATAAGATAATAATTTAACTTAGGTCAAACATTCTACTATCAATGTTCTTATCTTATCCAATTAGCAACTAAAGAAACTAAACTACAAAGTTAACATATTATATTAATAATGAGTAAGTGTGAACACATTAACCTTTTTATTTAATATTTAATTGCATAAAGGTGTATTAACAAATAGAAATAAAGTAGATGATCTTATTAAAAGAAACATCCCACTAACTATTATCAAGACTTTATTAATAGATAAAGGCTAAGACATATTACTTAAAGACTATTAATTGGTGATTACATTTATAGGCTGAAAGGTTAATCACCAAAAAGGAATTAATAACCACTGACTAAGATTAACATCAAAAAGGTGAACTATAAAATTAACTAATTGATTTATTTAAGGATCCAACATACTAATAATAAACCCTTTTATTTAAAACTAATTGATTGATTTATGAACCTAACAATAAAATTATTATTCACAAGAACAACCAAATTCTAAAAGTTAACCTATTAATAAATCTTCTAATTAACCATTAATAAGGTAAAAGTAATAATTAACAATTAATAAATGCATCCAAAAAATAACATAAACAAATTAAAAAAAGTATTCCTAGACTACCAATCATCCTACTCCACTAATCTCACAAGATAAACTCCCCAGAAACCAAGTGGGATGATGTGACAACTCCCCACCTACCTAAGTCTACATGAGATCATACATGGGAAACCTTTTTAGAAAAGGCATGCACAATTATCAAGAGAATTTCGAAATTCTACAAGGGGGACAGCATGGTAAAAGTGCATAGATCCACGTAAAGGGAGACTTTCTTGCCAAGAGAAATAAGCCAAGATTTTTATGTCTGAACAAGTACAAAAGTAGGGAAGTAAATATTTCCCTAGGGGGACACAATAAATTCCAAGTCAGCCCAAATTGCAAAGAGAACCAGACATAAGGTAAGGTGGCGTGAGGTTAGGATAGAGAATTAATCCTCTCCATCATTATGCTAGCTTATGCTGACAAGCCAAGTGGCCCCATATCCAAGGTTTTCAAATGCAGATATTTTTTTTGTCATAAAGTTGAAAAAGAAGCCACTTGAAACTCACGCATAGGAGGAATAAATATCAGTTTAATAATATTAAAAGGTTAGTAAGAGGTAGTGAGGAAGGCTATGGGACCCACTAGCCTTTAGGTTATAGGGTAAGTTTTCATGTCATAATTTTATAAACTTTATTAGTTAAGGATTAATTGATAATAGTACGGGTAAGAAAGGGGGTTTAGGTTATTAATTCAAATTAGGAAGTATAATGAAAAGGAAAAGGAATATTTTCTATGGTAAGAGAATAATTTCTTTTCTTATACAAAATTCAGAGAGCTAATTTGTTAAAAAAAAATTGGAAATGTTATTTCAAGAAATGAGTTTTTTTAATTTTCTTGCTTGATATATGAGGTCTAAAAGTATGAATTGGATAGTTTAATTAGTGCATTATTATAAGGAGTAAATGAATGTTACATTAATATATCATTCTGTTTAATTAAACATTATTGACATGTTTGATTGTTAAAGGGAGTATAAGATTGAAATGTGAGTTTTCAACTAAGGTGATAATCATATTGCAATAGTAATTAACTCAAGGGAAAGATTAATTATGTTGGAACTTAAATATCACAGTCAACATCTAAGAGAATGCAAGGTTATTATAATAACAAGATTTTTTTACATGCTATTGAAGCTATTAAATGATTTATGCTATCAACTTTGGAAAAAATATTTTGCAATGAAAGAATAACTCCTACTATAATGAGAGATAAAAAACTACAATCATGAAAGTGAAGAATCATCATTTACATTATGGAAATCTCTTCAATACAATTACATATTCTTCAATAATGATAAGTCTTCACATTTACAACAAGGCAATACAAATAGATAGTCTACACAATGAGAGTTCAAGGAGATAATAAAACCTTTCTCCATAACAACTTCACAATGGCCCAAAGAAGAAATACATTACAACTTTTAACAAGAAGATCAACTCATTACAAGAGGATTCTCAATACAACAATAGGGTTGTCATCACACAACCACCCAAAACGAAGAAACTCTCCCAAACTCCATCCACAAGATCTTGACTTTTACACCTGCAAATCAAAAAATAGAACCATGGGAAGCTCACCTTCCATCCTAGGTCTCAAGGAGACCAACCCCAAGCTAGGAGAATCAATAACTAATGGGTGACAATCACACATCCACAAAACATAATTACTACAATAAGAACACTCTACCAAGGTTTGCACAAATGGATTCAACATGAACCCATACAACGGGTGAAGGTGGACTTCCATGTAGAAGAATGTCAAATAATACATTCAAATCACATGCCTCTTCAAGGCTAAAATCACATATGTTCTTTCAACCAATCTTCTCCTTATCTACCCCAAAATCAATATCAAATAAATGGTATGCAAGGGCCTATACACCTTGCATTTTTTTTCCTTTTCTCTCAATGAGAAGAAACTCTACACTATCATGGAATCCAACTAACCCCTTCACCCATACATGGCCACTTCTTCCCTATCCAAGGGTGAGTAATGTCATTACACCCTTCACAAAACTCTCGTATCAAAACAAAGATAAAACCATAAACAAAATTTCAAATCCAAAATCTCATTCCCATACATAAACACAATACAATTACATGAACATAAACAAGAGAATGAAGAATAAGCAAATCTACTTGCAACAAGAAAATGAAGGTCTTTCATGGCAATGGAGACCAACCTTCCCAATGTGATGGCAAAATGAATGTTGAGAAGAGCTCAATCCCTTTTTCCTTCTTTTCTCCAAAACCCTAATGTCTCTAAAGATAGAGTGGGTCAACACCCACTAACTCTACCAAGGGCTTCTAAAAAGACCTCCAACTTCTACCCACCTATTAGCATTAATTACATAATTGACTCTCATGTCCTATGGCTTCACCTTGTCCCCTAACTTAAATGTTTGATTGTAAGGGAGTGTGAGGTTGAGTAAGGGTCAAGACTTCTTCAAATTTTGAAGCTTAAGGTAAATGGGTTATAAAATGGGTTGCCTAGGCCACTAGGGGTTTCTAGTTGTGTTAAAAACATCCCTAACCCATACCCCCAACACTTAGGCACTTAGATTTTGATAAATATGGCCCTTAGGACCTCTTTTTAGCCTCTAGAAGTGGTTAGAAGAAAATTTAAATTTAAATAATCAAATTGGTGGGGTTTACAAGTGTCTCCAACAAAGAAATAAATTTGGTTCCTAAAAGTCAGTTAGGCTTAGGTTTCCATTGCCAGCCTTAGTAGACATGTCCTTACATAAACACATAACGAGTGTCAAGTAACACTATAAAATGATGTAACACAACATTGACATGTCAATAATTAAATAAAGAGACACCTAATACACACATACAATTTTACGGTTATGAATTAAGTCACTATACAACGAGGTTTGAACCTCTTCATTAGGTTCAACTTTGACTTTACAGTTTGCACAATGGTTGGTTATTGATTCTCTGACTAATTCCATGGTTTTCTTACCTACACACTTATCGAGCATCAGTAGTTCAAGGTGATAAAATCACATGAAATATACATATTCAATTCTTACTTAGCAACATTAAATCAATATGTAGAATTTAATTCCTAATTACAATTTCCATTTAGAAATATTTAAAAACATAACAATTTTATAACATCATGACATAACATTCATGAAATAATCAAACCTAATCATGATCCGCTCTTTTCATCAATTCATATTTCTAAAGAAGTATAATCACAATCAACATTATCCTAGATCCTAGTCCACATCGGAATGTAATTCATGCAATATAATCATCATCATCAACCATAATATCTCGAGTCTCTGGCAGGATAATCCAAAGTGTATAAATGTATCAAAGTATAAGATGTCAAAATGTAAATGGATTAGTAATGCTATGATAAGTCGGGGTGAGGCCTCACATACAATTACTTTGACGAACCTTTTTGGTCTGTTGTCTCTTGATATGGTCAACACAAACTTTCACCATGGCATTATATTCTCTCAAATCACTTTCCTTGCCCAGTTATAACCTCAAGGATAACCTCTCCACTTATCATCTTTCTATAAATCTTTATCAGTTCCCCAAGTCAGTGTTCTTGCACATTTTTCACGACCCTTCTCTTCTTCCTCTCCTTAAACTGAAGTGATGTGGCTTCTTGTCATATTTTATAGGGGGAGAGTATATTTTGTGATAATGCTTTGGTAAATTTTTGGGTGGTAAATAAAACCATGGTATTTTCAGTAGATTGTCTAAAGCATAATCTTTTGCACGGTGGGAGAAGACGTGACACCATCCTTATTAGAAATAAATGGGGCATCACATCTCTTATTTAATTTTTATTTCTTCATGTTCAAACATTTTGAAAGATGTAGACATTCATAGTCTGGGTGTGAAATATTCTTGTTAGTGTGAAAGAAAGCTCAAAAAAATTGTTCTATCTACAATTTCAAGGTATCTCTATAAAGGCTATTGTCTCAACATACTGGTACCTTCAAGTTGCATAGCTGAATTACTATTGACTTCAACATAATATTATTTCATCAAAGATCTTCATCTCAACATGCTCGATAGAACTTTCTAAGTTGTATGGTAGGATTATTATTGATATTTAATTTTGAGGGCTATAGAGAAATGGGGTCTATTTCCTTTCAAGAGGGGAGGAAAGATCAGAATAAATTGGGATATCAATTTAAATAAGATATTTTTGATAATTTTCAATAATGTAATAACCTTTCAATTTTGGATTGTCCTTTCAACTTCTAATGAGGAGATGAATGTTGTGACTTTTCAACTTCATTGTGGAAAAGTTTATAAATAAGCTCAATTTATATCCAAATAGACAAAGTGATATGGACATACATCTTGTTGGCTAAGATTGCCAATTTGTATCATCTCTTTCATATGGAGTTCATGGACATACATCTCACACACAAGATTGCCTAACTTCTATGGACTTGAGAATACAACTCTTCCACGAGTTTTCCCAAACTAGTTTAGTATCAATTTATGGAGATCATGGGAATACATCTTATGCATGAGATTTCCTAACTTCTATGAAACTCAAGCATACAACTCTTCCACAAGTTTTCCCAAACTAGTTTGATTTATAGGCATACGTCTCACTATGAGATTGTCCAAATTTGTATGAAATTTTTAATATTATGAATGAATAGAAGTTTTCATAATATTTATTATGTGTTTACAATACCACTATTTCTCTTTTCAGTATTGTCCTCTGAATTGGAAAATAATTTAGATCATTACCACTCTAAAAAAGTTACTATTTTGTATACATAGAATTCATGCATGCACATCATAGCACAAAGGAGGATATAAGTATATTAAGAGAGTATCACTTTATAAATAAAGGATCATACTCATTACATGAAGTTTTTCCAAGGACACTCTTAAGTTTTCTATGATAATTTATGATAAATAAATATCACATACAATCAACACATGATATGGTCAGATAACTACACTTCACAATTCAAGAATTCAATGATGTTCTATTGGTTGACTAGAATGCATGCGACAAGTGGTGTTTAAGATTTTTTTAATTTCACTAAGGTTGGACATGGAAAGGGAGAGCACAATGGCGTAGGAGCATGTGTAAAAAGAGCTCTTTTTAGAGAAGAATTAAAGTACAAAGGTGGTGCTTAGTTCATAGATGCAACAATGATTATGTAATTGTGTATCTCCTTGATTGGATGAGGTAATGAAGGTAATTCTACAATCTCTAGATATTTTAGCTTTATAAGTGAAGCTAACATTGCACACGATGTATATTGTTATACAATTACACTATTGAGTGAGTTGCACTCGTTTAGAAGTTCATATGAAAGTTATCCAATTATTAAATGAGAGAGATTTCATGTTTTTTCTCTTCATGTTTGTATTTTTTGTGGGAAGAATGTGAATCACAATAGTGGGCTAATAAACGGTATTGTAGACCTTTAGTTCTTATTGACACATATCAAGTTCCAAAATCACTATGGTTGAACTAGATAGAGGTAATAGTGTACTTTGACCATGTGACCTAGTGGAACTAGGTATTGTGATTTATTACTAAATTGAAATCAAGTTTTTAACTCTTTTTATTACAATTTATATGGTTTTTGGAATTAGTTTATCATTCAATGAGATCTGGCTCATGTGTATGTAGTTATTACTAATGAGAACAATGAGGAAGTAAAATATTACTTATTGTATCATTATATTGATATAAAAAGGAAATTGATTTTGACAAACATTGATTGAGAGGGTATTGAGTAGCCAATAGGGTTTTTTGTTGTAATGGGAACATGGATTAGAAGGTAACCTATCAAGAAACTCGATATTTTGTTATTTGAGAATTTCAAAATATATACGCTTATTGTTACAACAAACATTTAGTTAATTAAATATTGTGGTAGACCGATTAATAATAATTTATGGATATTTTATGAATTTAACCACAAGACAATACTTGACACGATAATACTTAGAGCTAATTTACAAAGTTTAGTAAATTGAATTTTGGCCAACTACAAGTATTCAATGTGTTAGAGCGTCACAATGAAGATTGACTCTATGACAAGGTATAATGATCTTAGAGATTTTGTATATATCATTCGATTATTGACATATCAGCTATTCATTGTTCCAATCATTGTAAACTTGTTTTTTTTATAAATATAAATTATTATGAACTAATTTATACCTATTTAGATGCCAAAATTTATATCTATAAATGACCATGGGATGATTTGTACCTATTTAGATGCCAAATTTTGTACATATAAATGACTATGAGCTGATTTTTACCTATTTAGAGACCATGAGTTGATTTGTATCTATTTAAAGACAAAATTCTATATAGATAAATTTTGTACCATTTGATTATAGGTAAAAAATGATATTTTGTAATGAATTACACACACACACACACACACACACACACACACACACATATATATATACATATATATATATATATACATATATATATATATACATATATATATATATATATATATATATATATATATATATACATAGATAAATATATATATATATATATACATACATATATATATATATATATACATAGATAGATATGTATATATATATATGTATATATATATATATATATACATATATAGATATGTATATATATATGTATATATATATACATATATATATGTATATATATATATATATACATATATATATACATATATAGATATATATATACATATATAGATACATATATACATATATATATACATATATATATATATGTAGATATATATATATATGTATATATATGTGTGTATATATATATATACATATATATATATATACATACATATATATATATATATACATACATATATATATATATATGTATATGTATATGTATATACACACACACATATATATATATATATACATATATATATGTATATATATGTATATACATATATATATACATATACATATATATATATATATATATATATATATATATATATATATATATATATATATATATGTATGTGTGTGTAGACACTTAAAAAAAATTTAGAAAATAAAGTATTTTTATTTTCTGAAAAATTCTTAATGACATCATCATTTATTAATTAATTAATTATTTAATTAATTAATTTATTTTTATGTCATTAAATCCCTTTTTTTAATTAAAAATATTTAATTAAGAAATCCCTTCCAAAAATGTTTAAATCTTATTTAAACATTATCTCCTTATTTATTAATTATTTTAATTAATAAATTGACAAAAAATCTCAAAATAAATAATTTATTTATTTTTTGCCCAAAACTTGGCCAATTTCGTTTAGACCACTAACCTCTTCCAGAATCTTCTAATCCCTTCTTAATTTCGATTAAAAGGCTAATCCCATCTTTTCTAACCCTAATCCCAAGGCTAAATATTTAATTAAGATTAAATATTTAAATTTCATATTTATTGAAAATATTTCAATAAATATTCCCAAAACTTAAGCCTTTGGAATGAATAAACTTTTGTTCCATAAAACCTAGGGAGAAATCTAGACTCTTCTAGAATCTTCTCAAATCCAACCTCTTCACCCATCCTAATCCTAGTTTGTCCTAATCTAATCCTAATCCTACCCTTAAACCTTTGTGCAATCCTAACCAAGCTTAAGACTTTCCTAAACCAAAGCAAAGTCTTCCCTTCCAAATATCTCAACCACAAAGCATTTATTGCTTCCCCAAAGTCTTCAAAGCCTCTTAAAGCCCATTCATTGCTCTTACAAGCATTTATTTGGAGAGTTATGAGCTTGGAGCCCCCTTTGTTGACTCCTCTTTGCCCTTCCCTTCATCCACTCACCTTGTGACATGTGTCACCTCCTGATTGGCTGAGAACTAGCACAATTCATGTGCTTCCCTTTGAATGAATCTTGGCCTCTCTTAAGGATTTCAATCCTGGCCATTCATTCCTCCTACCCCAAGCCTTTAGAAATCCTATAAATACCCATCCTTTCAAGAGCAAATCAATCCACTTTCATTCTCAAGCAATAGCAAAGTTATAATGCCATTTTCATTCTAGACTTAACATAAATCATCTTATTTAGTTTACTTTCAAGTATTTTAGCTCATCATAAGCTTAGAAATAATGGATTAATCTAGCTTTTCATTGTTGTTTTGCATAGCATAGCATCATATCACATCTAATTTGGTCTAAAATCAATCCTAGATTACTCATCATGTAGCTTAATCTTCATTAAAGCATTTTTGGATCCTTGAGGCCTTAGGGGCAAATCAGGTGTTCTATACCTATTTTTGTGCCATTTTGGGGTTTTCATAGATTTCAATCCATCTTAGAACGCATTATAGTATGCTCCAAGTGCTTAGAGAGCACACCCACATCCCCCTTATCAGAGCAAATCAAACAGTGCTTGGGTGCACCTGTTTCAGGCTCAATCTGAGGTGGCTAGCTTAGAGTTTCCTTGTTTTTGTTTTGATTGTATGCTAGATTAAACTCTTAATGTTTGATTGATTTGAGCCTTTCAAAACAGATAACAGGTACCCTCGAAAGCCTTGCTCACATTCTGGCACGCCCGGTGGGACCAAAACCACAATCATTTTGATGAGATTATACTTTATATTCTTGTATTTGCAGGAAACAAATGAAATGTCACCTTCAAGCAATTAAATGTCGCCTACAGAAATTAAACGTCGCCTTCAAGTAAAGAAATGTCGCCTTCATGAAAAGAAATGTCGCCTACACAAAATACAGTCATGCCTTCAAGCAATTAAATCACGCCTTCAAGAAATCAAATCACGCGTACAGACACTATTTTCACGCCTGGTTACTGGAAGATTTTCGCCAAGCCATAAATTCTATTCTGCCTCTACTTCTTCTTCTATCACCTGCATGTAAAGAAATCACGCCTTTGACGAAAGAAATCATGCCTCTGCATAGTTATCTATCGCCTATAAAGGTACAGAATTTCGCCTGTAAGAATGAAATGTCGCCTCTGAACTTTCTAGCATCGTCTATAAGCTGGACAGTGTTGCTTTTTGGTGTTTTTTGTCTGGGACTGGATTTATTTTTTATTTTGCAAAAGGTCAAACTCAATCTTGAATGAAACTAAAGGAAAGAACTTAGGTCCTAAGTGTCATTGTCAATTTGAAAATCAAACCAAATCTCGAATGCACTAAAAGGAACGAACAACTCTATTCCCTCTCTTGTTTCAGATTTCAAAGCAAGTAAATGAACACAATCTTGAATGATCTAAGGATAAAACAAAGCACATTTTCAAAGTTCCTAAATCAACTTGCAAATATCAATCTTGAATGCCCAAAAGGAAAGAACTTGCAAACGCTCAAATCATTTACGTTTTGAGGAAAAGAACAAATCAAAATCTAAACACGTGTGTCTTCATTTTCAAAAGTTCAAACATCACTTAATCAATTTGGAAAAATGAACAAACTTGCTTGATGTGCATCTAGGAGCTTTCATTTTCTGTAAATCCTTGTTAAAGTAAGCAACGTAGAACATTTGGACTCGGACAAGTTCACTTGTTCTACTTTTAGCGAGGCCTGTCCGGGGAGAAAAGCGCTTCCTCCTCAGAGAACGACCTCAAACCGGTATCCCCCCCGGCTGGTATATAAATAAAGTGAAGGCAAAAAGTACTCACTTACATCTCCTAATCACCGGGCGTCTTGTGCCAAATGCAAATGTCTGGGGAAAGGTAAATATTCCTCCCCCAACGTTGTTGGCTAGGCTCTTAAGTGAGTCACAGGCGGTCAGCATAACCGGGTATGGAGACTCCACGGAACTATTAAAAACTTGATAAAATAGAGGCTACCCTATCTACATCCGAAAGTATCAAAATCCTTGTGCAAGGACCGATCCAAGGGGTTTACCGGATCACCTCAAGATTACTCACCATTTGTATTCCCTTTTAGGGGGTACCAAGCTGTGGGCAAGCGATTTTGATACTCGCCTTCCTTAGGTAGATCTGCTTGAAGTGCATGACAGTCAATACTCCGTGAAAACACTTGTTGGAACATACACTTTCAAAAGCTTTATCAGAGTTAGTCATCCTGCTTGTATCCCGCAAGGTTGCTTTGTCTCTTGCGAAGATTGCTTTTTTGAAAATCTTTTTTGAAATCTATCCTTTGCCATTGGAAAAATATCAAACTGATCTACAACTTGGTTCCAGATACTCAGAAAAGCCATGTCAGTCCAAATCCTACCAAAATCCAGAAAATGTCCAAAGCTTTCAGAATCTCAAATCATGGTCTTCCAGTCATATTCAATCCAGTCTTGTCATCCTTTCCTCCTATCCTAGGTTAGCAAAGTCATCTTGGTCATCCCCCATCCCCTTGTCTATCTTCCTCTAAAGTCAGTTTTCTTCCAATCTTAAGCCAAATCCAATCCTAGTCTGATCCTGTCAGTCATCCCAATCTGAGTCTTAGTCTTCGAATCCATGTTCATCCTTCATTCCTATCCAACTCATCCACAAGTTAGCATGTCTCAAAACTATTATGATGAGTTTGGTTATTATGTCTCTCCCCTCAATCCATCCTATCCCAAAGATGATGAAAGCCTTGTAGATCATGATGCATATTTTGAAAATCTTAGCAAGTTTGCTCCAAACATCCCCTAGCATCCAATCATTCCTCCAAAATATCCTATCATGCCTTGACGCTTATCCACTAGCACTCCCTTTCATGTCCTTGGCAAGGCAAATCCATTATCTTATCCATCCACACCTTATCCCTATCTTAAACCTACACATCCTCCATATGCATCCTTCATACCTCCATCTCCTGCTATGGTCATATCCCAATCGCCACCATCCCTTCGAAACACTTCACACTACTTCCCTTATCTAAAACCTCCATCCACTTATCCTCCAAAACCCTTTCAAAACCAAACACCAAGTCTTCCAATCCTTTTCCCCAATCCTCCATCCTATCTCAATCCACCATCTTCTATTCCAAACCACATTTCTAACAATCCCCTCCCACAAGCAAAGTGCATCCTTCAAACCACTTCATATCCCATACCTCGATCCATCATCTCTACCTCTTTAGCACCATCATCCCCTCAAGAAAGTTCAAAATCTTCTACCCCACCTTCATGTGAGGACCATCCAAGCTCCCCATCTTCTACACATTCTAATCCCTCACCTCCTCCAAACTGAAAGTCTCCAAGGAGTTTCACAAGGAAGCCAAAAACAAATCCCACTCCTAAAGTTGAAGAGCCAAGCCATCTCAAACCTTTACGTGAAACCATAATTGATAAGGCCCATCCATCACTCCCATCTGTTATCTATCTTCCATACATCCCACTCATTGATCCTCTTCCATCTCCTAGCATCATTGAGTCCCTTCCATCTGAGGTCTCAATCCCATCCCCACCAGCATCACGTCCTCCTAGCATTATCCAAAGCACATCCAGTGAGCCCCATGAGTTCACCCTTCTTCCTACCATCACAGCCACAGAATCTCCCATCCTTCCATCCACCCCATCTGAAGAGTCCATCCATGCATCCCCCAACACTCTATCCACACAAATCCTATCATGTCAAGATCTTGTCCAAAAGCATGTTGAAATACTCACAGAAGCAAATCAAAATCCAAATCCTTCACTTCCCCCATCACATGTTCTATTGCTTCCATCACCCCCAATCCAAAATCCTACAATCCTAATTCCTCCAATCCAAGATCCTATCATCCTAGTTTCTCCATCTGAAGATTCATTACTATCCCCCAATCCCAGTCAAAATCCCACCATCCTATCCTCTCCTCTTGAGGATCTTCTAAACCAAACTGTCCCACTACCATCACTTTATCCTCTTGGATCACTTACGTTTGTCAGAGGCAGCCCACTTGAAGCAGAAGCAATAAGTTCTATATCTTCCATCAGGGAACTAGAAATTGGATGTTTATCATATTCCCCAAGTCAGAAATATCCTTGTTTGGATAAAATGCTCAAAAAATGGAATTATCAAGGCAAAGGCCTAGGCATCCATGAACAAGGAAATCTGGAGCCTATCCAAGACAAGAAACATCCAAAGTTATGTGGCATTGGTCACACATCAGAAGAAGACACTTCCTCCAGAAAGGTTGGTACAACTCAAGCTAAATTCAAGCATCCTTCCAAACCCACCATCACATCTCCCAAAGCATACAACACCATTCCTCCTCCTCCATCGTTACAACCAAAGACAACCTATCACATTCCTCCTTCATCCTCCAAATCCATTTTGGGTCCCTATGTCCCGAAATCTTCTAGCACATATCCTCTACATACCCAATCCATTTTGGGACCCTATATCCCAAAATATCATCCCCCATCTTATCCTACTCAGTCTTTCATCCAAAATCCAAACATCCCTAGTCAGGATCAACAAAGGCATATTGCCACATATCCTATCTACCAATCTCCTTCCATCTCTCCATCCATATTTCCTCCATCCCGCACATCTCCTCATATTCACTCCGATGCTCCCCACAATTTGGATGCCATATCCAATATGCATAAAAGGAAATATCCACACAGATCTAAGGATTGTCATGTCCAGTCTAAACGACATGGTCAACCAAAGAAAAATCCAATCAAGCAATCCAATGTATCCCAATGGCCACAAAGGCCTAGCAAAGCACAAGAAAAATCCACTACATGGCCACAAAGGCCCAGCAAAGCAAAAGCAAAATCTGATGCATACCAATCGCCACGAAGGCCCACCAAAGCTAAAACAAAGATGATGTGGATCCCAAAGCAAAAAGATGTAATGCATCTACAAGAAACATCCACAATGGCATCCAAAGTTACTAACCCCCCAGCTACTCAGTCTTCTCCTCCATCTCCTAAATCTATTTTGGGTCCCAAAGATTCAAAATCTCCTAGCGTAAATCCTCCATCACATCCACCTCTATCTTACGAAACCCATCCACTTCATCCATCTTCCTCGCAACATGTGCCAATGTTGATCTTGACAACATCCCCCTATCATGATCACTTTCCATCTTTCCATCCAAACACTTTCTACCACCATATCTCCCATCTACCCCATCTCATCCATGCCTTTGCCTAATTCCTCCATCCTAACAAAGTTGTACCAACATCCAAGCACATCAGAAAGATCAATGAAGAAAGTCAGTGACAAATCAGAGAAATCAGCAGGTCAACAAAATCAGAAAGTCAGCGACAAATCAGAGAAATCAGCAGGTCAGCGAAATCAAAAAGTCAGCATCAAATCAGAAGGTAGTATCAAATCAGAGAATCAACAACAAGTCAGAAATCAATCAGCATATCAGTGAAAGATTAGCACAAAGTCAGCAGAAAATCAGAAAAATCCATAAAAATTGGAAAAAATCAAGAGAAAAGTATCAAAAAAGAAAAGAAAAAGAGAAAAACTTTTGTCCTATGGTGAAAACTTGGCAATTCAAGCGCCTTGGACAAGTACCATGGTGAAAACCTGGCAAACAGGCATCATGTGTAGGCTTCCCCCCCAATTCCTTTCTGTAGTTGGGGGCCATTCCCTTCTATCACCTCTTATCCAACATCTCCTCCATCCCATTTGTCTCTCGCTTCCTTCATCCTCCTTTTTGGATCTTGATGACAAAACAAAGACTACCAGGTATACATGCTTTTGGGCACCTTCTTGGCATCCATCACACCTTTAGGCTACATATCCTCTATCCAATCCATTCATCCTAGCTTCCATATACCTTCCTTATCCTCTTGTTAGCATATCTTCCATCCAAGCATACCCCATGCCTCTGAAAATACATGAACTATCCTAAGCAGGGGGCATCTTATTCCTTGGTAACATATTCCTTGGAGACTATCTTTCATCCAAAATATCCCATCTCCCAAATCTTTCAACAATTCCTCCATCCAAATCCTTGAGCATTCCTCTATCCAATCCTTAAGCAAATCTATCATCCACGTCTCCTAAGCAGTTCCCTCATCCAAATCCAAATCTTCCTCCATCCAAGTCTCCTAAGCAAATCCACCATCTGATCTCCCAGCAGTTTCTTCCATCCAAATCCAAGTCTTCCCCCATCCAAATCTCCTAGTAGTTCCATCATCCTCATCCTAAGCAATTCTTCCATCTTCCCATCACCCAGTATCTTCCCTTGTCATTGGTATCTAGCTATAGGCTACCTTTCATGCAATCCAATGCCATCCATCCATATCCAACTATTCCTAGCAGTCTTCTAGCCATCTTCCAATCCTATCCACATCCTCTAGCTATCCAACATCCAAGATCAAGCCATATGTGTCTTTAGGACTCATCCTTTGTGTCCGGCATCCCTTGTCATTGTCTTGTTGTACATATCCTTGTTAGTCCTACAGTAGCATCTAGTCAGAAATCTTGTCCTACCCAACCTCGCACTTCAGCAACATCAATTGTCAACTATCCTTGATCATCATGACCATCTTTGAACTTCATCATTTGCCAATCAGCAACACAACATTCTCCCCATCAGCATCGGGTCCGCACAGATGTATGCTTCTATTTTGTCTGACCTAAGCCTAATCACGGGTCCCCTCAGTTGTATCCTCCCTGTCTGACTTAATCTTCCACCAAGCACACCAGGTCCATGTCGATGTATCCTTCCACACGTTCAGACCAATCTTCCCACCATCAATCAAATCAAATCTCTCTCCTTGGCAAAGGTTGTCTTTTGGAGTTATCATTTTGACCTTGGATTTTGTCCTTCTGGTCTTGTTAATCTTTTACGGCTTCTCGTTGTTCTCTACTCAAAGTTGCCACGATCCTTTATATCATGGTGTGCAGTGAATGAGGATAATCTGGGGCAAGGTCTTTTGATCTTTTACTTCTGCCTGTGAGTCAGTTGTGTGTTTGTGGTTTCTTCAGCATTGTTTCCACCATGCTTCCTCTTGGGTTCATGCGTGATGCTAGGGCAACCCTGCGTGTCTTTTTAGCGTCGGTCCTATGCAACGTTGGTGACAAGGCCTCATGATCCCAGTATCCTTGGTAGGTCTCTAGCATTGCTATATTAAACTAGGTTGTGCTCTCCACATTTGCACTTGGAGCTTCCCCATCTCCCCTGCATCCTGCATCATATAGATTAATCTTGCATCCTCATATCGCTGCCTCCTGCATTTTGCATTCCCTCTCATCTTGCATTCACCCATCTTTGCTCTTGGAAGCTTGGTTATTTATCTCCCCTGTTTCCTCAGTCCTTCCTTCTCCGTTTCCTTTCGAGAAAATTCCACAACGTTTATTCCTTGTGTTATTTTCTCGAGGGGGCACAATCCCTTATTCTTCCAAATTCTAGCCTTGGGCATCTTATTTTCTTGTCTTTGACGCCATGCCACTTGCGGCATCGCATCAAAGAGGGGCAAAATGTAGACACCTAAAAATCCTTTAGAAAATAAAGTATTTTTATTTTCTAAAAAATTCCTGATGACATCATCATTTATTAATTAATTATTTATTTAATTAATTAATTTATTTTTATGTCATTAAATCCCTTTTTCTTAATTAAAAATATTTAATTAAGAAATCCCTTCCAAAAATGTTTAAATCTTATTTAAACATTATCTCCTTATTTATTAATTATTTTAATTAATAAATTGACCAAAAATCTCAAAATAAATAATTTATTTATTTTTTGCCCAAAACTTGGCCAATTTCGTTTAGACCACCAACCTCTTCCAGAATCTTCTAATCCCTTCTTAATTTCGATTAAAAGGCTAATCCCATCTTTTCTAACCCTAATCCCAAGGCTAAATATTTAATTAAGATTAAATATTTAAATTTCATATTTATTGAAAATATTTCAATAAATATTCCCAAAACTTAAGCCTTTGGAATGAATAAACTTTTGTTCCATAAAACCTAGGGAGAAATCTAGACTCTTCTAGAATCTTCTCAAATCCAACCTCTTCACCCATCCTAATCCTAGTTTGTCCTAATCTAATCCTAATCCTACCCTTAAACCTTTGTGCAATCCTAACCAAGCTTAAGACTTTCCTAAACCAAAGCAAAGTCTTCCCTTCCAAATATCTCAACCACAAAGCATTTATTGCTTCCCCAAAGTCTTCAAAGCCTCTTAAAGCCCATTCATTGCTCTTACAAGCATTTATTTGGAGAGTTATGAGCTTGGAGCCCCCTTTGTTGACTCCTCTTTGCCCTTCCCTTCATCCACTCACCTTGTGACATGTGTCACCTCCTGATTGGCTGAGAACTAGCACAATTCATGTGCTTCCCTTTGAATGAATCTTGGCCTCTCTTAAGGATTTCAATCCTGGCCATTCATTCCTCCTACCCCAAGCCTTTAGAAATCCTATAAATACCCATCCTTTCAAGAGCAAATCAATCCACTTTCATTCTCAAGCAATAGCAAAGTTATAATGCCATTTTCATTCTAGACTTAACATAAATCATCTTATTTAGTTTACTTTCAAGTATTTTAGCTCATCATAAGCTTAGAAATAATGGATTAATCTAGCTTTTCATTGTTGTTTTGCATAGCATAGCATCATATCACATCTAATTTGGTCTAAAATCAATCCTAGATTACTCATCATGTAGCTTAATCTTCATTAAAGCATTTTTGGATCCTTGAGGCCTTAGGGGCAAATCAGGTGTTCTATACCTATTTTTGTGCCATTTTGGGGTTTTCATAGATTTCAATCCATCTTAGAACGCATTATAGTATGCTCCAAGTGCTTAGAGAGCACACCCACATCCCCCTTATCAGAGCAAATCAAACAGTGCTTGGGTGCACCTGTTTCAGGCTCAATCTGAGGTGGCTAGCTTAGAGTTTCCTTGTTTTTGTTTTGATTGTATGCTAGATTAAACTCTTAATGTTTGATTGATTTGAGCCTTTCAAAACAGATAACAGGTACCCTCGAAAGCCTTGCTCACAGTATGTATGTATATATATATATATATATGTATATATATATATATGTATATATATATATATGTATATATATATATATGTATATATATATATACATATACATATATACATATATACATATATATATATACATACATATATATATATACATACATACATACATATATATATATACATATATATATATACATACATACATACATACATACATATATATATATATATATATATATATATATATATACATATATATATATATATACATATATATATATATATATATATATATATATATATATATATATATATATATATATATATATATATATATATATATATATATATATATATAATGCAATTCTCAAAGAAATTCACATGTATATGTGTAATGCTAACTATATATCTATAATGTATGAAAAAGATGATGATTATAAAGAAAAAGATGCATTGACTAACAAATGTTATGTGTATGACCTACATATGCATGTTTATGAATGTCACTTTTATGTGTAATGATGATTATTATTATGTATGTTCATGTATGGGCCATATAACAGTCACTATTTGGATGGACAATGGACTTAATAATTCCATTATTTATAGTTAGAGCTCTAGAAGTCATGGTTTCCCTAATGGAGTTAGTATTTGAATCCTAGTAAAAGTTACCATTATGTATCACCCTTCCACTATATTCCTATAGTGGGCTTGGTAACTCTCTAATAATGCACACATATTATTTCTACTTGGCTCACCAATAATTCTCATAATATTGAGAGCTACATTGTAACTCAATGATTTCCAATTTCATCGTCTAGGAAACTATATATAGCCATACCACAAAGGAAATTAATTCCATTGTGTTTAATTGTCTCATCAACTTATAGAGTCATGTTGATATATCTTATGTTCATTAGGGTTATCCTGGGTTCATAAGGATTGCCCTATTTTCAAGAATGTTACTTGTTGACCTAGAAGAGAAGAAGAGTTGCAAGATCTACATATTCCTGCAACTGCTTCATGAGAGATAGCAAGTGAAGCATGGTATTGGTTATTGTATATTTTCCCCTTGGATGTGTCAACCTTGATGTTTCATGACTACAACATACATAATTATAATGTATAAAATAGTGATCCAATATGATTAGACCACCAAGTTATATGTACATTAGGGAAGAAGGAGAAAAAGGTGGGGAGTCCCTTGAATGTAACCCTTAGGAGGACCCAAATTAGATTAGCACAACCCGAAATGGATGTAGGGGTACTAATGAAAAATACAATTCCTTTTAAGTATTACAATTCAAAGGTCTCTTGCTCCTTCTCTTTATTCTTTGTTTAATGTTTTGATTAATTATTTGATTAAGTGTGATGTAAAAGAATATGTACATGCAATTATGGACTACAATAGATAAAAAAAAATGCTATGAAATGACAAAGAGGAAATGTACTTACCTTGAGGGAAAATGAAGAATGAAAGTTCAGATCAAAAAATAGACTATCAGATTATATCAAAAACTAGAACAGAGTTGGATCTGGAACTAGGAGACTGCAATCTACAAACTATGAAAATTTGAAGGTCCCAAGGTCAACTTACTTGGTATAGGTCAAATTTTTTATAGGTCAAGGTTGACCTATACCTAACATACTATAAACTAAACTTTCCAAACTGGATCTGCAATTCTAGATCTGCCTATTTTGAGCCTGAAAGATCAAAAGTTTGTGAACCTAATCCTACACACAAGGAAAGGGGAATTTTTTTGGGGAATGGGGCTTACCTTATTCAAGCCCATGTTTAGTAATTGACCTTGAAATGAGATATGAAAAGGATGTAAAAGCAAGACAAATGTTAGTATTCACCTTGCTAGTCGAATCTTCATGAATAAATATGGATTTTGTAACCATGAAGATGATTGAATGTTTGTATGCTCATGTAGAATATATAATGTTGGATGTCTTAAAAATGAAATAGATCTACAATCACCAAATCATAGATCATGGATTCCCATATGCTTGATATGCATTGCTTGAACTCCTTGAACTTGATAGCTTTCTTTAAAAAGATGTAAATGGCTTGCACAATCTTTGGATGTGTGTGTAGAAATCATGTAGATATGTGTGGATGTGACAAATAATGGGAAAATACATTCTTTTATAGAAATTTGGGGTTCAAATCCACAAAGTATGACAAAGGAGAGTGGAAAAGAAAGATACCTTCCATCGGGCCCGAGGGCCACTCAAGATTTAAGACCTAGGGTATAGGTCGATGTCAACCTATACCAAGTATACATCAAGGTCGACCTATACCTTAGGGTGCAAAAATCAAGATAACATCCCCAGATCACAAGAGGTATTGAGGGTTTCAGGGGAGATATGGTGAAATATGTGGGGAAAAGAAGGAAATCAAGCATAAATACATCCATTTTTCTAGGAGATCACTAAAATGGGGCTTAGTAGGTCCTTGAGCTTCCAAATTAATGGGTACTAACTTTTAGGATGGTACATTTAGCCTCCACTTTAGCGAGAGTATGAGACAAAGTCATGCTCATGCTAAAGTAGATCAAATGGATAATATGGTCTTACCAAAGCTAAGGAGACAAGTAAACATCAAGCCCCCAAGTGGCTTAAGTCCTCATAAAATCCAAAACTATGACAAGAGAGGCATCACTAACAAAGAGAGAGAAGGGAAAGGGGTTTGATTAACTAGGCCTACTAAGAATGCTTGTCTTACTATGAATCACACAAAAAGGAAAGCTGCAAAAGATGGCATTAAAATCCTAGAAAGGTTTGTGTGTGATGCTAGTCAAACCATCAAGGATCCACCCTTAAGGATTGCATCTCAAGAAGGGAATCTAAAAAAGAGTGATTCATCCTTATAGATTTGTGTATCCATAAGGGATCAAAAGTGCAAATGTGGGGATCAAGCCTTAAGGAGTGTATTCCATAAGGGATCCAAGAAGTACAAAAGCATAAAAAATAGTGTGTGTGTGTGTGTGCATGCACAAAATGTGAGCATATTATATGCCCCTATGTTAAAGCTATTGCAAGTGCCTTAACGGGAGAAAAGACTTTAATAGAGTGTACATGCATCCACTAGAGATTTTTCCACTATGAAATGCCCCCAAGAAAGGACATATTAAGGGAAATGAGTACATGACAAAAAGGAGAGCACAAAAGGGATCTACCAATTATGGGGTCAATATGATCATATGATTTAATATGTAAAATATTATATCAAAATGAAATGTCATCATTCCCCAAAGGAAGTAGAACTAAAACACAATGGAATAAAGACTCATAAGAGTCACAAAGAATAGTCTTTTTTGGTTGGCATGATGTAGACCAAAAATAATAGGTGCCACCATTTTGCATCAACCCCAAATGGACAATCACAAAAGCACAATTACGAACAATAATACATGTACAATACAACATGTAGCGACATATAGAAGAAAAATAGATACAAATAGAAGAATGATCATGATATTTCAATTCCTTTATCACTTTATGCCAATGGAGAAACAAGGGTCATCTAGAGGAATCTAAAAAAAACATATAACAAGCATCACATCACGAGGGAAACATATTACAACATGAAAACACACAAAATCCACCATACAAGAGGAGCTAATCAATTTTATCACATGCCCCCTTATCTCGGTCCATAGTGTTTAGGGAAGGTGGAAAACTTGGAAGAGGAGCAACATAAAGCATGATAGAAGGAAAAATAGCCAACTCCAAACAAGGACTGTGTTGTGAAGATAGGTCACTATGTCCATTACTAAGTGTAATAGATAAATTTTGTGAAAGCATAGCCGTTAAATCACCATCTCATACATATCATTAGAATCACTAACATGCATAAAATTGTTAGTATCATGAACATCATCATCAGAGTATCTTCTTCATCAAGATTAATTGTAATACAATCTAAGATACAAATAACATTATAATGTTTATTCCTTTTAACATTGGTCGAATTCACTTTCTCCACAGGCTCAAGCATGGGATGGTCAAAGGGAAGCGAAGGTGTATGAGGTAAAGAAATGTTTTGAGAAGCATAGGCACAAACTCTATCATGATGCTTGTGACAAAGATCATGAGAATGACAATTACACTTGGTCTTACTAGATAGATGAGGTGGGGTAGGATCAATCAACATCGGGTCCTTTTCTTCTTTAAAAGGAAGAACTAAAGGAACCACACTAGACTAAGAGATAATAATAGGAGGATGTCTATAAGCAATAGAGGGTGGCACATGAGGTGTAGAAAGAAGGCCACAACTAGGATTTTCTTAACTCACAAGTATTTTTAATCTTGAAGACTTGGTAGGATTGGAAAAGATAATCAGTATGAAATCTAGCTAGTTGAGGCATAGAAGACCAAAAGACATCAAGATTAACAAAGTATCAAGGCATAGAAGGTGTTGGAATTAGGAGAGATAGGTATTGAGAGGGGAGGGGTGAATCAATGCCTTCAAAAACTTTACTTGTAAACCTTTCAGATCTATAACTATAAACAGTGATAACCGATCAAAATAACTTGAATCTAATTGCATGAATCAATCATGCACTTAACTTAAGTAAACAACATGAAATCAATATCACAATCACATGAAAAAAGTATTTTGGTAACGCAAAAACCCTTGTAAGAAGGTAAAAACTACGGTGGGGATGACACCCAAAAATTCTTCACTACTGCAAATAGAAAAGGTTTGCCTATTAGGGCTACAAGTTTTGATCACTTCTGGTGATCTCACCCTGTTAGGAGTGACCTATTAGATTGGCTAGATCTACCTAGTTATAGGATTTTAACAACACTAATGAAGTGTACACTCGGTTAAGAGATTTACATAAGACTGTTAAGTCTACTCTGTTAAGAGATTTTATCCAAAAACTCTATTACAATTGTCAGAAAGCAATAGGTAAATATCTACTATTTGACAACTCAATTATCTGATACAGATCTATAAGCTCTGATACAATATCACCTTACTTGTGATGAATCTCTTCTTTGAACTGCTCGGTAGCCTCTACTGATTCTACTCAATCTAAATTCCTCTGTACTCAGTTCTACTCTGTTAACTGATAGACTTGAAGATAGACAAATGCTTCAAGTGCTTCGTGATTCATATATCAGCTCACACCAAAAATGATGTGAACACAAAAATATAGTGTTCTATTTTTGCCGCTTTAACAAAATTAGGTTACAAAATATAGTCATAACCCTAAGATCTACAGTGTACAATAATAACCTAGATCATCTATTACAAAAGATATACATTGTATTTAATGAATATCATTACATTAAATGTTCCTTGATCTTGGTAAAATGTTTTACAAACTGTTGTAACCGTTTGCATAGAAGAATGTGCCATTCCTAATTACTATGCCATTTCCTATGATCCTTGATAAACATTGTGTAAACTAATCGGTGTACACTATGATGCTCAGTGTTTATTGTTTGTCAGTGCCGGTGTCTGCTGGTGTTCGGTAAACTGTCTGCTGCTCGGTATATTGCTTTACCGACTAGTCTATTCTACTTTATGTTACCGATTAGCTCAATGTAAGTAACCGATCGATATCCTTACAGACCTTTGGTACTAATGACAACCTTAAAAAGCTCAATAAAGATAAAAATCTCCCCCTTTGGCATTAGTATCAAAACTTCAAATGTATATAGACAAAATTTTCTATATAACTTATATCTCTGCCATATACATATACACATCAAAAATTTCTAAGTACTAAGTACTCCCCCTCGGTGCATGCTCCCGGTAATATATGGTATACATAGCATCCATGTACATATTTGGCATAATAGTTGATACATTGTTTTCCCCCTTTTTGATAGTAATGCCAAATACAAAATTTAAGTAGTATACTCACAACTTGTAAAAAATTGGCTGATGGGTTTTCTTCACTGATTCCAAGAGGTTTTCCCATTCCTCTTTCAAGTTGGTGAGAGCAATGTGCTCAAGACCAACTTGTGCATGCATGTCAAAGATGTTATCTATCACCAAAAATTTTGGTGTTGCAACTAATAGCTCAGATTTGACAATATGTGCTTAAAAAAAATTTAGGTACGGAATGAGTTCGGTTTGCAACTCAGTAACCTGATCTGTTAGGTGCGCTTCTTATTTCTTCAAATCTGCTATCAACTGTCGGAGTTCCTAAACTTGATGAATGTGCTTTAAGAAAGCATGTGGCTCGATGATAGCTGCATTTGTACTCAACTATATTTATGCTTCCAATCCTTTGATCTTTTGACTGACTTCAACAGTGAAGGTGTCTATAGTACAAAGCTTCAATAAATATTGACAAATTGTCTAGGTGATGGATTTTATTTCAGTAATTACCTTAGATAATTTGACCTTCTGTAATGCCACTTCTAGGCTGATTTTCTCTGCTAATTTGTGTTGTATCCTAGATTCTGCCCTTTCTTCAATTCATTTATCAGTATCTGTGTCCGGGGCATTGATCTTCTTGACAAGTGTAGCAAGTTGATCTATGATAGGCGTATCCTCATCAATATTTATCTCAAGTACTACCTATTGGAGGATATCTCGTACATTAGTTAATACTTATTTTCATTTGTGTTCTTGCTTCAACTTCTCTTGCACTACCTTCCTTGAACATAACTCCACATATTTACTCAAGTCTTTAGGGCTTAGGGTCCTTGGGTCACACTTAGGGATAATAATCACTTCATCTAGGGTGACCGGCCCTTTTTCTTTCTTCTTCTTCTTCTATACTAGAGGTGATTTCTTTTCAATAATAGCAATAGATCTATCTCCAGTCTTCGGAGTATCCTTCCCTGTTAACACTTGTTCTTCCTTCTTCTGCTCCTCGGTAGTTGTAGTCTCAGTTGATATAGTAGGAGTCTCAGTTGTGGTGTCAAGTAGGATCACCTCTATTGCTTTTGGTTCTTTTGTTTCCTTTGCTTCTTCTGTTTCCTTTGCTTCGGTGGAAGGTGCCTCTGTATGTGTAGGCTCATCTATTTCTGTAGGTTTCTCTTTGTTTTGATCCCCTATGGTGTCTTTGTTTTGTTCAGGATCTGAGCTGTCAAGTTGTACTTGGGAAAGAATTTCAACTACTTCGGCAAGTACAGGAAGTTCACCTGGTAGTGATGTAAATAGACATTCAATGTCTAGTGCTTCATCTTTATTTGGTGCAATATTTACATCTTCATCATCTTGGTCATCGGGACCACCATTTGTGATGTCTTTAATGAGTACATCGTCATCGGTTTTCTTCTCCAGTTGAATTTCAACTTTATCTGGTGCATCCTGTGAAACATTTATTTCTTCCTTGTCCTCGGTTATATCAATTGCCTCGGTAACTGATATACCTGTATTCTTTGATTTCTTTGCTATTCCCTCATCAATACAAATACCTTTACCTTTAGAATTTTGTTTCTTCTTAGATAGGTTCAAGAATGATTCTTGCTTAGCCTTTTCTTCGGCCTTCAAAATTGATGTCCATATAGAATCAGTTGTGATATCCATATCTGCTACATTGTCATCCATGATCATTAAGGCTCTATTCTTGATCATAAAGTTTGCTTGGTATTTGGTCAAGTATTCACTAACTTCTCCAAAGCTTAAATGTGTGGCTACCTGAACTAGAGAGCGTTCTATCTTTCTCTTCTCAGTGTCTAATGCAATAGCCCATTTTTCAGTAATTGTATCATCTAATTTCTTCGGTAATGCACAGGCAAATTCCATTGGAACTTTCTAGAATTTTATCATCATTTTGATGATAGCCTCTTCAATTTTGGTTTGATCTTCTTTTGACATTTTGTCAAATCTGTCTAGTAAGGGATCAGAGAGGTCTCCATGTTCAATTATGTCCTCAATGATTTCATCTATTGTTTTTGCCTTGTTACTGACCACTTTGAATTGATTGACATCATCTTCTATCTCTGTATCCTCTAGATCTTCCTTATTTCTTATGAATTTTCTCCTTTTCTTTGGTGCCTCAGCTACAACCTTGTTCTTTCTCTTAATGTATTTCTTTGTCGGTGTAGCTGCTCTCTTCTTTGTTACTTTCTCTATTTCTTCCTTATCGGTAAGTGGTGCTGTAGTTGATGAATGTGTCTTCATACCTTCATGTATAGGTGACTGCTTCTTTATAGGAATTTCAAGTGGAGGAATCGGTGTAGGATCTTCTTCTTTGTCGAACTGGGTCTCCTCACTATCATATGGTTTGTCAGCTAACTGTAACTGACCTTTGGTTGCTTGTTCAACTGGTGTCCCTTCAAATGTGTCAGACCCATCTCCATATTTAGCAGTGAGATTTTTCTTCATCTTCTTTACCTTTCTAGTTATTTTACTGATCTCAATATTTGTTGAGATTCTAGATTTGGCTTCTTCATATACTCCAAACCTAGTGGCAATGGGATCTTTGGGTAGTGCAAGTAGTGCATTGATAGATTTCAGTGCGAAATCATGGTTTATTTCATATCCCATCGGTGCCAACCATTTTATCCTAGGCTCAATTGCTTTTATCAAGGTATAATCAGTGTTGACCACAAAACATATGTCATTTTCAAATTTTTGAACTAATTCCCTCAGAATTCTACTTCTTTTATGCATTTTAGATTGAAATTCTATGAAGTATGCATTAAACTCTATATTCAACTTATCTCCTAACTTATTCATCATTTCACCAATCTATTTTGTTATCGATACATCTGATATCCAATTTACTTTACCGATGCTAGGTATATAGTTTTGTAGCTAGAAGAATATGCATGCAAGTAGAGATCCGAACTTACATGTGTTAGATTTATTTTTCCTTATGGTCTTCATATTCTCCTGAAGTTGATGAAATAGTACCTCGGCGAGATCAACCTAGTGACCTTTTACTACAATTTTGTGTGCCATGTCTACTATGCTGTAGGGTACGCTATTGAGTCTGCTTGATTGAAATAACTTGTACCAGATCACATGTGCTGCAAATTTGACTGTTGGGTTCTTGATTGTCAAAATCTTCAATGCCCGACCGTCCCATTGTGCTCCAGTATATTTCTCAACATTTGGTCATGATGAACTACAGAAAGCCTTAGCTTTGTTGTTTGTAGGGAGCCCAGTAACCCTACTAATTATTTTCTTGTTGACCTCAATTGGTTTATCCAGCCAGAATTTGTCATCGTGACACCTGCTCAAGATGATTCTAATCCAATCTGATTTAAATGATTGCAGAAAGTGTATAAAACATGATAACCCTGATTCCTCAATCTTCTTGTAGTCTGATTTCATTTTTCCATCGGGGCCACTGAGTAGTTGACATGATGCAATAGTTTCAAAATCTCCAACTTCTCCCCCTCTCTCTCAACCCTATACCATATATCCTTAACCTTCAACCATCTCTCTCTCTCTCTCTCTCTCTCTCTCTCTCTTTAAGTGTGACAAAGAATTCTCCCTTAGTGAGATCATATTGCTTTAGGTATCTCCCCATTAATATTCTCTCTTATATGCAATTTATTATATTTCATTCCTTGTTTGTACAAGCTTAAAGAAAGAGAGTGTCTATTTAGGAGGGTGTGTACTTCATATATACCAACCAATATTATTACATATCAAATGAAGTCTTAAAAAGTGAACACTTATCCAAGCAGTGGACATGTTCAATTATGTGTGCCTCTCACCCCCTCTCTCTCCCCTTCCCCTTCCCCTTTCCCCTTCTCTCTCTTTCTCTCCCCCTCTCCCCCTCTCCCTTTCCCCTATCTCCCCCTTCCCCATCTCTCCCTCCCTCCTCCCTCTCTCCCCCTACTCTCCATCTCTCATCCTCTTCCCCCCTTCCTCTTCCTCTCCCTCCCTCTCCCTAAGGTGTACTTAATATACACCAACCAAGAGTATTAAATAACATATAAAGTAAATAGAATACAAATTTAGGATACAAAGTTGGTATGAAGTATATTTTCTCTTTTAATTCTTACTTATCGATTGTAGAATGCCAAAAAAATTGGATTCAAATCCATTTTTGTTAGCTAGAATACAAGTCCTCTCTCTCTCTCTCTCTCTCTCTATATATATATATATATATATATATATCTTTCTCCTCCCCTCTGTCTCCACAAATGTGAACAAATTATGAGGAGATGAATGTTTGTGGCTTTTCAACTTCATTGGAAAATTTACAAATAAGATCAATTTAAATCCAAATAGATAGAGTGATATGGACATACATCTCATTATTTGAGATCACACATTTGTATCAACTCTTGCATATGGAGTTCATGAGCATACATCTCACACACGAGATTGCCTAAATTCTATGTACTCGGGCATACAACTCTTCCATGATTTTTCCCAAACTAGTTTAGTATTAGTTTATGGAGTAAATGTACATACATCTCACACATGGGATTGCCTAACTTCTATGGACTTGGTCTTACAACTCTTCCATGATTTTTACCAAACTAGTTTGATTTACATGCATACATCTCACTACAAGATTGTCCAAATTTGTATGAAATTTTTAATATTACTAATAAATAGAAGTTTTCTTATTGAGTATTATGTATTTACAATAACACTATTTCTCTTTTTGATATTGTCAATTGGAAAAATAATTTAGATCAGTGGTATCAGAGTGGGTTAGAGTTTTTAACAAAATTTAGGTTGATTTGGGTTCTAGACCCATCATGATTTTTGTATAGGAATCCCTGCCATGCCTTCCACCAATCTCACATTTCTTTATTTCATCCTTCACCTCTGCCCTTCACATTCTTGTAGTCTCCATACCATGATCAATGACATTGTTGAGTCCTTTGGAGTGTGAAACATTTTCATCAAATTTGATAGATTTTACGTAGAACAAAAAAATTCCTCATGGAAGAGTGTGAAATCTTCTTGTTAGTGTGAAAGATAGCTCAAAAAAATTGTTCTATCTACAATTTCAAGGTATCTCTATAAAGGATATTGTCTCAACATACTAGTACCTTCAAGTTGCATAGGTGAATTATTATTGATTTCAACAAAATATTTTCATCAAAGATCTTCATCTCAACATGCTCAATAGAACTTTCTAAGTTGTATGGTAGGATTATTATTGATATTTAATTTTGAGGACTATAGAGAAATGGGGTCTATTTCCTTTAAAGAGGGGAGGAAAGATTAGAATAAATTGGGATATCAATTTAAGTAAGATATTTTTTATAATTTTCAATAGTGTAATAACCTTTCAATTTTGGATTGTCCTTTCAACTTCTAATGAGGAGATGAATGTTTTGACTTTTCAATTTCATTGGAAAGTTTATAAATAAGCTCAATTCATATCCAAATAGGCAAAGTGATATGGACATCCATATTGTTGGCTGAGATTGCCAATTTGTATCATCACCTTCATATGGAGTTCATGGACATACATCTCACACATGGGATTGCCTAATGTCTATGGACTCGAGCATACAATTCTTCCACGAGTTTTTCCAGACTAGTTTAGTATCACTTTATGGAGTTCGTGGGAATACATCTCATGCACGAGATTTCCTAACTTCTACAAACTCAAGCATACAACTCTTCCACAAGTTTTCCCAAACTAGTTTGATTTAAAGGCATACGTCCCACTACGAGATTGTCTGAAATTGTATGAAATTTTTAATATTATGAATAAATAAAAGCTTTCATATTATTTATTATGTGTTTACAATACCACTATTTCTCCTTTCAGTATTTTCCTCTGAATTGGAAAAATAATTTAGATCATTACCACTCTAAAAAAGTTACTATTTTGTATACATAGAATTCATGCATGCACATCATAACACAAAGGAGGATATAAGTATATTAAGAGAGTATCACTTTATAAATAAAAGGATCATACTCATTAAATGGATTTTTTCCAAGGACACTCTTAATTTTTCTATGATAATTTATGATAAATAAATATCATATACAATCAACATATGATATGGTCAAATAACTAAACTTCACAATTCAAGAATTCAGTGATGTTCTATTGGTTGAATAGAATGCATGCGACAAGTGGTGTTTAAGATTTTTTAAATTTCACTAAGGTTGGACTGGAAAGGGAGAACACAGTGGTCTAGGAGCATGTGTAAAAACAACTCTTTTTAGAGAAGAATTAAAGTACAAAGGTGGTGCTTAGTTCATAGATGCAACAATGATTATGTAATTGTGTATCTCCTTGATTGGACGAGGTAATGAAGGTAATTCTACAATCTCTAGATATTTTATCTTTATAAGTGAAGCTAACATTGCACACAATGTATATTGTTATACAATTACAATATTGAGTGAGTTGCACTCATTTAGAAGTTATCCAATTATTATATGAGAGAGATATCATGTTTTTACTATTCATGTTTGTATTTTTTTTTGGGAAGAATGTGAATCACAATAGTGGACCTTAATAAATGGTCTTGTAGACCTTTAGTTCCTATCAACACATATCAAGTTCCAAAATCACTATGGTTGAACTAGATAGAGGTATTAGTGGACTTTGACCACATGACCTAGTGAAACTAGGTATTGTGATTTATTACTAAATTGAAATCAAGTTTTTAACTCATTTTATTACAATTTATATGGTTTTTGGAATTAGTTTATCATTCAATGAGATCTGGGTCATGTGCATGTAGTTATTTCTAATGAGAACAATGAGGAAGTAACATATTACTTATTGTATCATTATATTGACAAAAAAAGGAAATTGATTCCGACAAAAAATGATTGAGAGGGTATTGAGTAGCCAATAGGGTTTTTTGTTGTAATGGGAACATGGATAAGAAGGTAACCTATCAAGAAATTTGATATTTTGTTATTTGAGAACTTCAAAATATATATGCTTATTGTCACAACAAACATTTAGTTAATTAAATATTGTGGTAGACCGATTAATAATAATTTATGGATATTTTATGAATTTGACCATAAGACAATACTTGACACGATAATACTTAGAGCTAATTTATAAAGTTTAGTAAATTGAATTTGGGCCAACTACAAGTATTCAATGTGTTAGAGCATCACAACGAAGATTGATTCTATGAAAGGGTAGAATGATCTTAGAGATTTTGTATATATCATTTGATTATTGACATATCAGCTATTCATTGTTCCAATCATTGTAAACTTGATTTTTTTTTTATAATTATAAATTATTGTGAACTGATTTATACCTATTTAGATGCCAAAATTTGTATCTATAAATGACCATGGGATGATTTGTACCCATTTAGATGCCAAATTTTGTACATATAAATGACTATGAATTGATTTTTACCTATTTAGAGGCCACGAGTTGATTTGTATCTATTTAGAGACAAAATTCTATATAGATAAATTTTGTACCATTCACATGTACATGTGTAATGCTAACTATATGTCTAGAATGTATGAAAAATACAATGATTATAAAGAAAAAGATGCATAGACTAATAAATGTTATGTGTATGACCTACATATGCATGTTTATGAATGTCACTTTTATGTGTAATGATGATGATTATTATGTATGTTCACATATGGGCCATATAACGGTCACTATTTGGATGGACAATGGACTTAATAATTCCATTCTTTATAGTTAGAGCTCTAGAGGCCATGGTTTCCCAAATGGACTTAGTATTTGAATCCTAGTAAAAGTTACCATTATGTATCACCCTTCCACCATACTCCTCCTATAGTGGGCTTGGGAACTCTCTAATAATGCACACATATTATTTCTACTTGGATCACCAATAATTCTCATAATATTGAGAGCTACATTGTAACTCAGTGATTTCCAATTTCATCGTCTAGGAAACTATATATAGCCATACCACCAAGGAAATAAATTCCATTGCATTTAATTTTCTTATCAACTTATAGAGTCATGTTGAGATATCTTATGTTCATTAGGGTTATCCTAGGTTCATAAGGATTTCCCTAATTTCAAGAATGTTACTTGTTGACCTAGAAGAGAAGAAGAACTTTGTAAGACCTACATATTCATGTAGTTGCTTCATGATAGATACCAAGTGAAGCATGGTATTGGTCATTTTAGATGTGCCCCTTGGATGTGTCAGGCTTGATGTTTCATGACCACAACATACATAATTATAATGTATAAAATGGTGATCCAATATGATTAGACCACCAAGTTATATGTACATTGGGGAGGAAGGAGAAAAAGGTGGGGAGTCCCTTGAATGTAACCCTTAGGAAGACCCAAATCAGATTAGCACAACCCAAAATGAATGTAGGGGTACTAATGAAAAATACAATTCCTTTTTAAGTATTCCAATTCAAAGGTCTCTTGCTCCTCTTTATTCTTTGTTTAATGTTTTGATTAATTGTTTGATTAAGTGTGATGTAAAGGAATATGTACATGTAATTATGGACTACAATAGATCTGATAACAAAAAATGCTATGAAATGACAAAGAGGAAATGTACCTACCTTGAGGGAAAATGAAGAATGAAAGTTCAGATCAAGAAATAGACTGTCAAATTATATCGAAAACTAGAACAGAGTTGGATCTGGAACCAAGAGGCTGCAATCTAAAAACTGTGTAAATTTGAAGGTCCCAGGAATAGGTCAAATTACTTGGTATAGGTCAACTTTTGGATAGTTCAAGGTCAACCTATACCTAACATACTGCAAACTGAACTTTCCAAAGTGAGACAGGATTTGCAACTCTAGATCCACCTATTCTGAGCCTGAAAGCTCAAAAGTCTGTGAACCTGATCCTACACACAAGGAAAGGGGAATTTTTTTGGGGAATGGGGCTTACCTTGGTCAAGACCCTATTTAGTAATTGACCCTAAAATGAGATATGAAAAGCATGTAAACGTAACAAAAATGTTAGTATTCACCTTTCTAGTCAAATTTTCATGAATGGATATAGATTCTCTATCCATGAAGATGATTGAATACTTGTATTCTCATGTAGAATGTATAATGTTGGATGTCTTAAAAATTCAATGGATCTACGATCACCAAATCATAGATCATGGATTCCCATATGCTTGGTATGCCTTACTTGAATTCCTTGAACTTGATAGCTTGCTTGAAAAAGATGTAAATGGCTTGCATAATCTTTGGATGTGTGTATATAGATCATGTAGATATGTGTGGATGTGTCAAATTATGGGAAAAGACATCCTTTTATAGAAAATTGGGGTTCAAATCCACAAAGGATGACAAAGGAGAGTGAGAAAGAAAGATACCTTGCATCAGGCTCGAAAGCCAATCAAACTTTAAGACCTAGGGTATAGGTCAAGGTCAACCTATACTAGGTATACATCAAGGTCGACCTATACCTTATGGTGTAAAAATCAAGATAACATCCACAGATCCCAAGAGGTAATGATGGTTTTAGGAGAAATATGGTGAAATATGTGGGGAAAAGCAGGAAATCAAGCATAAATACATCCATTTTTCTAGGAGATCACTAAAATGAGGCCTAGTAGGTCCTTGAGCTTCCAAATTAATGGGTACTAAATTTTAGGATGGTACATTTAGCCTCCACTTTGTTGGTGTTTGAAAAATCTTATGCCACTTAGGGCTGCCAATATGCCTTGAGACTAATGGTAGGAGTGGTTAGTTCCAAGTATGGGAGCTCTGCAAGGCAACTGGACCAACTATAGGGACAAGACTACCCTCTACACTTCTGGCTCTACAAAACCAAGGCGAGTGCACCTAACCCAGTATAAACTATACTTCACACACCAAAGATTGGGTTTGAATAACAGATAAAAGGATAGTAAGAAAGTACTAAATGATAACCACACATTCATTGATTCTCCATTACTATGGGGTGGAACCTTACACAACCAAATACTGAAAACTTAAGGAATGGTTCTTAATTTATAAGTTTGAATCATAACAACCTCAATCAGGATATGTCAACAAAGAAATACTCATCTAGGCCAGTGCCTCATCCATTGGGCAAGGTTTCTTAGACAGACTACACACACACACCAAAATATATCTGAGATTCAAAGCCATAAACACATTTACAATCTCCTCTACTACTTACAGAATATCCTTACATAGACAAGAGATGAATCTATGTCCTATCTGGAGCATCATTTAATCTAATCCTGGATTAGAATTGAAGAATGAAGACCTATACATAAATTGTTATGCAATGAACTAGAAAGTTCAAAATTCATCTACGTTGACACAAAGGAGAGATAAGAATCATGTGCCTGTATTAAGTATGAAGAATCCTCAAGTGTATACAATCAATCCAAAGGAACCATGCTTGCAAACTACAGCTTAGACCTGCAATTTTCTTTCTATATGTCAAAATATACCAAAACAGGTCATTACAATTCAGACTGGGCAGAAGACTCACAACCAGAAAAGTTTGAAAACCTAACTCCCAATGACCTCGAATGATCATAAAAATCCCTTTATACTAGGGTTACAATGCAAGCACAATGATCATTTCCAACTCAAAATTCAAATCCACCTAACCCCACCGAGGAGTTAACACAGACAAGACAGGGATCAAGCCGCAACATGCAAGCACCACCAAACCAGTCAAATCTGGCCATGCAAGCGTTCAATCCTGGTACTTCCTATCACAAAACTCTCTGCAAGTTTGAAATGGTCACATTCATGGTGCCAGAAGTAAATCAACAGTCTACATTCAAATCTTGGCCAACTTTAAGTCAGCACCATAGATCTTCATCCCTTTCCCGGGCTATGCCACTTAACTGTTTACCCTTAGTTGTGCAGTCGTCCAGTCATCAACTTAATCACCACTGGAATTCTAGCTATATATGTACTTGGTTGCATGATTGCAAGGCACCAAACTAACCTTTTTGATCATGCGACCGCGACTTCTTAACAGTGCAATGCTGATCACAAACCATCCTGAGATGTCCTTGGTTACATTACCTTCACAACTCTGCAAGTCCGCAACGATGACATACTTCTACAGTTGTCGCATGATCGCATAGCTAGGAGATGGGCTATGCAAACATGCGACACACTGCAATCCTCTACCTCCGCATAACTACCGCCACTGAGGGTTAACACAAAATGTTAGTTGCATGATTGCATAGCCTTGAAAAAGGCTATGCGAACATGGGACTAACCACTACTTACCATGCCTCAACCCTGCCAACAATCGCCATGCCTTAGACTTGGGCCCGCCATACACCACATGTCACACCACCACTCACTACAACCACCGAGTCATCTCTGCCATAGGACCCACCTTTACAAGCCTTTGATTTCGAACGACGGGTGCATGATCGCATGGGTCTAACACCTCCCATGAGATCATGCGATAACCACTAGATTTGCCATGCCACCCTCCCCTCTGAATCTCTCGGGCCCACTAACAAACTACCACATCACCACCTCAGACCAATCAGAAGATGCCACATCACCACCTACCACTAGGCCTTAGCAAGGAAGAACCTTGTCGCATGGTCGCAAGCCATGAAAATGGCCCTTGTGATCATGTGACAAGGCCATAAGACTGCCACCTCTCCACCAACGGCCCCACAAGATAGATGTCAACCGGTCGCATGATCGCATGTCAAAAATTCCTGACATGCGATCATGTGACAACCAATAAGAACATGCGCCTCTGCTTCCCTTTTGACACTGGGCCCACATCTCTACCCTACATCCACTAGAACCTTGCCACCTCAACATCCTCTGACAGCGGGCCCACTGCAAACAAACCCGTCGGCATCCAATTGGATGGTGGGTGCATGATCGCATGGGGTGAGAATATTCTATGCGATCACACGCCGACCATAGATTGAAATCACTAACACAAGCCCCGCTGACATTTTTGACTCATCACCACATGGACCAATCGGAAATGAGCACCTCAGCACTGTCTAACACACAGACCCACCTGGACCCATGACACGCCCACACAGGAAAATCTGATGGCTGTCGCAAAAGCATGAAGGATAAACACCATGCATCTTCACCATGCGAACATGCGACAACCACCGATTCTATCTGAACTTTAACCACACCGGGCAACTGAGAAGAACTGGGACCCACCAATGATCGCACTTGCGCAGTTAAGACCGAGGTTGAAAACACACAAAGTTTTCAGCACCAAAAGACAAGTGCACAAAAGTTGGAAGGCAATGGTAAAAAACAACAAGGGTTTTTGGCAAAAGATAAAAAACACACAGGGTTATCGACAGACCGAAAGGTAGCAGGGAAGCCGAAAACATCATGGGTTTTCAAAAACATTGTGGGTTTTCGATACTTATGCACATTCTGAAATTGTTTCCTGTAGACCTCAAAACTTGAATAATTCCCTAGGTTTTGCAATTCAGCATGTGTATTTTGGACTGGAGAAGGGTGACACAATGAAGAACACAGGGCAGGACACTTCAAGAAAACCTGCAAGGAAATGGGCCATTTTCAAAAGATTTTGCATTGACAGGAAAATGAACCAACACACTTTAGCAGGAGTGTGATACAAACTCATGCACGTGGTAAAGTAGATCAATTGCATAATATGGTCTTACCAAAGCTAAGGTGACAAGGAAACATCAAGCCCCCAACTAGCTTAAGTCCTCATAAAATCCAAAACTATGACAAGAGAGGCATCACTAACAAAGAGAGAGAAGTGAAAGGGGTTTGATTAACTAGGCCTACTAAGAATGCTTGTCTTACTATGAATCACACAAAAAGGAAATTTGCAAAATATGGCATTAAAATTCTAGCAAGGTTTGTGTGTGATGCTAGTCAACCCATCAAGGATCTACCCTTAAGGATTGCATCTCAAGAAGGGAATCTAAAAAAGAGTGATCTATCCTTATCGATTTGTGTATCCATAAGGGATCAAAAGTGAAAATGTGGGGATCAAGCCTTAAGGAGTGTATTCCAAAGGGATCCAAAAAGAACATAAGCATAAAAAATAGTGTGTATGCAAAACGTGAGCATATTATATGCCCCTACGTTAAAGATATTGCAAGTGCCTTAATGGGAGAAAATACTTTAATAGAGTGTACATGCATCCACTAGAGACATTTCCACTATCAAATGCACCCAAGAAAGGACATATTAAGGTGTTGGTGAATAGATTTGTCTTCCTCTTCTTAAATGAAATCAATAAAAACTCTATGCCTCTGAAGACAAACAATTCATCAACAGTTGGGTAAGCATCAGAGATTGCTTCCCTCTGAATTTTAAAGGTTCAGCTTCCTTGTAGGATATTCAATGAATTATCAACATAAAAGCAAATACATACACTTTTAACCAAAAATTGTGGAAGGATCGCTCAGATACAATTAGGTATTGAGGTAACTTCAAGAATAACTAGATAATTAATTCAAACTATGAAGAAACTAAGATCTACTAATATGCTTCTAAAACAAAGCTATTTATAAAATAACTAAAGGGGAAATAACTAAAAAGAAAATAGAAGTGACTAAGCATAAATAATATATGCACAGATAAAATGTACCTATTCTCAAAGTAACTGATACATTATCGATTTCAATTCAAAGATCTAAATCAAACTATGCATTCATATATTTATATCTGATTGGGTCAAAGTCTAATCAAAATAAGTCACCAACTATTTCAAAAAATTAAAGGACTACTAAAGCCATCTATTTAGAAAAAACTATCTATTCTCTATCTGTAATTTCAAAGTTCCCTTAAACAATTTAAAGCTCCAGCATTTATAGTTCAGGTCTGAGAGAGCCTCCAGAAAAACCTGGCCTCTCGGATACCAGAAAAACCATTAAAAACCAGTTATGCAACTAAAATAAGAGTTTCAAGACAGATGTCTTTTAAAAATAGAAAGATAAATGCTATCCCTAGAAAAAGTTAATTCCCTCCAAGATCTTCAGATGTGGCAGTTTGCATGAGCTTCTAAGTGCGAAATGTGTTCACCAGTTCTTGAGCTAGTTGAGAATGTAGATTCTTTAGACCTATCAGCTTTGCCTGGCATGCGTTCTTCTCCCATTTAAACACCTTAATCCTCTACGACTGTTTCAGTAATTGACCCTTGTTTAGCAACAACATCAATTCCATGTTTGCTATCTTAGTGAAGTCTTGAACTATTGGTGTTTCACTTTCTTTAAGAGCAATCATGGTTTCTGTAAAAACTTTAACCATGGCGTCTGCATCTTTAACACCTTCATCAATTTGTAAAGCACCCGGAGGGTTCATTATCTTAATATCCTTTAGGGAATTTGCATGCATGTCTAGTACCTCCTTCTCTATTGCTTTGACTTGGGAGATTGCAGCTTTAATCATCATGCTCTTCCAGCCGAAATTCTATTTCAGGATAAAACAACATACAAGGGTCTACCAACTTCATTAGGTTTTTTGCCAGGAATTGAGTTACACCATACATTTCTATCTCCCATATCTGAGGACAAATTGCTGCACATTTTTCCTCCTCCAATTCCCAGGTAGGAATTAAGGTTTTAACTTCACCAATTAAAGCCTCACCGTCCATACAAGTGGACACAAACTCCCGTATGAAAGTGCAGCCCTCATCAGAGATGTCGTCTATCCAAGCTTTCATAGTTTCTACTAGGGCTTTACCTAGCTGCATTTGCTTTACTAGTTTCTTGCTTTTGACTGAGTTAGGATCAAAACTTTGCAGGGATTGGGTGAGTGGAAATGCTTCGACGTCAGAAAGGGAAGAAATAAACTCGGCCATAGCGAAAACAAGTTGTTTCAGTTCACGCTTCTCTCTTCCATCTTTTTGTGATTGATTTAACATATGATCAGCTGAGAACTTGAAGATGTGATCCTGTGAGTCCCTGGTCAAAACCCCTAGTTCCATTTTTGTAATCTCAAAATCCTCTACCTCAGGTTCATGGGTTCCTTCTTTAGGCTTGAAGGTCGCTATTTCTGTTGTTACCTTCCCAGTAGATGGGTCAGTGGATAATCTTGCATCACTCTTCATCCTTTTAGCTTTAGGAATCCGGGTGGCATACTTGGTGACAATCTCTTTCACAAGCAATGAAATAGGCTTATAACTCTTCCTTTTACTCACTGTTTCCATTAGCTAAGGAGGGACTGAACCAGCAACAATCTGATTGTCAGGTGTTTTGACAGGGGTGTTCTTAGCTTGAAGTATTCCTGGATTATTGGTAGGAATCTCTTGAATCTTTTCTTGTTGATCCAATGAAAAGGAAAAGTCTTCATCATTAATCTCAATGTCCAAGTAATTAGGTCCCAAAGACTCCATCTGAGAATGCATTTCCAATCTTGTTCTGGATCTTGTTTTGATTGTTGTAGGATGCCCCCTGAATGTTGTCCTTTTCTTAGGAAATGAGACTTTAACTGCATTAGGGACCAAAGGAGATATATTAGGTGAATCATGGTTCACATTTATAGAAACAAAATCTGCATTTCTCTTTTTACGAGATGGGTTCTTTATTCTTTTCTACCTTTTCTTAGTCAGCCAAGCTTCTGTAATTCTGAAAATAGTTCTAGCCCTCAATTTTATATCATCATCTTCTTTTCATGACTAGTCTATAGTCAAGGGATTCTCTGTTCCTGAAAATTGGCCTCTGAGACTAAGATTTTGGAATTATCCTCTTCTATCCTACTTGTGTCAAATTTTAATTGCAGCAACTCAATCTGTGGAACCAAGAGTCTTGAACAATCCCTTTTCATTACTGCCTCTTCATTACCAAGATCTTCCCACAGATCTTCAAGGTGTGAACTAGGTGATGGGTGAATGCTTAGACTTAGAATCTGTCTAGTGAAGCCTTTACTATCAAAACCCCTTCTTGGTTCATAGAAATGCATTTGGAAACTCACCAAATTGCTACCTATCACTGAAGCATCCATCATGCTATGGCAAAATAGGGTTCCTAGCTTAACTGGAAACATTGAAGCCCATTATTCTTCTAGCAAACTATTCTTAATCACTACAAATAATTGCCTACAGACCTCAGCTAATAGGAAGAAATCAAAAGAAAATCTAGGGAGCTTGATAGGTTCTTCATCAAACCCTCCAACCCAGAGATAAGTGAATCGTGGGAACTAGACATAAAAACTCCCATAGGTTTGGACTAGCTTTTGGGCTTTCACTGACATTTTGTAATTTGAATCTCCCGCTAATTGTTGACATAGCTTCCAAAGAAAAACATCATGGACCCATCTATAATCTCCCAAAACCCTATCCTTTCTCAACAAAGGATAGTACTCGGGAACATTTAACTCTTCATTCCATGGGGCATGTGGAATCGCTCCCAAATCCTGTGTGCATGCTAGATAATAAATCCAATAAGAGGACATAAAGAACTCTCTTTTAATTGCTTGAGCTTGCTTTAGTTAATCCCTCAAAGCATTGGAAATTATCTCTGCCCAATCTAGGTGATGTCTTCCTTCCAAGATTATTTCTACGAAGTTAAACATCCACTCCTCAAAGAGGAGAACCTTCTCTGAACCCTTTACCCGGTGAAGTAAAACTATCACATCATGAATAGGTGCCTTCATATGGTCTTTGGTGAGAACTTTTGGCAACTGGGACCCTCCCTTGTAATTAGTTTGGGTCCATTTTAGGGCCATATGACTATGATTTTTATCAATGTTTTCCTGGAAATGAGCCAAAGACTGGGTCAGGGTATAGCTAGCAAAAGACTGTTCTGGGATTTTGAAAGATGACATGATGACTTCTCTATTTATAGGTAACAAAGTTTGACCCTTAGCATTCAGAATGCATTTGGACTTGATATCATACCTATTAATACATTGTTGAATTAACTTAGGGCTAATGACTGATGGGGGAAAAGCTGCAGCTTCAAGCAATCTGCTTGAAAGAATTTCAAGACTATATTCTCCCTCAGCATGGTCCGTAAGGTGAACAGCCATTTCTCCTACCTCAACCCTTAAAATATTTGTGTCTATGATGACTGGGGCATGACACTCCATGTTCTTATAATTCCCAAAGAAATGCATGCTAGATTTCATCTCTTCTACTGGAAATATTAACCAAAGCAACCCTCTTTCCTTCAACAAAAATCAACAAACAGGAATAGGAAAACAAAGAAATCTTTTAGAGGCTACCTTCTTTCCGAAGACTCAAGAAAAACTAGTTTCCTCTTCCACAGTTGAGACTCCATGAGATTATGACAAGAAGAGAAAACTTACAAAAATATTTATATTTTGAAAGATTATGTCGTGAAGGACTGGATTTAATGAGCATTAATTGGGGGCATTAAGTTGGAATGATGCGAGTATTAATGACTTGGCAAAGAGACTCCCTTGAAATCTGTATTCATTATAACCATCATTAATCTTTCCACAAGAAATATCTCCCACTTGTGTTAGAGATTTCCTTACTCGCAACCCAAAATTTCACTTCAAGCTCACCCCATGATTCCTGTCAAATGAAGACTATCCACATTAATAACTTAACCATTATTTCACTATTGGCTTACATCATCTATCACATCAAGTGTCACCTCACTTATCAATCTGCCTGCTAACTATCCTTGAATCCTTTTGAAGTACTTTGAACCGGGGTTCAAAGGGGTTCAAAGTGGTTCACTGCAAAAGGGTGATGTAGACCGGGGTCCACCTGCATAAACTGGACGTTAGAAAAATAATCGTTCATTGAACTACTTCGAACTACTTTGAACCAGAGTTCAAAGAGGTTTGAAGTGGTTCATGTGAAGCATGAGTCTTAGAAAAGACTCGACCAAGGAAAGCCGACTTTGAAACTAACAAACTTGGAGGCTATTTCTTGACAATTTGAAGGGCATGCACACTTGGAGGATTGCTGAAGGAAAAGACAATCAAGGGAAAATGTTAAATTGGAATTCAAATGAATGCACTATGAAGGCTCAAAGACACTTCCTAATGGTGACTCTAACTAACCCTAACATCGGCTCTAGTTGGGGACTACATATTACTCAATGTGCAGAGAACTCTAAATAACTGGTTTGGCAGAAAAAGCCAATAAAGGGAAAGAAAAATAGATCACAATGACACACCAAAAAAGGAAAATAGTTAAAAACTAACTAATATGTACACGGGTACTAATTGGGTATATCATTAAAGCTTGCATAACTTGAGGTCCTACCTATTGTAAGTAAAAGGTAGATTCACACCATCTGGGTAGGACAACCAGAAAGCATTTGAACCAAGAGTTTCAGAAATGATAAATGGGCCCTTCCATAAAGACTCAAATTTCCCATGAGACCCTTTGGGTGCCCATCTTTTGCCCTTAAAAGTACTTCATCCCCCTCCATAAAGTTACGAGGTCACGCCCACATGTCAAAAATTTGCTTTACCTTCAACTGATGCTTTGTAATATGATCTACCAAATTGTCTCTTTCTTCTTCCAGTCTACTCAAATGCATGACACATTTCTCCAGGGGGTCTTTAAAGTACTGATCTTCCATGATAGCTTGGAGCTTGGCTAAGGAAAGTTCCAAAGGTAGAGATACATGTGCTCCTATTCTATATACCAGTTCAAAGGGAGCCATCGCAATTGCTCGCTTCAAAGTAGTTCGATCCACCCATAAAGATTCATACAACTTCTTATGCCATTCACAGGGGTTGTCATCCATTAATTTTTTCATTATTGCCACCAGGTTCTTATTACTGGATTCTTCTTGACCATTCCCTTGCGGGAAATAAAGAATGAGCCAAAGATATGCCATGCTCATAACAAAAAGCCAAGATCTCCTTAGAGGAAAAGTACATAGCATTGTCTGCTACTATCTTAACCGGTACCCTAAACCTGACAAAAATATAATTTAAAAGGAACTCACACACAACCTAAGAATTTTCTTTTTTAGTTGGGATTGCTTCCACCCACTTGGTAAAATAATCAGTGGCTGTGAGAATATAAACATGCCTAGCATTGGATGGTGGGTTCAAAGGTCCCATGAAGTCTATTCCCCATTGTTTGAAGGGCTCGTCAACAATCACAGGTTTAAGAGGTAGGGCAGCAAGATGAGGTCTCCCAGTGAAAACTTGACATTTTTCACAATTGCGAACATACTAGTACGCATCCTTGAACATATCGGGCTAGTAAAAGTGATTCTGAAGAATCTTAAATGTTGTTACGGTCGAGGAGTAGTGGCCTCCACAAGCCTCATCATGAAATACTTTCAACAACTCTTTTTGTTGCTTAACATCTACGCACCTGAGGAAGGTTTCATCTATGCTCCTCTTGTCTAGAATTCCCTAAGATATCACATATCTACTTGCCTTCAATTTCAAGTTACGCCTCTCTTTGGGGTTTAGGTGATCAGGACACTTACCATAGGTAAGGAAATAAGCCATGTCTGAAAACCAGGGGTCAGTTAGACTGACTAGCAATGCCATGGGTACTTCATCAATTTTTTCAGATGGCTCACCATTCTCTGCTATTAACTTGCATAGACCTTCCCCCCTTACCAAATTGGTCGGCTCGATTATCAAGTCATACTCTTGAATTTTTGCTATCCAAACTGCTCTATTGTTCATACCAATCTCCTTTTGAGTCAAAATATTTTTCACTGTAGTTTTAGGTATGAAAACTGTACAATGGGAATGAAGTATATAGTACCTGAACTATTTTACCACTTTTACTATGGCAAAGGCATGTTTTTCCATCTAGGAATACTTGAGCTCATGTCTTTTTAGAGGCATGCTCATAAAGGCTATGGGTGCTTCCTGTCCCTTCTCATCTTTTTGTGTTAGTATACCCAACAAAGTATGCTCAGAGGCATAACAATAAATGATAAAATCCTTTTTGAAATTGGGACTCTTTAACATAGGTGCCTGAGATATTGCATCTTTAATATCATTGAAGGCTTTACGTCCATTCTCACTCCACTTAAGAGGAACTTTCTCACTCATCATGTCAACCATGTACCTAGTAATTTCTAAAAATTCAAGAATGAATGCATGCAGGAAATTCACCTAGCCAAAGAAGGACTTCAATCCACTCCTGCTTAACCATAGGATGAGCTGTTGAATCACCTTAACCCTTTCGGGGTCAATTCAGATACCATCCTTTGAAATGACATGACCTAGTAATTTTCCTTCCTCCACAAAGAACATTGATTTTTTGGGGTTCAAAGAAATGTTGCGACTTCTACATCTCAGGAGCACTATTTCGAGATCCTTTAAGTGTTGACTCCTCTTCTTTGAAAAGATAGTAAGATCATCTAAGTATACCACTATAATTTTGTTTTGGAGACCCTCAAAAGAAGAATTCATTTCCCTCTGGAAGGTTGCACCCACATTGATAAACCCAAATGACATAAGACTATATGCATAAGTTCCCCATGGGGTGATAAAAGTCATTTTGTGTTGGTCACTTTTTGCCACACTGATTTGATTGTACCCGAAATAGCCATCTAGCATATACATGAATTCAGATCCTAAAATAGCTTGAAGAACATGTTCCATCACAAGTAAGGCATAGTTGTCCTTAAAACTTGCCTGATTCAGATTATGAAAATTGACACATATCCTGATTTCACCATTCTTCTTTCTCATAGGAACTATATTGGCGATCCAAGTTGAATGGTGGATGGGATAGATAATCCTAGCCTATAGCATTTTTTCTGAAATGGGGTAACACCAGGCTTTAAAGGGATTTGATGTTCAAATAGGCCTCCTCTGAAATTCTTCAGGTCCTCATACCCCCAAGCAAAGACATCTTTGTATTCCATAAGTAACCTCTTCAAGTCCTCTTTTTCAGATGAGATGCAAGTCTGACCAATAGAAATCCATTTCAGATCATCTTGCCCTCCTATATCAATCTTGTCATACTCTTTGGAACTATGCACATGAGATACCTTCTCTTTAATAGTACTATCATCTTTTCTCCTAAACAAATGTTCTAGAGATACGAGGCCTTTGGGAATTTTATTTCCTTTCAGCTGAATCACTCCATCACTACCTCCAGCATCTTGGTAGACTTCTTTGCACTCACTGTTAGATCCTTCAAAATATATATCAGAAAAACTTGCGACACATTCTAGAAAATCTCTAAGCTAGGAGTCACTATCAAAGACTTGCCAATACTCCACATTATCAGGTATTCTCAGCTTGTAAATTGTCTCAATTTGATATTTTTGAGTTTTAAAGTTAGGGTGAGGCAACAATAGTGAAGCTGATACTGCCAAGGCATCTGCTCTGGTGTTATAATTTCTTGGTATAAATTCTATGGAGAAGGCATCAAAGAAATCTAGCTCATCCCATACGAAATTCCTATAGTGCTTTAACCTCTCATTCTTAATAGAGAATTGCCTTCTCACCTACTTCACGATTAACTCAGCATCACCTTTTACAACCAACTTCTTGACTCCCCTTAGTTTTGCCTCTTCCAATCCCAGTAGTAAGGCTTCATATTCTACAGTATTGTTAGTATTTTTGAAATCTAATTTGAAAGAAAAAAGAATACATTCTTTATTAGGAGGGAAAAGAACTACCCCTGTGCCTAAACCTGAATTGGAGCAACTACCGTCAAACTCCATCTTCCATATATCCTCTTCTTTTTGAGAAGAAGTTTCACCATTCTTTTCAAGATCGGCTAAAATGACATAGTTGCCAAAAGGACACTCCTCATACAAAATTTGAGCTTTTGGATTATCCGAGGGTACCACAGTATATTTATTTTTAGGCTCGGGTTCAAGTTTTACTTTCTTTTTACCCACTGGAATCATGGCCTCTGACCAGTCCATCTTAATGTCTCCTCCTAAATCTTTGCAAAAGGTTCTACTGAGAAACATACCGTAGCTAGCTGGGATATCTGCTACCAGGATAGTCAACTTCAGATGCTTTTTGGGGTATGCAGCAAGAACGGCTTGGGCATCTTTGACCTGACCCATTAACGATACTTGTTTCCCATCCATAGAATAAGAATGGCCATAAGTTTTAGTCAAGGTGAGACCTAGGGCTCTTGCAACTGGGGCAGGCATGATGTTATCTGATGCACCAGTATCAATAATGCAATTGCTAAGTTTCTGGCCATTTAGCAGCAAGGAGATATACACTAATACATTTGGGGTGACATTGCGACGGCCATTTGCGACGGCAGGCAAATGTCATGTGGTTTTGCTCTTTTTTTTTCAAATATAGCCCGACACCGTCGCAATTTGCGACGACAATACATTTGTCACTGTCGCAATTGCGACGTTGTCGGGATATAAGCGCAAAATTTAAAAGGAACGTTGTCATGTGTGTTTTGAACAGCGCCGTAACCCTCCGTGAAATCACATCAGGATATAACGGCAAACAAAATAAGAACGTTGTCATTTGTGTTTTCAATAGCGCCGTAACCCTCCGCGAAATCACATCGGGATATAAGGGCAAAAAAAACAAGAACGTTGTCATTTGTGTTTTCAACAGTGTCGTAACCCTCCGCGAAATCACAGCTACAATTTCTGAGTACGTTGGGTTTATTTTTCTTTTGTCATTATTATGTAATCTGGTATTCAGCTGTTAGAGAGCTAAAATACCCAGAAATGAGGACATATCTATGTTGAATTTATTGTTAGCGGCTTTGGTTATTTAGAAGTTTAATTTTATTTGTTCATCTTTCAAGCACAAACGTTTTGTGGACCGTAACGTCTTCATTGTTTCGGGTATGCAGTGAAACAGCCCTAACTTGCAATTGCGATGTTGTTGGGATATAAGGGCAAAAAAAAAAGGAACGTTGTCATTTGTGTTTTCAACAGCACCGTAACCCTCCGCGAAATCACATCGGGATATAAGGGCAAAAAAAACAAGAATGTTGTCATTTGTGTTTTCAACAGCGCCGAGAGAGATTCCCTCCGCGAAATCACAGCTACAATTTCTGAGTACGTTGGGTTTATTTTTCTTTTGTCATTATTATGTAATCTGGTATTCAGCTGTTAGAGAGCTAAAATACCCAGAAATGAGGACATATCTGTGTTGAATTTATTGTTAGCGGCTTTGGTTATTTAGAAGTTTAATTTTATTTGTTCATCTTTCAAGCACAAACGTTTTGTGGACTGTAATGTCTTCATTGTTTCGGGTATGCAATGAAACAGCCCTAACTTGCGACTACCTTCACGGTACTTGTGTACATTATCATGTTGTCTTTACAGTGACTGTCCTCATTCAAGTGGCAATTACACAAGGGACAATCACTGTGAGATGTCCTCATTTGTGACAAGGACAGTCACACTTAGGACATCTCATAGTGATATTCCCTTGTGTAATTTCCACTTGAATGTATTGCTATTGAACCACATTAATGCTTTTCTTCTTCAACAAATGAGGACAGTCACTGTAAAGACAACATGATAATGTACACAATTACCAAAAAATGATCTTGTTAATTGATGTAACACTTTGTCTTGCTCACTCCCTATCCTTCACTAGGGTCTCTTTAGGCCAATGTTTTGACTTGATAGGGTACTTAACTATCCCTACACTCTTTAGGTATCTCTACCCAAGATCCCACTCCTTCAACTAGTGCACACCAACAAGAAATACAACGAACTCTGCTCAATACCAATCTAGCTACTAGGACACTCCTAGTCTTGTCTTCACAAATTGAAACACATTCAACTAGAAATTTACTCCATGGAGAGGCTGGCCACTAGGACCTCTATTGGTTTCAATATTACTCCTTCACCTATACTTTTCATCAGTACTTCAGTCCGGTTCATCAAACCATGCATGCCAATTGCACCCAAAAATAGGCTGCTAGCAATTAGGCCTTTGTCAAGCCTTTTTGTTTATATTAAGCCACCTAAAGGGCTTAGGATTCAGATGCCCTTTATTGAGAACTCCAAGATATCTAAGGTCTTCTCCTCCTAGATTTTTTGTACACCAACTGCTACAGCCATGCCTGAAAACAAGTATTTTGACACAACTTGGACAGTCTGACTAAGAGTTTGTTTTCTTAGCAGCCAAAGAAACTCACCCAATCTTCTAATTTGACTTGGGGCTTCTTTAGATGTGTGTCTACCTCTCCATGAGATTTTAGTTGAAGCAACCAATGCATTCAACTTGTTGTAATCTTCTTGTAATGATTTGTCATCCCTAACTGTGCTCAACTGACTCACCTAGGACATCATTGCAAACATAGAAAATGAGCTTCCCAGGGCCCCTCCTTCCAAACATATAGTACATGGAGTCTCCTCACCCATTCCAAGAGCCCGTACAAAATTGACAATGGAATGATGAGCTAAGACTCCATTTGTTCAACCTGCCTGGTTCAAACCAATGATAGGGTACTTAACAAAAGAATTAACAAACTAGTTGGAATGCTTCAAAACTCAAAAAAAACACAACACAGAATAAAAAAACAACTTGTACTAACTTTTCCAATAGACACTACGAGCTATCTAATCCATTAATCAATTGAAAACAAAGAAACAAAAAAACTCAAGAATTCACTAAAATCGTGTTACTCTACAAATCTTCTTAATTCCAAATGTTTTTCCCCCCAACCTTTTGCACAGATCGATGGAGGCCTCTTATAGTTGATCTGATGCCTAATTCAATGGTTTCATATAGTTACATAACCATCTTACTCGAAAATGCTCCCTTGCACAAATGTTGTCAATGTTGTGAATGACAACATTGACAACTTGTTACAACCTTTGGGATTTTGGTTCAAAACTTATTGTTCAAACACCATAAGACCCTAACCATGACTTAGTTAGGCTATTTAGACCTCACATAGGCCACTTCTACACTTCTTTGCCCAATTTGACCCCTAAATGCTTCATTCCCACTTTTGCCACAATATTGGTAACTTGGGTACAAATTGGCACTTGCCTTCACAAAGGTCACACATGAGGACATCTCACAGTGATCGATTGTCCCTTGTGTAATTGCCACTTGAATGTATTGCTATTGAACCACATTAATGCTTTTCTTCTTCAACAAATGAGGACAGTCACTCTAAAGACAACATGATAATGTACACTCACTGTAAGGACAGTCACAAATGAGGACATCTCACAGTGACTGTCCCTTGTGTAATTGCCGCTTGAATGTATTGCTATTGAACCACATTAATGCTTTTCTTCTTCAACAAATGAGGACAGTCACTCTAAAGACAACATGATAATGTACACTCACTGTAAGGATAGTCACAAATGAGGACATCTCACAGTGACTGTCCCTTGTGTAATTGCTGCTTGAATTACACAAGGGACAGTCATTGTGAGATGTCCTCATTTGTGACAAGGACAATCACACATGAGGACATCTCACAGTGATTGTCCCTTGTGTAATTGCCACTTGAATGTATTGCTATTCAACCACATTAATGCTTTTCTTCTTCAACAAATGAGGACAATCACTCTAAAGACAACATGATAATGTACACTCACTGTAAGGACAGTCACAAATGAGGACATCTCATAGTGACTGTCCCTTGTGTAATTGCCACTTGAATGTATTGCTATTCAGCCACATTAATGCTTTTCTTCTTCAACAAATGAGGATAGTCACTCTAAGGACAACATGATAATGTACACTCACTGTAAGTGTACATTATCATGTTGTATTACAAATGGACCTTATGTTGGTCGGGATATAAGTGCAAAAAAAAAAAGGAACGTTGTCATTTGTGTTTTCAACAGCGCCGAGAGAGATTCCCTCCGCGAAATCAAGTGGGTTATCATTTGTGTTTTGAACAAAGCGGGTTGTCATTTGTGTTTTGAACAGCACCGAGAGAGATTCCCTCCACGAAATCAAGCGGGTTGTCATTTGTGTTTTCAACAGCGCCGAGAGAGATTCCCTCCGCAAAATCACAGCTACAATTTCTGAGTACGTTGGGTTTATTTTTCTTTTGTCATTATTATTTAATCTGGTATTCAGCTGTTAGAGAGCTAAAATACCCAGAAATGAGGACATATCTGTGTTGAATTTATTGTTAGCGGCTTTGGTTATTTAGAATGCTTCCCCACAATACTTAATTACACAAGGGATAGTCACTGTGAGATGTCCTCATTTGTGACAAGGACAGTCACACATGAGGACATCTCACAGTGACTGTCCCTTGTGTAATTGCCACTTGAATGTATCGCTATTCAACCACATTTATGGGCCCGTTTGGACCACGACACACAGTAGCATCTACAAAGAAGAATATCCCAGGTGTAACAAGTTGTAAGAATATACCAACAGTTCTAAGAAGTTCCCTAGCATGTAGTAGCATCTACAGAGAAGAATATACAACATGAGGGCAGCCACTGTAAAGACAACATGATAATGTACACTCATTGTATGTGTACATTATCATGTTGTCTTTACAGTGACTGACCTCATTCAAGTGGCAATTACACAAGGGACAGTCACTGTGAGATGTCCTCATTTGTGACAAGGACAGTCACACATGAGGATATCTCACAGTGACTGTCCCTTGTGTAAGCCACTTGAATGTATTGCTATTCAACCACATTTATGGGCCCGTTTGGACCACGGCACACAGTAGCATCTACAAAGAAGAATATCCCAGGTGTAACAAGTTGTAAGAATATACCAACAGTTCTAAGAAGTTCCCTAGCACATAGTAGCATCTTCTAATTGTCTATACCACTTCACAAGGTATTGTTTGCACACATTGTTTTTGGTTCTTTTGATGACCCTTGTTTTGAAATTGCTATTAGGCCTTGTAGCTTATATGTTTTGATTGCTGGAGAGCTTCTAAAGCTAAGCAAGAAGACCATTGCACGAGTTATAGCCGCACGCTCAGGTTTGAAAATTGTATATTTTTTAATCTAATGTATATTTTAATCCTTTTGCCATGTCATGTAATATGTCTTGCCTTGTAGCTTATATGTTTTGAAATTGCTGTTAGGCCTTGTAGCTTATATGTTTTGATTGCTAGAGAGCTTCTAGAGCTAAGCAAGAAGGCCTTGTAGCTTATATGTTTTGTGTACTTTTGACAATTTTGCTTAGTCACTGAAAGTTGTAGACTGAAGTTTTCATAGCCCAATTTTTGCTTCCTGCGAAGAACGATCATGTCAGATAATATAAGTGAAGAACAAAATAGGGAGACAATCGCTAGATTGTGGTCTAACTTGAAAAGAAAAGGTGATGGAAAATGTTATTGTCCCTGCAAAATTTGTAAGGGCTTAAACCGTAGAAGATTGCTAATCAAAACAGTTAAGAGACATTGTAGGGAGAATGGTCACATTGAAGGGGGGCATGACTATCATCCACTGGTAAGTTGTTCATTATATCATTTTAACAATTTATATACATATGAAATCACTTGATGATGAGTTGAAGATCATGGTTTATTTATGTTAATCAATTTTATATAGGTTGATCTCCCCAGGGAAGTACATGATATGGAGGAACATGGGGGTGCAAATATCCAAGGTGAAGATAATGATCCCATGGAAGATGACGATCATGCGCCAGAAAACACAATTGAAGATGATGGTATAAATACATTGATCCATGACACATTTAGTCCAAGCGGATCTGATCATGATGATGATGATAGCCTTGATGTACCTCTACTTGAGAAGGCATACGAGCCCCTATACAAAGACTCCCAAACAACTCTTCTCTCTGCTGTATTGTTGTTGTTGAACTTGAAGGTTATGAATGGTTTATCCAACATAACAATGTCACGTATGTTAAGGTATGTCATATATGTCTTTATAGTTAACAAAGGGTGAATAATGTACCACTAATATTGTTTATATTAACAACTTATATTTTTTGCTATAGATTGATAGGCGAGTTTTTGTTACCACCATCAAATATTCTACCTCGCTCATATCGAGAATTATCTGCTATTATGAAAGATATTGGAATGGAGTATCAAGCAATACATGCTTGTCCCAATGATCATATTATATTGGAATGGAGTATCAAGCAATACATGCTTGTTACACCTGGGATATTCTTCTCTGTAGATGCTATTGTGTGTCGTGGTCCAAACAGGCCCATAAATGTGGTTGAATAGCAATACATTCAAGTGGCAATTACACAAGGGACAGTCACTGTGAGATGTCCTCATGTGTGACTGTCCTTGTCACAAATGAGGACATCTCACAGTGACTGTCCCTTGTGTAATTGCCACTTGAAGGAAAAAAGCATTAATGTGGTTCAATAGCAATGTATTCAAGCGGCAATTACACAAGGGATAATCACTCTGAGATTTCCTCATTTGTGACTATCCTTATAGTGAGTGTACATTATCATGTTGTCTTTACAGTGACTGTCCTCATTTGTTGAAGGAAAAAAGCATTAATGTGGTTCAATAGTGATGCAGAGTAGTCAGGGCTTTTAGAATATACAAATATACATCCTTAACTCTCATTCCACCAAGAAGGAATTCCAATGGTTGAAACGTGAGTTAAGGTCTTTACATCAGTCAAACCCTGAAAATGAGGGTTTGTAAACAATGCACAGAAAATTTGAAATAACTTAGATATAAAACAAAGAGAATCAATCAAACCAACTTCCAAAGCATCAGATGTCACTATTACAACTTCCAGGCAAATTTTATCATCCAACCACCATCCGTACAGCCGTACAGAGTTCGTTTTTCACCAGAAATGCACTAAAACAGGGTTATTTTTATTTTTTATGAAAGCAAAATGATTACAATACTGGTTCTCTGTCTGTCTTCGACCATTTGAAGCCTAAAATAGGCTCTCCAAATGTTGGTTCAACCATCTAGGTGGTTAGAACAGTTTATCCAACAAATGTCAACTTTGCTAAGCAACTTTTAAAGTTGCATTACAACTTTGCAAACAACTTTGCCGAGAAGGTTAAAAATGTGTTGTGAAACTTTAGGAACCTTATTAAAGTTATTTTGGACCTTCAAACTTCTTAACAACATCTAAAAGACACCTAATAAACACTTACTATGCTCATTTCATCCAAGGACTCAAAAGATGCCCAAGGTTTATAAGTCACCAAGGGGTCTTGTGTCCAACAAGTGGATGTTTATAAGGAGATAAAATCAATCCTTAATATTTATTACAAACCAAGAAAACATCTAAAACTCCTATTCTAATTTATTGTCATTCAAAAAGACTCTGATTTGTCATTCAAAAAGACTCTGATTTGTCAATCAAAAGGACCTTTCACCAGTCAATCCTTCAAAGCTCCAAGGTGAAAATCTTATGTTCCAATTGATAGGATTTGACTCCTTGGCTTCATGGCAACTTCCTTCAATCATGGTGTCTTTGGCTTGCATTAGGGATGCCCCTGCATCAAATAGCAATGCATTCAAGTGGCAATTACACAAGGGACAGTACATGCCCATTAAAGTTGGTGTTTTGTTATCCAACATGACAATGGAGACAACATACTCTGTGTCAATTTTACTGATCAAATTTCCCTCCGCCAGGCAAAGCAACAATCTGGGTATGATAAGGTGAAATTTTGTAGTCCTTTTGGGTATGATAACAGTTCCAGTTTCCAATAAGATGGTTCATTTTTATAATCTAGCTTCAATTTCTCTTGTGAAAATCTTTTTTTCATTTTATGGGTGGTAAAATATAATTATTATGCTAGAGGTGTGTACTTATGGATGATAATGAAACAAAATGATAAGATTTAAGACTCTTGTTTTTTTTTTAAATAGCAATTTAAGTTTCCTTCTATTATAAATTACTGTTTTTCTATTTTTTAATGTATCTTTCCAAATCTTTTATATCAATTTTATTTATGAAATATAAATATATTAATAATGTTTTAGTGTTTTTAGGATTAGTTTATATCAATTCTATGTATCATCATTCGTCATTCAATTGTCAGTATTATTAATTTAGACTGTGCAATTGTAGAACTACTCGAATATGGGTTGGATGGATACTCAAGCAGGGGAACCCTCCTCAAATATCTCAAGCAGTGAACTTGGAAAAATGTGTCCTGAAGGAACCCTTTCCATCAGAGAGATAAAAGTACAAACAAGTAAAAGAAGCAGGCTCTGCAAATATGTTTTTGAGAAGAAAAATGATAGATTATTCGAGTATGGTTCATGAGGTATATCTAAAAAGACATTTTTTTTCTTATTATAATAAAAGAGGAAGTTGTGAATGTCAAAGTTGAGTGAAACAAAAATTATTTTCATCAAATTTTATTAGGCTTGCTTTTGGGAATAGTTTCTTACAATATTGCTATTAAGATTTTTATTGTGTAGTTTTTAGATTAGGTTTATAAAATTATATTTCATGAGTAGTGATTCATATTAATCAATTAACGATACTTTTGGAAGGTATTTTCAATGTGTCAAATTTTGATATTTTTACAAGAATTAGATTGTGTAATTTTTTTAATTAAAGTCATTGACTCATATTTCATAAATAATAGTTCTCATGAATCCATCTCTTATAAGATTGAATAGTCTATTTAGGAAGTATTTCTGATAGTATGTCAAATTATGATATTACTATTACCATTAGATTGCATGGCTTTGAAGTCAACCTCATTGACCCATATTCTTCTGTGTAGATGCTACTATGTGCTAGGGAACTTCTTAGAACTGTTGGTATATTCTTACAACTTGTTACACCTGGGATATTCTTCTCTGTAGATGCTACTATGTGCCGCGGTCCAAACGGGCCCATAAATGTGGTTGAATAGCAATATATTCAAGTGGCAATTACACAAGGGACAGTCACTGTGAGAAGTCCTCATGTGTGACTGTCCTTGTCACAAATGAGGACATCTCACAGTGACTGTCCCTTGTGTAATTTCCACTTGAATGAGGACAGTCACTGTAAAGACAACATGATAATGTACACTTACAGCCCGTGTACATTATCATGTTGTCTTTAGAGTGACTATCCTCATTTGTTGAAGAAGAAAAGCATTAATGTGGCTGAATAGCAATTCATTCAAGTGGCAATCACACAAGGGACAGTCACTGTGAGATGTCCTCATTTGTGACTGTCCTTACAGTGAGTGTACATTATCATGTTGTCTTTAGAGTGACTTTCCTCATTTGTTGAAGAAGAAAAGCATTAATGTGGTTCAATAGCAATACATTCAAGTGGCAATTACACAAGGGACAATCGATCACTGTGAGATGTCCTCATGTGTGACTATCCTTGTCACAAATGAGGACATCTCACAATGACTGTCCCTTGTGTAATTCAAGTGGCAATTACACAAGGGACAGTCACTGTGAGATGTCCTCATTTGTGACTGTCCTTACAGTGAGTGTACATTATCATGTTGTCTTTAGAGTGACTGTCCTCATTTGTTGAAGAAGAAAAGCATTAATGTGGTTCAATAGCAATACATTCAAGTGGCAATTACACAAGGGACAATCGATCACTGTGAGATGTCCTCATGTGTGACTATCCTTGTCACAAATGAGGACATCTCACAATGACTGTCCCTTCTGTAATTGCCACTTGAATGAGGACAGTCACTGTAAAGACAACATGATAATGTACACATACAATGAGTGTACATTATCATGTTGTCTTTACAGTGGCTGCCCTCATGTTGTATATTCTTCTCTGTAGATGCTACTATGTGCTAGGGAACTTCTTAGAACTGTTGGTATATTCTTACAACTTGTTACACCTGGGATATTCTTCTCTGTAGATGCTACTGTGTGTCGTGGTCCAAACGGGCCCATAAATGTGGTTGAATAGCAATACATTCAAGTGGCAATTACACAAGGGATAGTCACTGTGAGATGTCCTCATGTGTGACTGTCCTTGTCACAAATGAGGACATCTCATAGTGACTATCCCTTGTGTAATTAAGTATTGTGGGGAAGCATTCTAAATAACCAAAGCCGCTAACAATAAATTCAACACAGATATGTCCTCATTTCTGGGTATTTTAGCTCTCTAACAGCTGAATACCAGATTAAATAATAATGACAAAAGAAAAATAAACCCAACGTACTCAGAAATTGTAGCTGTGATTTTGCGGAGGGAATCTCTCTCGGCGCTGTTGAAAACACAAATGACAACCCGCTTGATTTCGCGGAGGGAATCTCTCTCGGTGCTGTTCAAAACACAAATGACAACCCGCTTTGTTCAAAACACAAATGATAACCCGCTTGATTTCGCGGAGGGAATCTCTCTCGGCGCTGTTGAAAACACAAATGACAACGTTCCTTTTTTTTTTTGCACTTATATCCCGACCAACACAAGGTCCATTTGTAATACAACATGATAATGTACACTTACAGTGAGTGTACATTATCATGTTGTCCTTAGAGTGACTATCCTCATTTGTTGAAGAAGAAAAGCATTAATGTGGCTGAATAGCAATACATTCAAGTGGCAATTACACAAGGGACAGTCACTATGAGATGTCCTCATTTGTGACTGTCCTTACAGTGAGTGTACATTATCATGGTGTCTTTAGAGTGACTGTCCTCATTTGTTGAAGAAGAAAAGCATTAATGTGGTTCAATAGCAATACATTCAAGTGGCAATTACACAAGGGACAATCACTGTGAGATGTCCTCATGTGTGACTGTCCTTGTCACAAATGAGGACATCTCACAATGACTGTCCCTTGTGTAATTCAAGTGGCAATTACACAAGGGACAGTCACTGTGAGATGTCCTCATTTGTGACTGTCCTTACAGTGAGTGTACATTATCATGTTGTCTTTAGAGTGACTGTCCTCATTTGTTGAAGAAGAAAAGCATTAATGTGGTTCAATAGCAATACATTCAAGTGGCAATTACACAAGGGACAATCGATCACTGTGAGATGTCCTCATGTGTGACTATCCTTGTCACAAATGAGGACATCTCACAATGACTGTCCCTTCTGTAATTGCCACTTGAATGAGGACAGTCACTGTAAAGACAACATGATAATGTACACATACAATGAGTGTACATTATCATGTTGTCTTTACAGTGGCTGCCCTCATGTTGTATATTCTTCTCTGTAGATGCTACTATGTGCTAGGGAACTTCTTAGAACTGTTGGTATATTCTTACAACTTGTTACACCTGGGATATTCTTCTCTGTAGATGCTACTGTGTGCTGGGGTCCAAACGGGCCCATAAATGTGGTTGAATAGCAATACATTCAAGTGGCAATTACACAAGGGATAGTCACTGTGAGATGTCCTTGTGTGACTGTCCTTGTCACAAATGAGGACATCTCACAGTGACTGTCCCTTGTGTAATTGCCACTTGAATGAGGACAGTCACTGTAAAGACAACATGATAATGTACACAAGTACCGTGAAGGTAGTTGCAAGTTACGGCTGTTTCATTGCATACCCGAAACAATGAAGATGTTACGGTCCACAAAACGTTTGTGCTTGAAAGATGAACAAATAAAATTAAACTTCTAAATAACCAGAGCCGCTAACAATAAATTCAACACAGATATGTCCTCATTTCTGGGTATTTTAGCTCTGTAACAGCTGAATACCAGATTACATAATAATGACAAAAGAAAAATAAACCCAACGTACTCAGAAATTGTAGCTGTGATTTCGCGGAGGGAATCTCTCTCGGCACTGTTGAAAATATAAATGACAACGTTTCTCTACATTATCATGTTGCCTTTACAGTGACTGTCCCTTGTGTAATTGCCACTTGAAGGAGGACAGTCACTGTAAAGACAACATGATAATGTACACTTACAGCCCGTGTACATTATCATGTTGTCTTTAGAGTGACTATCCTCATTTGTTGAAGAAGAAAAGCATTAATGTGGCTGAATAGCAATACATTCAAGTGGCAATCACACAAGGGACAGTCACTGTGAGATGTCCTCATTTGTGACTGTCCTTACAGTGAGTGTACATTATCATGTTGTCTTTAGAGTGACTGTCCTCATTTGTTGAAGAAGAAAAGCATTAATGTGGTTCAATAGCAATACATTCAAGTGGCAATTACACAAGGGACAATTGATCACTGTGAGATGTCCTCATGTGTGACTATCCTTGTCACAAATGAGGACATCTCACAATGACTGTCCCTTGTGTAATTCAAGTGGCAATTACACAAGGGACAGTCACTGTGAGATGTCCTCATTTGTGACTGTCCTTACAATGAGTGTACATTATCATGTTGTCTTTAGAGTGACTGTCCTCATTTGTTGAAGAAGAAAAGCATTAATGTGGTTCAATAGCAATACATTCAAGTGGCAATTACACAAGGGACAATCGATCACTATGAGATGTCCTCATGTGTGACTATCCTTGTCACAAATGAGGACATCTCACAATGACTATCCCTTCTGTAATTGCCACTTGAATGAGGACAGTCACTGTAAAGACAACATGATAATGTACACATACAATGAGTGTACATTATCATGTTGTCTTTACAGTGGCTGCCCTCATGTTGTATATTCTTCTCTGTAGATGCTACTATGTGCTAGGGAACTTCTTAGAACTGTTGGTATATTCTTACAACTTGTTACACCTGGGATATTCTTCTCTGTAGATGCTACTGTGTGCTGGGGTCCAAACGGGCCCATAAATGTGGTTGAATAGCAATACATTCAAGTGGCAATTACACAAGGGACAGTCACTGTGAGATGTCCTCGTGTGACTGTCCTTGTCACAAATGAGGACATCTCACAGTGACTGTCCCTTGTGTAATTGCCACTTGAATGAGGACAGTCACTGTAAAGACAACATGATAATGTACACAAGTATCATGAAGGTAGTTGCAAGTTACGGCTGTTTCATTGCATACCCAAAACAATGAAGATGTTACGGTCCACAAAACGTTTGTGCTTGAAAGATGAACAAATAAAATTAAACTTCTAAATAACCAGAGCCGCTAACAATAAATTCAACACAGATATGTCCTCATTTCTGGGTATTTTAGCTCTGTAACAGCTGAATACCAGATTACATAATAATGGCAAAAGAAAAATAAACCCAACGTACTCAGAAATTGTAGCTGTGATTTCACGGAGGGAATCTCTCTCGGCACTGTTGAAAATACAAATGACAACGTTTCTCTACATTATCATGTTTCCTTTACAGTGACTGTCCCTTGTGTAATTGCCACTTGAAGGAGGACAGTCACTGTAAAGACAACATGATAATGTACACTTACAGCCCGTGTACATTATCATGTTGTCTTTAGAGTGACTATCCTCATTTGTTGAAGAAGAAAAGCATTAATGTGGCTGAATAGCAATACATTCAAGTGGCAATCACACAAGGGACAGTCACTGTGAGATGTCCTCATTTGTGACTATCCTTACAGTGAGTGTACATTATCATGTTGTCTTTAGAGTGACTGTCCTCATTTGTTGAAGAAGAAAAGCATTAATTTGGTTCATTAGCAATACATTCAAGTGGCAATTACACAAGGGACAATCGATCACTGTGAGATGTCCTCATGTGTGACTATCTTTGTCACAAATGAGGACATCTCACAATGACTGTCCCTTGTGTAATTCAAGTGGCAATTACACAAGGGACAGTCACTGTGAGATGTCCTCATTTGTGACTATCCTTACAATGAGTGTACATTATCATGTTGTCTTTAGAGTGACTGTCCTCATTTGTTGAAGAAGAAAAGCATTAATGTGGTTCAATAGCAATACATTCAAGTGGCAATTACACAAGGGACAATCGATCACTGTGAGATGTCCTCATGTGTGACTATCCTTGTCACAAATGAGGACATCTCACAATGACTATCCCTTCTGTAATTGCCACTTGAATGAGGACAGTCACTGTAAAGACAACATGATAATGTACACATACAATGAGTGTACATTATCATGTTGTCTTTACAGTGGCTGCCCTCATGTTGTATATTCTTCTCTGTAGATGCTACTATGTGCTAGGGAACTTCTTAGAACTGTTGGTATATTCTTACAACTTGTTACACCTGGGATATTCTTCTCTGTAGATGCTACTGTGTGCTGGGGTCCAAACGGGCCCATAAATGTGGTTGAATAGCAATACATTCAAGTGGCAATTACACAAGGGACAGTCACTGTGAGATGTCCTCGTGTGACTGTCCTTGTCACAAATGAGGACATCTCACAGTGACTGTCCCTTGTGTAATTGCCACTTGAATGAGGACAGTCACTGTAAAGACAACATGATAATGTACACAAGTACCGTGAAGGTAGTTGCAAGTTACGGCTGTTTCATTGCATACCCGAAACAATGAAGATGTTACGGTCCACAAAACGTTTGTGCTTGAAAGATGAACAAATAAAATTAAACTTCTAAATAACCAGAGCCGCTAACAATAAATTCAACACAGATATGTCCTCATTTCTGGGTATTTTAGCTCTGTAACAGCTGAATACCAGATTACATAATAATGGCAAAAGAAAAATAAACCCAACGTACTCAGAAATTGTAGCTGTGATTTCGCGGAGGGAATCTCTCTCAACACTGTTGAAAATACAAATGACAACGTTTCTCTACATTATCATGTTGCCTTTACAGTGACTGTCCCTTGTGTAATTGCCACTTGAAGGAGGACAGTCACTGTAAAGACAACATGATAATGTACACTTACAGCCCGTGTACATTATCATGTTGTCTTTAGAGTGACTATCCTCATTTGTTGAAGAAGAAAAGCATTAATGTGGCTGAATAGCAATACATTCAAGTGGCAATTACACAAGGGACAGTCACTGTGAGATGTTGTCATTTGTGACTATCCTTACAGTGAGTGTACATTATCATGTTGTCTTTAAAGTGACTGTCCTCATTTGTTGAAGGAAAAAAGCATTAATGTGGTTCATTAGCAATGTATTCCCAGCATCTGTACCTGCATCTCTCTTATATACTACAAGTTACTTGCCATCAAAAATTGCAGTTCCCTCACGTGACATTGATGGTGAAGTGTTCTTTTCAAAACCATCATCTGTGGTTACCAATGCTCCTGTTTTAGGCAATAAGTTTGTTGCATTCCATGAGCCAATTGTCAAGTTTCTTCTACGAGCTTCTGATGCCTCAAAATCTAAGCAGCGCCTACGCATGCCTCGTTGTGGTTGATTATGATTCTGTACATGAATTATAATGAGTAATTTGTTTTGGGCCTTGGAATCTTGTATGTAACATGCACAGGCATTTCATGGCTAAATGAATCTATTTAAAAGCATCAACTTTTCTTACATGATGCTGGATACATAAGTAGAACAAGCGTATATCAAATTGGAAGCAATCAGAACTCCACAATGACATATTATTTAGAGTACTCTTCAGTTTAAGTAATAATGCATATATTGACACTGTAAAGACAACATGATAATGTACACTCACTGTAAAGACAACATGATAATGTACACTCACTGTAAGGACAGTCACAAATGAGGACATCTCACAGTGACTGTCCCTAGTGTAATTGCCACTTGAATGTATTGCTATTCAGCCACATTAATGCTTTTCTTCTTCAACAAATGAGGATAGTCACTGTAAAGACAACATGATAATGTACACTGACTATCATGTTGTCTTTACAGTGACTATCCTCATTTGTTGAAGAAGAAAAGCATTAATGTGGCTGAATAGCAATACATTCAAGTGGCAATTACACTAGGGACAGTCACTGTGAGATGTCCTCATTTGTGACTGTCCTTACAGTGAGTGTACATTATCATGTTGTCTTTACAGTGGCTGTCCTCATTTGTTGAAAGAAAAAAGCATTAATGTGGTTCATTAGCAATGTATTAAATTAATTTTTTTTTTTAATCCACCCACGGGCGTCGCAATTGCGACGGACACCCGTCGCAATGCGATGCAGGCGCCCGTCGCAATTGCTTGGGAGGTCCGTCACGATTGCGACGACCCTCCGAAGCCATGCGACAGGGGGGCGACGGCCATGCCGCTTCTTAAATCTTAGTCGCATTGCGACGGATATGTGTCGCAATTGCGACGGCTACCCATAGACGTCGCAATTTGTGACTAAAAAATAGCGACGTCTATGGGTGTTGCTATTGCGACACATAGCTGTCGCAATTGCGACACATAGCCGTCGCAAAATGACCCCAAATGTATTAGTGATAGAAGGGATTAGGCTTCCTTTCTTCCATTTCACTTTCAATTGTATTAACAAAGGGACAATCTTCAAGTGTCTGTGGAGTGTCTTGGGGCTTAAAGATAAGGGGTTCCTCAACTGTGGTCGTCTCACCTATGAGAGGCTTATCTAATTTGGGGCTTGAACTTGACTCCCCTTTAACATATTTTACTAGTTTGTCCAGCTCTTTAGGATTAATTTTGAGGTATTCTGCAGGGGAAATAGAGATTGTGGTTGTTTTACAAAATTCAACAAAGTCAAAAGGAGAAGAAGGAATTGGACTACCTCTTGGTAAGATCTTCACTTCAGGACCTTTTGGATATGTAGGAGTCTCTCCATTTTCGGCTTATTTATGTTTAGCATCAACATTAGCAGTAATTGAACTAGGGATAAGCTTTTGTGTTCTCTGATTTCTCATTAGAAAAGCACAAGCATGATCTTGTAGAGTTGCTAAAACACTTCCACCTCTGTCAGAGCCTGGCTCATACTCTAGATAAAAAGAACTGGATAAACCAATATCAGGTGAGTCTTTCTCTTCCTGTAACTCTTCTATACCGATAGTATCCTTTGTTGCATTGATTTGAAGACATCTTAACCAATCAGGATAAGATTCTCCATCATGATTAGTTGTTAGATGAAAGGAACACATTGTTTCCCTTGGGGCAGATTCAATCTGCAATCTAGGTTGTGAACTCGACAAGTGAGGATTTTTTCCCGGAGGTTGATTATACTGTCTTCGGCTAACATCTTGATAAGGGGATTGGTACAGAGAACTGGCCTTATTTTTCTATCTTTTGAGCATAGCCATACCGTTCATCAACCTCTGCATTAGAGGGTCTGTTATGGTAGAGGATGAGGAACTTCCTAAGGCCTGAACTTCTCTCTTCCATTTTCCAGCCATTATGAGCGTATCTTCTAGTTGAATAACATGTGTCTGGGCAGCAGCCAAATCAGCCACTCCATCTTTTAACAAGTGAAAGCTTATATCAGACGGGACAACATTCAAGAAGAAAATCTTCTTCTTCTCATTACTTGGTGCGAAATTTGCTAGTATCCTTTGCAAGATTCTATTAAACTTAGCCACAAACTCCCGCATAGGCTCATGTATTTCTTTTTTTAGTTGACTAACTTAAAGCAATAATGAAATCTCATTATCAGGAGTTTTAAATCTTGTTTCAAAAGTAGTTCTCATGTCATTCCAATTAGTGATTGAACCATTGGGTAAATGATTGAACCAGTCAACTATAGTGTCAACTAAGGTTCTGACAAAGAGCCTAACTACTACTTCTTCAGTAGGAACACTAATAACACCATAGGTAGTATGGAAAGCACTGAGATGATCATCAGTGGTTACCTTTCTGTCTCCATTGAACTTGGCCAAGACTTGATTAGCACCTTTAGGCAAATCCCCAGGGGGGTTAGCTCCTAAGTTTAGTGGGCCAATATTATGACCCCAGGGTTGATTGGTAGCCATGTTAGGTAATTGGAAATTCAAAGGCTAGATATTAAGAATAGTAGGTACCACAGTACCTGGTGTTACAATAGCTTGGAAAGTGGGTGGAATAGCTGGGCTAGGTGGAGGTGAAGAAGGTCTGCTAAATTTTTGGGTTTTCTTCTTCTTGTGGGTATTAAGATCAGGTTCGAAACTAAGATTTCTCAAAGCTTCAAAGTCTTCATCAACTAATCCCCTACTCCTATCACCTCTGGTATATCTTTTTTTGCCAGTTTTAATATTCGAGAATGACCTTAATTTCTTGTTGGGGCGTGTGCAAGTCTATTTACTATAAATACTTCTTGAGCAACTGGTATACCCCTCAAGCACTCAGTTATTTCTTCTTCTCTTTCAAGCACTACTTGGACTTGATGAAACTATTGATTACTGTGCTTAAATTTCCACATTGCTGCAGCTAGGCTTGAAATTATGTCTTCTTGTGTGTCTTCAAATCCTAGGTTAGGTTGAAGCACATGAAACACATCATTGTGTGGTAACACCATCTTGTGGCATTATATCAGTTGAGAACCTAATGTTTTATACTGGACTCTCCCTAGTAGAGTCGCCAAAAATCTGTTGGCGAACAGATTTGTCTTCCTCTTCTTAAATGAAATCAATAAAAACTCTATGCCTCTAAAGACAAACAATTCATCAACAGATGGGTAAGCATCAGAGATTGCTTCCCTCTGAATTTTAAAGGTTCAACTTCCTTGTAGGATATTCAATGAATTATCAACATAAAAGCAAATACATACACTTTTAACTAGAAAGTGTGGAAGGATCACTCAGATACTCTTAGGTATTGAGGTAACTTTAAGAATAAACAGATAATTAATTCAAACTATGAAGAAACTGAGATCTACTAATATGCTTCTAAAACAAAGCTATTTATAAAATAACTAAAGGGGAAATAACTAAAAAGAAAACATAAGTGACTAAGCATAAATAATACATGCATAGATAAAATGTACCAATTCTCAAAGTAACTGATACATTATAGATTTTGATTCAAAGATCTAAATCAAACTATGCATTCATATATTTATATATGATCAGGTCAAAGTCTAATCAAAATAAGTCACCAACTATTTCAAAAACTTAAAGGACTACTAAAGCTATCTATTTAGAAAAAACTAGCTATTTTTTATCTGTAATTTCTAACTCTTAAACAATTTAATGCTCCAACATTTATAGTTTAGGTCCGAGAGAGCCTCCAGAAAAACCTGGCCTCTCGGACACCAGAAAAATCATTAAAAATTAGTTATGCAACTAAAATAAGAGTTTCAAAACACGTCTTTTAAAAATAGAAGGATAAATGCTATCCCTAGAAAAAGTTAATTCCCTCCAAGATCTTCAGACGTGGCAGTTTGCACAAGCTTTGAAGTGCGTAATGTGTTCACCAGTTCTTTAGCTGATTGAGAATGTAGATTCTTTAGACCTATCAGCTTTGTTCGACATGCGTTCTTCTCCCATTTTAACTCCTTAATCCTCTGCAACTATTTCGGTAACTAGCCCCTATTCAACAACATGGATTCCACGTTTTCTATCTTAGTGAAGTCCTGAACCATTGGTGTTTCATTTTCTTTAAGAGCATTCATGGTTTCTATAAAAACTTTAACCATGGCATCTACATCTTTATGACCTTCATCAATTTGTAAAGCACTCGTAGGGTTCATTATCTTAATATCCTTTAGGGCATTTTCATGCATGTCTAGTACCTCCTTCTCTATTGCTTTGACTTGGGAGATTGCAGCTTTAATCATCATGCTCTTCCAGCCAAAATTTTGTTTCAGGATAAACAACATACAAGGGTCTACAAAATTCATTGGGTTTTCTGCCAAGAATTGAGTTACACCATACATTTCTATCTCTCGTAGCTGAGTACAAATTGCTGCACATTTTTCCTTGTCCAATTCCGAGGTAGGAATTAAAGTTTGTACTTCACCAAGTAAAGCCTCACTGTTCATACAAGTGGACAAAAACTCCCGTATGAAAGTGCAGCCCTCATCAGAGATGTCGTCTATCCAGGCTTTCATAGTTTCTACTAGGGCTTTACCTAGCTGCATCTACTTCACCAGTTTCTTGCTTTTGGCTGAGTTAGGTTTGAAACTTTGCGGGGATTGGGTGAGTGGCAGTTCTCCAACATCAGTAAGGGAAGAAATAAACTCAGCCATAGCAAAAACAAGTTGTTTCAGTTCATGCTTCTCTCTTCCATCTTTTTGTGACTGATTCAACATATGATCGACTGAGAACTTGAAGATGTGATCCTTTGAGTCCCTCGTCAAAACCCCTAGTTCCATTTTTGTAATCTTGAAATCCTCTACCTTAGGTTCATGGGTTCCTTCTTTAGTCTTGAAGGTCGCTATTTCTGTTGTTACCTTCCCAGTAGATGGGTCAGTGGATAATCTTGCATCACTCTTCATCCTTTTAGCTTTAGGAGTCCGGACGACATACTTGGTGACAATCTCTTTCACAGGTAGTGAAATAGGCTTATAACTCTTCCTTTTACTCATTGTTTCCATTAGCCAAGGAGGGACTAAACCAGAAACAATCCAATTGTCAAGCGTTTTGATAGGAGTGTTCTCATCTTGAAGTATTCCAATGAAAAGGAAATGTCTTCATCATTAATCTCAATGTCCAGGTAATTAGGTCCTAGAGATGCCATCTAAGAATGCTTTTCTGATCTTGGTCTATCTCTTGTTCTAATTATTGTAGGATGCCCACTGAATGTTGCCCTTTTCTTAGGAGATGAGACTTTACCTGCATTGGGGATCAAAGGAGATATATTAGGTGAATCATGGCTCACATTTATAGAAACAAAATTTGCATTTCTCTTTATAGGAGATGAGTTCTTTATTCTTTTTTTCCTTTTCTTAGTCAGCCAAGCTTTTGTAATTCTGAAAATAGTTCTAGCCCTCAATTTTATATCATCATCTTCTTTTTATGACCAGTCTATAGGCAAGGGATTCTCTATTCCTAAAAAATTGGCCTCTAAGACTAAGATTTTGGAATTATCCTCTTCTATCCTACTTGTGTCAAATTTGAATTGCAGCAACTCAATCTGTGGAACCAAGAGTCTTGAACAATCCCTTTTCATTATTGCCTCTTCATTACTAAGATCTTCCCACAGATCTTCAAGGTGTGAACTAGGTGATGGGTGAATGCTTAGACTTAGAATCTGTCTAGCGAAGCCTTTACTATTGAAACCCCTTCTTGGTTCATAGAAATGCATCTGGAAACTCACCAAATTGCTACCTATCACTGAAGCATCCATCATGCTATGGCAAAATAGGGTTCCTAGCTTAACTGGAAAGATTGAAGCTCATTTTTCTTCTGGAAAACTATTCTTAATCACTACAAATAATTGCCTAAAGACCTTAGCTAACACAAAGCAATCAAAAGAAAATCTAGGGAGCTTGATAGGTTCTTCATCAAACCCTCCAACCCAGAGATAAGTGAATCGTGGGAACTAGACATAAAAACTCCCATAGGTTTGGACTAGCTTCTGGGATTTCACTGACATGCTTTGATTTGAATCTCCCGCTAATTGTTGACATAGCTTCCAAAGAAAAACATCATGGACCCATTTGTAATCTCCCAAAACCCTATCCTTTCTCAACAAAGGGCAATACTCGGGAATCGTTAACTCTTCATTCCATTGGGCATGTGGAATCGCTCCCAAATCCTATGCGCATGCTAGACAATAAATCAAATAAGAGGACATAAATAACTCTCTTTTAATTGCTTGAGCTTGCTTTAGTTGATCCCTCAAAGCACTAGCAATTATCTTTGCCTAATCTAGGTGTTGTCTTCCTTCCAAGATTATTTCTATGAAGTGAAACATCCACTCCTTAAAGAGGAGAACCCGCTCTGAACCCTTTACCCGGAGAAGTAAAACTATCACATCATGAATAGGTGCCTTCATATGGTCTTTGGTGACAATTTTTGGCAATTGGGACCCTCCCTTGTAATTAGTTTGGGTCCATTTTTGGGCCATATGACAATGATTTTTATCAATGTTTTCGTGGAACTGAGCCAAAGATTGGGTTGGGATATAGCTGGCAAAAGACTGTTCTGGGATTTTGAAAGCTGACATGACAACTTCTCTATTTATAGGTAACAGAGTTTGACCCTCAGCATTCATAATGCATTTGGACTTGATATCATACCTATTAATACACTTTTGAATTAACTCAGGGCTAATGATTGATGGGGGAAAAGCCGCAGCTTCAAGCAATCTGCTCGAAAGAATTTTAATACTATATTCTCCCTCAGCATGGTTCGTAAGGTGAATAGCCATTTCTCCTACCTCAACCCCTAAAATATTTTTGTTTGTGATCAATGGGGCATGAAACTCCATGTTCTTATAATTCCCAAAGAAATGCATGCTAGATTTCATCTCTTCTACTGGAAATATTAACCAAAGCAACCCCCTTTCCTTCAACAAAAATCAACAAACAGGAACGAGAAAACAAAGAAAGCTTTCAGAGGCTACTTGCTTTCCGAAGACTCAAGAAAAATTATTTTCCTCTTCCACAACCAAGACTCCGTGATATTATGACAAGAAGAGAAAACTTACAGAAATATTTATATTTTGAAAGATTATGTCATGAAGGACCGGATTTAATGAGCATTAATCAAGGGCATTAAGTTGGAATGATGCAAGTATTAATTACTTGGTAGAGAGACACCGTTGAAATCCATATTCATTATAACCATCATTAATCTTTCCATAAGCAATATCTCCCGCTCGTGTTAGAGATTTCCTTACTCACAACCCAAAATTTCACTTCAAGCTCGCCCCATGATTCCCATCAAATCAAGACTGTCCACATTAATAACTTAACCATTATTTCACTATCAGCTTACATCATCTATCACATCAGCTATCACCTCACTTATCAATCTACCTGCTAACTATCCTTGAACCCTTTTGAAGTACTTTGAACCGAGGTTCAAAGGGGTTCAAAGTGGTTCACTGCAAAAATGTGACATAGACCGGGGTCCACCTACATAAACTAGATGTTAGAAAATTAATCTTTCATTGAACTGCTTCAAACTACTTTGAACCGGAGTTCAAAGAGGGTCGAAGTGGTTCATGTGAAGCATGAGTCTTAGAAAAGACTCGACCAAGGAAAGCCGACTTTGAAACTAATGAACTTGGAGGCTATTTCTTAACAATTTGAAGGGCATGCACACTTGGAGGATTGCTGAAGGAAAAGACCATCAAGGGAAGACGTTAAATTGGACTTCAAATGAATGTACTATGAAGGGTCAAAGACACTTCCTAATGGTGACTCTAACTGACCCTAACACAAGGGAAATGAGTTCATGACAAAAAGGAGAGCACAAAAGGGATCTACCAATTTTGGGGTCAATATGATCATATGATTTAATATGTAAAATATTATATCAAAATGAAATGTCATCGTTGCCAAAAGGAAGTAGAACTACGACGCAATGGAAGAAAGACACATAAGAGTCACAAATAAGAGTCTTTTTTGGTTGGCATGACGTAGACAAAAAAAATAGATGCTACCATTTTGCATCAGCCCTGAATGGACAATCACAAAAGCACAATTACGAACAATAGTACATGTACAATACAACATGTAGCGACATATAGAAGAGAAATAGATACAAATAGATGAATGATTACGATATTTCAATTCCTTTATCACTTTACACCAATGGAGAAATAAGGGTCATCTAGAGGAATCTAAACAAAACATATAACAAGCATCACATCATGGGGGAAGCACATTACAACAAGAAAACACACAAAATCCACCATACAAGAGGAGCTAATCAAGTTTGTCCTCTGCCCCCTTATCTTAGTCCATAGTGTTTAGGGAAGGTGGGAAACTCAAAAGAGGAGCAACATCAAGTATGATAGAAGGAACAATAGCCAACTCCAAACAAGGACCATGCTATGAAGATAGGTCACTATGTTCATTACTAAGTGTAATAGATAAATTTTGTGAAAACATAGCTGGTAAATCATCTTCTCATACATATCAGTAGAATCACTAACATGCATAAAATTGTTAGTATCATGAACATCATAATCAATAGTATCTTCTTCATCATGATTGATTATAATACAATCTAAGATACAAATAATATTATAATGTTTATTCCTTTTAACATTGGTCAAATTTACTTTCTCCATAGGCTCAAGCATGGGATGGTCAAAGGGAAGCAAAGGCATATGAGGTAAAGAAATTTTTTGAGAAGCACAAGCACATGCTCTGGCATGATGCTTGCGATGATGATCATGAGAATGATAGTTACACTTGGTCTTACTAGATAGATGAGGTGGGGTAGGATCAATCAACATCGGGTCCTTTTATTCTTTAGAAGGAAGAACTGAAGGAACCACACTAGACTAAGAGATAACAACATGAGGATGCGTGTAAGAAATATAGGGTGGCACGTGAGGTGTAGAAAGAAGGCCACAACTAGGATCATCCATATGTTTTCTTAACTCTCAAATATTTTTAATCTTGAAGGCTTGGTAGGATTAGAAAAGATAATCAGTATGGACTGTAGCTAGTTGAGGCATAGAAGACCAAAGGAGATCAAGGTTAACAAAGTATCAAGGCCTAGAAGGTTGATAAAGACTATGTTTAAAAGTCATGATCTCTCCATTATGAGGAAATTTAAGGCATTTATGAACAAGAGAAGCCACTACTCTCATAGAGGTAATCCAAGGAAGACCACGTTTGAATTGAAATTGACCAAGGTAGGAATGACAATGAAAGTAGTATCCAAAGTTTTACCACCAACTTCCACAAGAAAAGAAATGGAACCATGGGAAGGATAATGAAAACCATTACAAGTTTGAATAAAAACATCAAATTAATCATAGGAATCATTATGCAATTATCTATTAAAAAGATGTTCTTTAGTTATCACATTGACCATACAAGTAGGATCAAAAAGGGTACCATGTGGAGAAATACCATCAACTCTAGTGACAATATACAAAGGACCATCAGGTATCGTAATTGTTTCAGCAAGATGAAAGGTAATGCAAGACTGAGGTTTAGGTTGGACATGCCCAACTTGATTCACAATATGGTTGGCTTCATCAACTTTATCATTATAAATAATGTTTGTGGGAGTAGAAGGTTGCACAATAGTGTTAGTTGATAGAGATGGCAAAGGATTAGTGTATATTTTCAAATTATAATTAGGAGGTGCAATTTTTTTTCTTCCATGGTTAATATTAGCATTAACATATATATAGAATTGGAATCAATGAGTTCTTGTATTGTGTTCTTCAAAAAAAGATTTTTTCAGTATCATGACCATTTTGACGGTGGTATTGACAAAAATCTCTAGGATCAAAGGATTGAGGAAGAGCTTCATTTGGATTAATTGGTTTAATAAAAGGAAGCTTAATAATGTTTGCATTAATTAAATTCATCATCACATTATTCAAAGATTCAAAAAATGGGGTAAAAGCACGAGAAGGTCTAAAAATAGAGGACAAAGGAGCCACACATTTAGTTATTGTCACCACTTGTTCATCTACTATATTAGATGATTTGTTGATCTTGATGTAATTTTCAGGCTTATGAAACTTGTTGATATTATATGTGGAATCACTCTCATCAATGGGAATAGAATCCATTGGAGTGGTGTTCTCAAATTGAGTCACTTGTAGTTGATAGTGATGAAGCACTACACACAATTGTGAAAAGGAAGAAAAATAGGCAAGAAGAATCTTATCTCTAATTTCATTTTGTAAATTAGAAACAAATATATGTTGTATATCAACATCAGGAAAATTATAAGAAATATGAGCATGCAAATAATTAATATACCAATGAAGTCACTAACTTCTTCTTTAACACATTCTTTACAATACATTAAATCAATCAAAGAAGTTTGAGGACCAATATTGTTTTGAAATTGTTGGATAAAAGCATTAGGAAGTTTTTGGAAGCAATCAATGGAATAAGGAGGTAAAGAAAAATACCATTGTGAATCTTTGTCTCGAAACGTCCTAGTGAACAACTTATTGACAAACCTATAGTCGTGAGAAAAATCACTACATAGGGTTTGAAAAGTTCTAACATGATTCACATGATCACCTTTACCACTATAAGTCTCAAGATGGGGAGTCTCAACATTTTGTGGGATAACAAATCAGATAATATCTAAGGAAAAAGGATTAGAAATGTCACATGTAGGAATGTTGAATTTGGATTGAGTCAAAGAAGCAAGTTGTTGTTGCAAGGAAGAGACAGTTTGAACAAGGCTATTAATTGTGGAATCAGTTGAAGAGGTAACCAGAGGATAAATGTTGGAAATGTTAGGAAAGTTGTTTTTTTTAAGCAGAAGGTATATTTGGAGCAATATGAAGCAAATTAAGAGAATTATTGGAAAGAAGGTTTGAATATGAAAAATGCACATTGTGATAAGAAGGCATAAATGAAGGCAATGAAACATATGGAACACTTGTAGGAAGTGAAGGAAGAATGGGATTATAAAGACTCACATGCGTAGGGTTGGAAGTTTTAATTGTAGTTTTTATAAGTGATGGAGCATAAGTGGAGATACTAGGAATGGAAGTAGAGATAGATAAAGAGGTTTCAACATGTGTAATGGATGAGACATAGCCTAATTCTTGAGAAATTCAGAAATAGGTTTGAAATTAGAATCAATAAGGTGATAAATGGTACACAAGAGATGAAGAATATTTTAATCAGTTCGAATAAGTTTCCTTAAGGCTTATAAAGAAAAAATAGTCTCAAGGCTATGATTCTCTTGAGCTAGCCAATATTCCAATTTTTCAAAATCTTGAGTAAGTTTGTCAATTTGGGTGGGAGGAACTCTTAAATATTTATCTTCATTATGGGAATAATGAGAAGAGTTGTTCTCCATGAGAATATTAGGATCATGAGGGAGCATATTGGTTTCATCAAGATTCCTAGGAAAAAATGGGGTGTTCAGGATTAAAAAAAATCACGAGCCTATGACTTCTTCTAACCAGAATGTTATAGGTTGGAATCAAAGTGATAAATATCATGCACAAAGGAAAGAAAGGAAATGAAATATTAATGTATAAAAGATGCAATGCATACAAAGTAAATCAATGCACAAAGATAAATGTAACAATACATACAATGAATATCTAACTACTACATCAAATGTCAGGCAAAGGAAATCCAACTAGATACCTACAATGTAATAAAGTAGATCTAGAGAGAAATATAACACCAAAATCAGAAAAGAAAATGTTATGAATTGGGTTCACCAAAATTTATGATGAAGGTGAACCTAAATAAATAATTATGTAAAGGAAATCTAACTACCCAATCAAAAGGATAAAGAAAATTGTAAGAAGTCAAGTTCACTAAAATGTAACATATTAAATGGTGTTCCAATATGATTAGACCACCAAGTTATATGTACATTGGGGAAGAAAGAGAAAAAGGAGAGGAGTCAATTGAATGTAACCCTTAGGAGGACCCAAATCAGATTAGCGCAACACAAAATGGATGTAGAGGTACTAATGAAAAATACAAGTCCTTTTAAGGATTTCAATTAAAAGGTCTCTTACTCTTTCTCTTTCTTCTCTATTTAATGTTTTGATTAATTATTTAATTAAGTATGACGTAAAGGAAAATGTACATGCAATTATGGATTGTAATAGATCTATTCAAAACAAGCTCTATGAAATTATAAAGAGGAAATGTACTTACCTTGAGGGAAAAATGAAGAATGAAAGTTCAGATCAGAAAAAAGATTATCATAAACTAGAACAGAGTTGGACCTGGAACCAAGAGGTTGCAATCTACATACTGTGAAAATTTAAATGTCCCACAAATAGGTAAAATTTCTTGGTATAGGTCAACTTGGGGTATAGGTCAAGGTTAACCTATACCTGACAGAATGCAAACTAAACTTTTTGAAGTGAGACGAGATCTGCAACTCCATATCTACCTATTTTGAGCTCGAAAGTCTAAAAGTCTGTGATCTTGATCCTACACACAAGAAAAATGGAATTTTCTAGGGGAAAGGGGCTTTCCTTGGTCAAGCCCCTATTTAGGAATTAACCTTGAAATGAAATATGAAAAACATGTAAAAGCAAGACAAATGTTAGTATTCACCTTGCTTGTCAAATCTTCATGAATGGATATGGATCCACTATCCATGAAGATGATTGAATGATTGTATGCTCATGTAGAATTTATAATGTTGTATGTCTTCACAAATGCAATGGATCTACAATCACCAAATCATAGATCATGGATGCCCATATGCTTGATATGCCTTGCTTGAACTCCTTGAACTTGATAGATTGCTTGCAAAAGATGTAAATGGCTTGCACAATTTTTGGATGTGTGTGTAGAGATCATGTACATGGTATGTAGATACATGTGTATGCATCAAATTAAGGGAAAATTCCTCCTTTTATAGCAATTCAAGGTTCAAATATGTAAAAGCCAACAAAGTAGAGCAGGAAAGAAAGACACCTTGCATAGATCCCATAAGCCAATCATAATTTAAGACCCAGGGTATAGGTCAAGGTTGACATATACCCGAGGGTGCAAAACTCAAGATAACATCCCCAGATCCTGAGAGGTATCGAGAGCGTTAGAGGAAATATGGTGAACTATGTAGGGAAAAGTGGGAAATCAAGCATAAATACATCCATTTTCTAGGAGATCATTGAAATAGGGTCTAATAGGTCCTTGAGCTTCAAAATTAATGGGTACTCACTTTTAGGATGGTACAATAATGAAAATTATGCTACCTTGCAACTTTTAATTGCATGCCTTAGGCGACTTTTTTATTAGCAAAAAAATTGTTTCCTTAAGAAAATGTCACCGAGTCTTAAAAATATAAGATAGAATATTGTAGAGGGGCCTCATGTGAGCCTGCAAGTTAAACCAGTACATTCATATGTGTCATGAATTTTTTGAAACAACTCATCAAGTTTTGAGATTTTTTATTTTTTATGTTAAGACACTTTAGAAATTTTGCCTCTATGGTATGACCTTAGACGTTTGGGTGAGTTGAGAAGAAAAATAGGACCAATCCCAACATAAAATTGCCTACTTAGACATGTTGGCATTAATGGTTTATGCCTGTAATAAACAAAAATAGGCTACCTTGTAACTTTTTATTTCACACATCTTATAGTTTTTGCATCATCAGGAAAATTGGTTCCCTAAGAAAATGGTCCCGAGTCTTGAAAATATGAGATATTTTATTGTAGAAGTGCCTAATATGACCTTGTAGGTTCTAGCGATATATTTGTATGTTATACAAATTTTGAGAAATAACGTGTCAAAGTTAATCAAGAATCGGGCAGGAAAGATATGGAAATCAACAATATGAGATCTAAAAATGATCATCTAAGAAATGAACTGAGATCTGAAAAGGAAATTAATGAAAGTAATAGACTAAACATCATTCATGAAAATACTCATAACACAATAACTTGGTTACCCAGAAACCCTTGAAAGGTAAAACTGGGGTGGGGATTTCTTGGATCAGTGATGGAGATGGAAATGGTACTCAGTCAGTAAGCCAACATATGTGTACTAAATTGGATTTGATTATTTACAAAGTGAGTTGTATGTTTTTCAGATCAATACTACTGCTACTTTCTAACCATTGTATCTATCAAATCCTTTAATCAAGGTTGTCCCAACAGTCATTGTATAAATCCTTTAATCAAGGTTGCATTCTAATGGAATGTACTTAAGTCCTCTAACAAGGCACACTCCTAACAGGGTGGTTGAAATCCTTTAACAGGGTCACACCTAATAGTGTGTTTTGTAAATCTTTGACAGGGTTGGCTTTTCACAAAGCTCACTTCAGAAGAGTGAAAAATATCAGTAACATGTTACAAAGTGGTTTTTCCCAAATTGGGTTTCCATAACATGTTATTGATATTTTTCACTCTTCTAAAGTGAGCTCTGTGAAAAGCCAACCCTGTCAAAGGTTTACAAAACACACTGTTAGGTGTGACCTTGGTAAAGGATTTCAACCACCCTGTTAGGAGTGTGCCTTGTTAGAGGACTTAAGTACATTCCATTAGAATGCAACCTTGATTAAAGGATTTATACAATGACTGTTAGGTCAACCTTGATTAAAGGATTTGACTGATACAATGGTTAGAAAGTAGCAGTAGTATTGATCCGCAAAACATACAACTCACTTTGCAAATAATCAGATCTAATTCCATACATATATATTGGCTTACTGATTGAGTACCATTTCCATCTCCATCACTGATCTGCTTGGAAATCCCTTCAAGCAATCACAACTCCTTCTCCTTCAGCCTTTTCTTCTTATACAATCAATAACAACAACTCCAACATCCTTCACCTTCAACCTTTCTGCTTTGTTAGTCAATAACATCAACAACTTCCAGCATCCTCACTCAACCTCATGCTTAGGTTATCTTATATCTTCTCAACAGATAGATCTCTCTTTTGCCACTTAATCTCCTCCATAGATCTTAGGTTTAGGTTGGATCCATCGAATCCTTCCAACATTAAAATTCTCCATCCATCCTTCTAGAAACATATTCAATATCCTTATTAAAATCTCAATAAAATGATTTACTATGCATTAAATGGTCCATACACTTTATATATAAAGTCAACACATTTTACATAATCCAAGAATTCAACTATGTCGGCTAAGAATCTGAATTCTTCCACAAATGTAAATTATTGACGTTCGGTCAATACTATGTTCAAATCCTCGGTCATCACTGCCTAACTCGGCCACCTCTTCAATTTTCTCACTCAACAAATACTGTCACTCGGCAATAAGCTGATGTTTGGTCAACACTGAATTTACTCGACATATATTGACTCTTGGTCGACACGAACATCACTCAGCTTAAACTAGATTTCTTCACTTTTTCTCGGTTAAGCCTACTTGTTTAGTCTTGCTTCTTACATAGATAAAAAATACATTGTGTTATCATTGTGCCATATAATCAAGTACTCATTGAGGTATCAAGATAACTCAACCTTTCCCTAGGTGCTATTGTTACCAACCTTGCCCTAATCCTTCTCATCAACTGATAGATATAGTACTTTCTTAGATAGCAACTTGTCTTACCAGTTAAGGTTTGACATCAATGACAATACAACAATTGCTTCAATTGTAGTTTCCAACATTGACATATAGTGTCATTATGGTATGTCCCAGGATTTTCAGGCAAGTTGGAAAGAAAAATAGGACCATTTATAGCATAAAATTTCCTACCCAAATGCGTTGGCACTAACAACTCATTCCCACAACAAACATAACATAGATTAGACTACCTTTCAACTTTTCATTACATACGTTTGACAATTTTTGCATCAATAAAAAATTGCCACCCCAAGGAAATAGCTCCAAGTATTAAAAATATGAGATGGATCATTGTAGAGGGGCCTATTGTGACCCTTTAGGTTCAAACGTTCATATGTGTCACATAATGTGAGGAAAAAATATCAAAGTTTGATAATTGTTTGAACTTAGGGTTCTTTAGAAATAACTCCACTATGGTATGGCTCTAGACATTCAGGTGAGTTGGGAAGAAAAAGTCTGGAAAAAACATACCGACCTAAATATGGTGGCATTGCAGGTTTATGCCCATGATGAATAAAATGGAAATTAAGCTACCTTGCAAGTTTTCATTGCATGCAATTGCCAATTTTTGCATCAACAAAAAATTTCTCCTGTAAGCAAATAACTCCAAGTCTTGAAAATTAAAGATAGGTCATTGTTAAGGGGCCTAACATGATCCTATAGGTTCAAATTGTATGTTTGTCTGAGCCACAAATCATGAGAAATAACTATTCAAAGTTTGACATTTGTTAAACTTAGGGCACCTGTGAGATAACACCACTATGGTATGATCCTAGATGTTTGGATGTGTTGGGTATGGCCCTAAATGTTAAGAAAATTTGGAAAGTGAGAAAAGACGATATGTAGCATAAGAGATCTACCTAAATGTGTTAGCACTAATGAATCATGCCCATGCCAAATACAACAAAAATTAGACTACCTTGTAACTTTTGTATCTTTTTGCATCTTTTTGACACTTTTTTCTATTTTTTGACACTTTTGCAACTTTCTGACACTTCTGAAACTTTTTGCAAATTTTTACAACTTTTGACACATTTTGACAAACCTACTAAACCTAAAAAATTTATAATAAATTTAGGATAGCACTAATGATCCAAGGTCATTTGTAATGAACCAAAGTCAATCCAAGCAATGAATTTACAACATGGACCAACACATATATACCATGTAATAGATGTGAGTCTAAATGGTAAACAAATCTAAATGAATATGAGGGTGACTAAAAACATAAGGATTGGTATTTCTATATTAATTCTTGATGTAATCAAAGTTGTGATCCATCTTAGGTGTCCTTTTTCTTTTGAAAACTTGAGTATGATCATAGACTTAATAAGTAATTTTCTTAATTAGTGTTAGTAAGTAATCTATTTGATTATGTGGTGATATTTTATAGAGAGTAAAGGAGGTAGAACATGATAATGCATTTCCATGTATAAGATCCCACTCAGATTTAAAAGTTTCATGCATAATTAACCATACTTATTACATCTACATAAATTGAATCTTATGAAATCCTAGGACGATGTTTTTATATGTTCAAATATGTTAAAGAGAAGAGGAGGTAGAACATGAAATTGAATCTAATTTTGATTGCTCATCATATATCATTACACATCCACCTTATGATTAATAACAATGTAAAAATGATCATAAAATTTGGTGAAATTTCCCAAGAAAGCTAAATTTAACACTTACAATTTAGATGTAATATCAAAATTATAATTTATAAATTTTCTATTGAGGTGAAATATCATTAATCCATAACATGCTATTGTTCATAAAGTTTAGCCATTCTAAACTGAATATATAATCAAATTTTAAGTTTCAAAGTAAGAAGACATCCGCACAACAAGAAAATTAGGTCCAATGTCAACTTTTATGTAGAAAACTATAGAATAATCAAGTGTACATGCACATATAAAAAAATGGCATATTTGCCAACTCAATAAATGTTTTACAAAAATGGAGCCTATGTCATCTCAAGATCTATATATGTAATAAAATTGTCGATTGGCTACATGTATCCATCCTTAAATGGACATAGCTAACATTATATGTATCTACTAGGTGTTATAGATATGGTGGACCATTAAAATTGAGTCTCTCTAAAGTACTATATGGCTACACAACAATAACCCAAATAAAAATTTAGATTAATATTAAACTTATGTCAATAATAGTTTACAAATATCAAATTAACATCAAAATAACTTTATTGAACTATTCTCCAAACTGAATTATTTATTACCTTGTGTCTTTGCTACAAATGATGGCCCCCTCTAACGATTAGGAGTCCTACCATATCGATGAGGTAGAAGACCCATGTGACATGGCCAAATCATGAAAAGGGATACACCAGTTGAAATAAAATTGATAAAAGTTAATATGCATGTATATATGTATATGTATATCTATATACATGTATATGTATATGTATATTGTTGAAAATTCAACACAAACTAAAAATATATCTCCTTCCATCTAAATGTATATTTGTAGCATAAAATAAATGTATATCTAATCCTTTGATGGTTCTCCAATTGTTATAGGAGGGGCATATTAGCATTATGTGTTTAGTATCATCATTAATGTTAACCTATTATGTGTATTTATGTCTAGCCCAATAAAGAGTTTCATGAGTTCAATATTATACTTGATGAAGAGAAGTGTTTAATATGTGTGTATGAGAGAGAAGTAGTAAGTGTTACCATGGTTGTCAAATTTTTATTTGCACATAATGTGTCCAATATATGAAAACCTAAAACATGCAAGGAAGAGTATTTTAAGTCTGATCTTGGATGATTAGATATATTGTTGTGATGTTTGATGGTTATGATTATAAGTTAGTATGTTGTGTATTTTGAAGGTAACACATATGGTAAGTTGGTATATCCAAGAAAGAGTATCTGAAGTCCTTATGGGAGAATGCTCCTCATTCATCAACATAATAAGTTGGAGAATTATACTTTTGGTGTTGTCTTGTATGATCTATGAATGTTGCACTATCATACTTCCAGGTCCACATAGGTTCAAATATTGGAGCTATGTTTTGTTTGTTTGTTGATGGTGAGCCTAGATGTTAGGAATAGTTAGAAATGGTCTAGATAGTGCTTTGGATGATGTTTTTAGATATACAGTTAGGTGGACATGTTCCTAACATCTGTACAATGTTTCAATTTATATATTTTGTATTGTCTGGTTCTGCAAGTGAAGTTATATTGCTTTAAGTTTGGAATTATTTTTTGTGTTAGCCTTTGGATGACTCAATTAATTTTGGTGACTTTATTTTATGATCTTATTGGTCCAAATATTCTTTTTAGGAAGAGATAAAATATTAATATGGATCTTTCCATTGCATGTTGAGATCTAAATGGATTTATGTGCATTGGAAAATATTTTTGGACTGACTGGTTAATGTGTTCATATGCCTTGCTACACATTAAATTTGGTGTGTCTTTGGAGGATGTTGTAGTGCATGGACATTGTTTAAATCAAATGTGTAAGATGTGTTATGATGTATTTGGGTCTCCTTTATCTCCCGAGTTGGACCACACTGAGTGTAAGTTTTTGTGGTGGTTGACTTTGTGCAAAAGATACTTATCGCTATCATGGTTGACCTAGTTGGGTCGTTGGATTATCAAGTTGATATATTAATATGTGTAGATGGTTGAGTTGAAGTGTGGATTGACTTGGATTATATATCTATCAAATGTGAAGTTAGTGTAATACAAATGTAAAAGAGAAAATGTACGAGTGTGTGAGTTTGACAGAGTTCTTGTAGTTGTTGATCAAGAGATCCTATAACTTTTTAGTTTATCACATTCCTATGGATACTAGAAGACAATGGTTCTTTTGGAAATTTGTGCATACATGTATCTTTCCCTAAATAAGTGATCTTAAATGGTTTTCAAGTTCTTGTTTCTTACTCTTAGGTTGGTGCTTTATCCCGCAAGTCCTTTTTAGAAGTAGTGCACTCTTTGGTCAGTGGCCTAAGCATTTGTAATATGTTATTCATATAGTGATTGAGATTTTGACCATGGTTTTTCTCTCAGTGGGTTTTCCACATAAAAATCTAGTGTTTATGTGTTTGTGTTGTCATTACAATATCTTTTATTGATGGCTAGTTGGACAAAGATAATTGATAAGTGTGTGTAACATGAAAAGTTTAAGCTATTGTCAAGAATAATTCACCCCCTCTTATTCTTGATGTGTTCAAAAATTGGTATCATATCTAAGTTCCTCTATAATAAGTTTAATCTCTTTAGGAAGATATGAGATGGAAAAATGAAAATGGCCAAAGAGTACCTAAGTTTGGTGGATCAAATTATGCTTTTTGGAAGCTAGGATGGAATCATATTTGCAATCTATGTCATTCAGTATTTGGGATATTGCTAAGAAGTCTTAAAATACTCTAGTTGGTGGTCCTTATACACCATATAAAATCAAGAAGCATGAGAATGATGCAAATTCTAGAAATGCCATTATTAGTAGATTGCTCATAATTCATAAATGATAAAGGTTATGTCTTGCAAGACTACAAATGAAGTTCAGGAGAAGTTGAACAATATATATAAAGGTGAAAATAAGATCAAGAAAATCAAGTTGCATACACTAAAGTGTACAATGGGGAAAAGGGAGTAAGTTATGTGAGGGACTTGTCCACCTTTTCCCTAATGCACAATCCAAAGGAAGATGACCCAATAGGCTCAAGTAAGACTTAAGCACTAAGTGAGTGCAATTATCCTTCACTGATTATGATTAAGAATAAAGTGGATTTAGGGAAATGATCTAATGATGCATGAAATATAACTAAAACAAGAAAATATGAGTATTTTCAGAAAAGACCAATTGAAGGAAAATAAACAAGAATCTACAATGATCATAAATAGAATATCAAAAGCTATACTGACTAGTAAACTAAATTTGGAGATGATCTGTTAGGTAAAAAATGTGTCGGGAATTTTGTTCTTAGGAACAAGAAACCTAGGGAATATTTTTCCCAAGGTTTTTTCTTGGTTCTGATTGTATACCTTTCAACAAAACCTATACTTGTCACATCAAGTCTTGATAGAAGCACTACCCATACTTGCACATAGAAAAACATAGGAGAAGGTTAGATAGAGGGCTTTGCCTAAGTCAAACCCCTATTTAGAATCAATCTTGAAATAAAATGAAAGAAATGAAAGTGTGTTGTCATATAGTAGAGGCTAGATCTAAAAACTAGAATGTATCATACCTTGATAATGCAAATACCTCTTTGAATGTGATTAAATATGTTGATGCAATAACTTTGACTTAACACAAAAACTCAAAAGAAAATCATGAAAGACAAAACCTCATTGGGTGGATGTTTTAATTCAATGCAATTCTTTATTGAGAAGAAGAAAGAAGATGTAGATGAGGGTGTATCTCCTTCTTTGATGTAACACTCCTTTTCTAGGCCTTCAATGAGGGAAAGAAGTTTGATCCATGAAGAATAACACCTTGAATGCTTGAGAATTTGTCTATATCTTGGATGCTTGCATTGATTGCTTGAACTTGATTTCTTTCACTTGACAATAATGATTACTTGATAATGAATGCCAAAAAAAGGAGAGAGGGTATTTATATACCTCTCACAAAATCTCATGGGTTGAAACACAAGAAGACTGACTATAGGTCCAAATATCCCACTAAACCACTGAGACGAGGCCCTAGATCCAATTTGGGTTTGATCCATGGGGAATTTTTTTGCCATGGGCATTATGTTCCCAATAACACAACACCCTAGGCACTATGTTCCAACCAATCAAAGCTCAGTTCAAGATCACAAGTCCTAAACAATCAAGGGATGCTAGATTACATAGTACAACCAATTTTGAGATCGAGGCAGAACATGAAGTCCACAAATGGTAACATAGGGCCTAGGTGATAAAATTAATTATGTAATTGGAAGGGAAATAGAGGAGAACACATAAATTTAAGGGCCTAGCTCAAATTTAAACAAGATTAAAATGATAAAGGACTCACATTTAAATTTGGGTGTCTATTAAGTACCAAATGAAGTTCTACTATGAAAACACACTAAGGAAGGATATAAATAATCATGAAATTGTACACACATGTTAGGTGCTTATAATTTACAATGGTACATAAAGAAAGAAATTGAAACCCTAAGGATATTAGAGGATGAAAATATTGAAGGTTAGTACCTACATAGGGTAAATGAGGTTGTGAGTTTAATTAGAGGTATAAGTGGAACTATAGAAGACACTGATGTTGTGTGAAAAGTGCTAAGAACTATGATTAGGAATTATAAATCCTTGTTTGTTTCTAGTCAAAAGAGTCAATACATGAAAAAATACACATTGGATCAACTATATGAGGTTGACACTTCTTTTGAGATGGATGAGCTGGATGAGCTGGATGAGCTGGATGAGCTTGAAGATAGTCAACATGATAAGAAGGATGTTGCATTTAATGTTGTGAATATTGTTGAAGATGTACATGAGATGTAAGTTATGCACCAGATGAGGAAGAAGAAAACTTTGTAAGAAGAATGAAGAAAGGATCCAATAAGTATAAAGATAAGTTACCCTTTAAGTTTTTTAATTATGGAAGAATAGACTAATTTTTTGCTAGATGTCCTTTTAAGAAAGATAACATTGAGAAGCATAATGACAATGCAATAAAATATAGTTATAGAAGAAATAATAGATATACAAGGATTGCTAACAAAGATAAGTGTAAGAAGATTTTTTGTTTTGTGGAGACTCATTCATGAGAGGATGAAGATGAAAATGATTCAAATGATGATGCACTATTTTTGGCTATCAAGGAGACTGATAGAATAAAATCTAGAAGTCAGAGTGTTGTAAAAAATAGTGAAAGATTAGTAGTTGTAAAGACTACCTTAGATGCAAGAGAAGACCCTATACTTTGGATTATTGATTTTAGATGTTCAAATCATATGACTGGAGATAGAAGAAAGTTCATTGAGCTTGAAAAGTATGAGGGCAAATCAATCTCATTTGTTGATGAAGGTATTGTGGCACACTTGTATGTGGTAAGAGATTCATATCTGTTAATGGAAAGCATAAATCTGGTGATGTATATTATATTCATGAACTAAGATAAAATTTGTTTAGCGTAAGTTACATGTGCAATAAAGACTATAATCTTGTCTTTCATGGATCTGGATGTGAAATCAGAAAGGGTTCTAGAAGATATAAGGACAAATAACATTGTCTACTATCTTAATAAAAATAAAGAAAGAAATTATTCTTTGGCATAGAGTGGTGAATACTAGTTGTGGAATAAAAGGATGGTACATATTAACTTTGACATATGATGAAGATCAATTCTTCTAAGGTGGTGGGAGATCTACCCAAAATTACAAAGCTTACTAAGACTATATGTAGATAATGTTAGATGGGATAAAAAACTAGAAACGAGTTAAAAAACAAGGAATACTCAACAACAAGACCTTTGGAGGTGATACATACCAATCTATGTGGACCCACAAGGACAAGGGGACTGAACTATAAAAGGTATTTTATGTTACTTATTGAGGATTATTCTAGGATGACTTGGGTCACATTCTCAAGAGAAAAATTAGAGGCCTTAGATGGATTTAAGACTTTTAAGAATTTGGTTATGAATCAGATAGATGCTAGAATCAAGTGTTTAAGATATGATAGAGGTAGAGATTTTACTTCATATGAGTTTTATATATTTTGTGAAGAACATGTAATTAGGAGGTGGTTCTTTTCTCCTAGAACTCCACAACGTAATGAAGTGGTAGGAATGGTTGTGGAAATGGTGAGAACCATGTTGAAATATTCTAATTTACCTAGCATGTACTAGAGAGATGTCAATTAAATCATCATGTATATGATTTTGTCAAATTTTCATTAAATAATAGGATAGGATTAATACCATTAATCATAAGTTATGCATTAAAATTATAAATTCATCTAAACTAACATGTTTACCATCATAAATCATCAACAAATAACACCATATAGAATTGGATATCATTAACTAACATTAGCATCATTTAATTAATATTAATGAGCATATAACAAATCCATGGATCAAGTTACTAGCAACACATGATAAATCATAGTATAACACATTGAATCAGTGACACAATATCATACTCATAATGAAACCACCGATAATGCCAAGGACAAAATATCATCTATATATATATGTGAATATATCTAGACATCATCATATAACATCATGGCACATACTCATAGAGCCATCATGCATATAAGATAATCACTGAAAGCTCAAGTATAAACCACTAACCACATCAACAATGATATCCACATGACCAAATGAATATAAATATAAATGAATAAACCTCACACATGCCTATACAAAATAATAATATAGAGATTTGAGTTTAGCTGTGAATTCGGTCTGCGAATTTTAGCACATTTTCTTTAGCGAATTTCTCTATCTTCTATGGTGACGGAAGTGGGGTCTGCGGCGTTGGCCACTGGCATGGTGGCACCATCCGATGACCTCGATGGGGGTGGAAGCTAGCTAGGTGCCTTTGTGCATATCCTTGAAAATGGTGAAATCTCTCCCTCCCCTCTTCTTAACGATACTGACATGTTTTATGTTAATACTCTCTGCAACAAGCCTGTACTTGGTACCGCATCCCCAACGGGTATTATTACTGGTGCGAATGGCTTACCTGGTCATTCTAGCCCCCAAAACAAGCGACCTAAATCCTTCTCTAAGGCTGTGGCTCGCTCCATGGAAATCAGCTTGAAAGCCAAGTTTGAGTTCGCCAGCCCGTGCTCCAATGAAGCCGCCGAAAATGGTAAGATCGCCTCAGCTACCATTGCTCCCTTTGCTATTGTTCCTAATTCAGAAATGTTGGATGAGATTGTTAAGGAGAAATCTAGATTAAGAAACACTGCTATATTTTTTTCAGCTGTTGAATTGGATAAATGTCCTCCACGAAAATTTATGGATGATTGGTTTCATAATTTTTGGAATAATAAGCTAGGGTTTCACATATCGTTCTGTCGGCAAATACAAAAAGGGTTGTATGTGATTTTTTTTGTTAACCCAAATGCTTAAAAAGAGATCCTTAAGAAATAGTACTGGACCGTGGGATCCACTTCATTTAGGGCTCTGGCTTGGTCGCCGGAAGCGGTGCACAATGAAGTCCTAGCCCTATCTACTCTGAGGTGGATTCTGATTAAGAATATACCGCCATTCCTATGGCGCTTCTTACCTCAGTTGCTGGAACATCTTGGGAAAACTATTCTCATGGATGACTCTGTGAGGTTGGTTCCCCATATGGATGCCAAATGTTAATTTCTCTTCTTCCTGGCAAAGAAATCCCTAATAGTATTGCGGTTAATATCCTTAATGAATCTTTTGTCTGCCCTATAGAAATCTTGGGTGGGCTAAATGCTTGTTTCCTTTGTCGTAAAGAGGGGCACCTCAAGAAGGATTGCCCTATCATTAAAAAAATCCCTGCTAAAAACCCTACCCTGCCAACATCTAATCCCCCAGCCAAGTCCGCAAGCTCTGTTCCCCTTTCCACCTCTGAAAAGATGAATACGCCTGAGGGTATTCCTAACCCCACTCCTGCTTCTGACTCAGTTGCTTCACAGCCTCAACCCGGCCCTCAAGTGAACCCTTCTGCGAATTTAGCTATTGACCTAAACTCGGATGATGGATTCGTCATTGTTCGAAACAAAAAAAAGTGTAAGGGCAATAATATCTCACAACATAAAGCTTTTTTCGCTGGTCCAAAAAACACTGTTGGTTCTCAAAGACCTCAGATTCTTAGCCCTATCACGGATCCTAAAAATTTAACTGGTCTTCAAGACCCTCAAATTATTAGCCCTACCATGGTGTCGATTAATCCGCATAATGCGGTCGCTGATGTTCATTCCCTTTCCAGGGATTCCTCTCGAAAGCTCCCTCAAAAAGTTTTCAAAGAAATCGAGGATGATTGTACCCTCAAAATTATTCCAGCTATACCATTTCTCGATAGCTCCTCTGGTATGCCATCGATGGAAATTGATTTCCAAGCCCAAATTGATGAAGATCCTAGAACTGATGCCCTAGCGGCTGAACGAAGAGGTAGGCCTCCCGGTTCCAAGAACAAATCTACTGGGAAGGAACCAAGAGAGTCCTCGTATAAGACTTCACTATCGGCTGATGCTGCTGCGTGTTCTAGCCCTAGCAATGTTTCCAAATGAATTGTTTATCCTGGAACATTAGGGGGCTCGAGTCTCCTGATAGAAAGTTTGTCATTAAACATTTGATTAACTCGTTTCACTCTTTTGATTTTTTTATGATGCAAGAAATTAAAGCTACTGGATTCATGCTTGAATCCAATCTTAATTTTATATGGAAAGATGCCATTAAGTTTTATACTAATCATGATAGAGGAAGAGGAGGAATTTCCCTTCTTATTAATCCTAAATGGGAAAAATACATTTCTGAGAATGGTTGTTCCCCTTGTCAGAGAGCTGTTTGGTGTATCTTTCAACAGGATAATAATTTTTTTGGCATTTGTTCCATATATGCCTCTAATGACACTAAAGAAAGAAGTGCTTTGTGGGATTGGTTGAGCACTCTTCCTGATATTCCTTGGTTGTTCGGTGGAGACTTTAACATGATTGAGTCTCAAGATGATAAAACTGGGGGCAACCCCTTTCACTGGAAAGACAATGAAAAATTCCATTGGAACAAATTCTTAAATGCTAAAAACTTGTTTGGCCCTATTGCGGGTAGTAAAGACTTTAACCCTGGTATTTGGCACACTTGGTGCAACTTTCAATAGGGCCAGTCCAGGATATATTCCAGACTTGACCATTTTTATGCTAATAAACACTCCTTTTCCTTTCCCCCTGATTGTCTTGGTAATATTGTTCGGGTCACTACCACTACTCTCTCAGATCATCATCCTATCTTCACCCGTGTCAACTTTATCAATGTCCCTCTGCATCCTAAGGTCAGTTGTCATAAGTTTATTTTGAATTCCAGCCTCCTCCTGGATGAGGACGTCCTTGCTGCTATTCAGATCATTAGAGGTATCAATAAAGTTAACCTTCATCACCTTTCCAATCTGGATAGATGGAATTATAATCTCCCTGCCTGGAAGAGCTTCCTCTAGACTATTGGCCAAAAAAGGGCCAAGGACTATAGATATACTGAAAAACAACTGACTAGTGAACTTCAGAATGCTGAAAGCAATATTCAAGATAACTCCTCTAACCTTGATCTCATGTCTCAAGTCATGGCAGCTAAGGACGCCCTTAGAAAACATCAACAGGTTAAAATTCAGGGTGCTAAGATAAGATCTAGAGCCCATTAGCTCCAATTCGGAGACTGGGGATCAAATTTTTTCTTTAATCTCCTTAAGCATAAACATTGCAAAGAGTCCATTGACAAGCTTTCAATTGATAATCAAGATATTTCTGATCCTAAGGTTATTACCAAAGCTTTTGCCAATTATTATAAGACCCTGTTCACTTCTGAAGACTCCAAGGAGGCAGAGGTCAATAGGAATAGATGTAAACCTTTGATTCCTTTTAAGTTAGATGTTAGTGATATCTCTTGTTTATCTAAAAGTATATCTCTTGAGGAGATTGAGACCGCTATTAAAGCCCTTAGTAATGATAAGGCCCCTGGCCCTGATGGGTTTCCTGTTGAGTTTTATAAGGCTAACATTAGTTGGATATGTAAGGATCTTCATGATCTTTATGCCGAAGCCATTTCTAAAGGTACTTTAGGCCTTGAAATTAATAAAGGCATCATTAAAATTCTCCCTAAGGATGGTGACAAGGCCCTTATTAAAAATTGGAGGCCAATTACCCTTCTCAACGTCTCTTATAAGATTCTTGGTAAAATCTTGGCTCTCAAATTGGCTAATATTCTTCCTAAATTTGTTTGTGTCACCCAAATTGGCTTTATTAAGGGCAGATACATCCTTGAAAACCTTATTACCAGCTGGGAAGCCATGGAGTGGGCTAAATGCTCTCACCAAAACTCGGCTATGTTACTTCTTGATTTTGAAAAAGCTTATGATAGGATTGAATGGAAGTTTATTATTATGATGCTGGAGGCCTTTGGTTTCCCTCCTTATTTTTGTAATACTATTCAAGTTCTTCTTAATGATGCCTCTGCTCAAGTTGAGGTTAATGGGGCCTTGTCGACCCCCTTCCTTCTTGGCTATTCCATTAGGTAGGGTTTCCTGTTAGCCCCTGCCCTGTTTGTCATTGACTCGGAAGCTTTGTTCTATATCCTCAGAGATAACTCTCCATCTCCTGAGGTCAGAGGTTTGTATCTCCCTAATGATGATGAGCTTATCAATTGTCAATTTGCTGATGATACCGCCCTGTTCTTTGATCTTTCTGATAGAAATTTTAAGACCCTTCAAGGAAAGCTTGAATTATTCTGTTCTATATCGGGTGCTCGCATTTCCCAATCTAAATCCATCTCTCTTGGCTGGGAAGAGCATCCCCCTAACTAGTTTTCCCACTATAGTTTCCAATAGGGAGGCCCCAATAAGATTGTTAAGTACCTTGGCATCCCCTTCTCTGTGGAACCTGCTCTTAAGGACATGTGGTCCTGGATCAAGGAGAAAATTCATAGTAAGCTTAATAAATGGCATAATAGAGCTCTCTCTTTGGCTGGTAGAATTCAAGTTTGTCAGAAGATCCTATCCTCTTACAGTATATATTACTCCTCTGCCTGGTTGTTTAATAACTATCAGATTTATGAAATTCAAAAGGCTATTAGACATTTTCTTTGGTCTGATGGTAAGGGTAACAAAAAGTTGCATGTTGTTAAGTGGGATTGGTGCCATACTGACAAGATCCTTGGGGGGTTGGGCTTAAGGATCTCAAAATCCAAGGTATTGCCCTCTCTGCTAAATGGATCTTTCATTCCTTGGAGGGTAACAGTCCTTGGAAGGTGCTTGTTAGACATAACATTGAAAGAGGTTGCCCTAAAAAAGCTAGATCTTGGAAGAACCTCCCATTTTGTGATCTCCTTGTTGGCAGTTTCCCCGTCATTGTCCAAGGATCTATGGTTTTCAAATCTATTTGGAAGGCCTGGGACCATGTCAGGGAATTCATCACCAACAAGGACTCTTACTATAAAAACTAACTCCATGGTGAAAGATCCATTTGGTGGAACTTGCACCTTAATGGGAAATCCCTGGCCCTGTCCCAAGGATGTTCTACCAGATTGTGGGCTAAGAAAGGTTTAAATCAATTTGTTGACCTCTTTGAGCAAGATCGCCTCACTCCGTGGGATGAGCTTAAAAGGAAGTATGTCCTACCTGATTCTCAAAAGAAAACTTATAATATGATTGTGCAGGCTTCTAAAGACCTTCCTAATGTTTGCCATGTTGACTCCCATAGGCATCTTAAATGTAAATGGCCAGATGGAGTTGTCATGGCTAATCTTAAGGCCAAGAATATTTACAGAATTATTGATCACAATAAAGATATCATTGACCATACTAATACTGTTTGGTATTCTTCATTTGAAGCTGATGTTTGGAAAAATTATTTTGATTTCATGTGGAAAAGTCCTATTGAACCTAAAATTAGATGTTTTAAATGGCTTGTTATGCTTGATAAGCTTCCTGTTAAAAGAAATCATGCTGATTTTGAAATATGCAGCCTATGTAGGCTTCTTGAAACTGGTAGACACATTCTGTTTGACTGTATTTTTGCTAAAGAGATTTGGAATATGTTTGGTTTCATATATCCTATTAATGTGAATATTTTAGACATTGTTACTGGTCATATTACTGGTCTTCATAAGGATTCAAATTTGTTTTGGAATATGATGTCTTCTAACATCCTCTGGTAGATTTAGAAGTGCAGGAACGAGGAGAGGCACCAAGGTAAGCCGAGGGTTCTTACTGAGGTTTTTCGGAAACTCACGCATTTTAAAATTTTCTTGCAGGTCCATGCCACCATGATGATTGAGAAAAAGAAATTGAAGAGATTCCTTGAAGATGGCCATGCTTCCTTCTTTTATTATGAGCTGAATCACAGATATCAATGGAGAAGAACGTTGGATGACCTGCATGTTTTTGATCAGGCTTGTAAAAGGCTGAATATGGAGATCAGGAAAAATGTCAACACTAGAAAAGATGAGCTATTCATGCTAACCCAAATTCAACAGCACAAGAATATTGTTTGGATGGAGGGTCCGCTCGGCTGGACTGCTTGGGTTGACGTTCATTTTGATATTCTGCACTAGTTGGTTGCTCCTCTTGTTTTGATTTTTTTGTACTGTTGTTACTCTGGTTTCAGATGGAGGCTAGGCCTCCTCGTTGATCCTCTTTGAACTTTACGGTTATTGTCTTTTGATCCTCTTATATTTAATAGAAAAAAATAAAATAATATATGAACTATTATAGAAAATATAAATAAAGTCTAGCTTAGATCAACATAAACATGCATAATACAATTACGAGAGACACTACATAACACGTGTGCAAGTCATTTCCATGGGAGTTTGCTTCAAAGAACATGAGCTGAAATCTAGTTTGCGAAGGAAAATCCTTTATTCATGATTTTCTCCAACGTAAAAGTATCATAGAAACCCTAGTGTTGTAAATTGGAGGAAGCTTACTTGGTTCAAAAAGTGTTAAATAAACCTTATAGTTGTAGATTAGTCAATTTAAGTATATTGGCTAACGAAAATAAAAAGGGACATGAGGCAACTAATCATGTTCATGTCTTTATTGCGATCCATTTTAAATTCAAGTTTTAGTTTTAGATTTTATTTAGTTTCTTTGTTGTTAATAAAATTTAAAATTTAATATTTAGATTTTACTTCTATCATTATTTTCTGTTTTAAAATATAATATAAAGTCTTTATTATTATATATACTTTAAAACAATATTTACTTATTTTTTTTACTCAATGTTTAATAGTAAATTATTTAAAAGATATTAAAATTAAATTTATAATTATAATATATTTTTATTTAATATATAAAATTTAACATGTTTTTATTTAATATGTAAAACTTATTATGTTTATTATAATAAATATGAAAACTATTTAAATTGAATATTAGATTTATAATAATAATAAAAAAATTATTGTTAAATATATATACATATATATACACATACACATACACATACGCGTGCGCGCGCATATACACACATATATATAGTTTTAAACATATTCTATAATTTATTAATGTATTATAATTTATTCCATAATATTGTTTATATTTGTGGATGCATTAATTATTTAATAAAAACTAAATTTCTATGAATCAAATTTAATCATTGGCAAACTTGAACACAAATTTGAACCTTGTGACATAGTTGAATTTCAACACGGACTACATTAAAAGATGACAATGATAGTAGTGATTTCTTTTATTGTGGAACTTTTTGATGGCTGCAATGAGGATGAGAAAGCACAAGTCACTATAAAAGCATTCAAGCAAGCAAAGGATCTTCTAGAAGTTCTGGATTGCCCTAGTTGAAGAGTAGTAAGGCCTTAAGCACTACGACTGACCAAAAACATGCTCCTCCGTTAGTTACAACCTTCGATTGTCACTTTAATAATAATTCAATGAATCACTTCTTTTATCATTTTTCTCATGGCAATCTATATATTCTTCAAAATTCTATAACAAGATTATGCATGGTCTATCTCATAGTGCACATGAACTTCATCATGGCATTTGCACATCCAAATAGCTTAGTAGCGTGCGAGAAATTTTTACCTTTATAATTTGTAGTTTTGGAAATAATTTTGAGAGCCACCTTTAGGAAATAATTTTGAACGCCATCTTCAAGAAACAATTTTGAATGTCATCTTCAAACAGAAATTAGTTATGTTTTGTAGAGAGTTTTGCACTCAAATGTCTTCAGTGGCTACATGGCTTGTGTCGCATCCTTAGCACAACCTAGCAGACGACCATCTCAAACCAATCACACAAGCACTTCATGTTTCAACCAATCATCTTAGATATCCAAGTGGTTGTTCTAATACCAAATGTTGGAGGAGGAAAACAAAAGTTTTCAATGTATCATTGAACAATAGCAAAGTTACATATATAGGATGATGCACACTCGAAGTAATTATATTTGTATAATTGCCTTTAACCAAACATGTAATATTAAGCACAAAACTATCATGATGCTAACAAGACATACATCTAGCCAAAATATACAAGTGACCATAGTGTAAGAGAAGTAATGGGAAAAAAAGCTTGAATATCAATGCTAAAGTGATGTCCTTTAAACCTTTAATTCATTTGTTTCATTGCATTTATTGCAATGCCTTATTGGATATATTAGTATAAAGTATTAGTAATTGGTTGAAACATGTACATGATACTTAATGTACATAGTGGCTAATATTGTGGTTGGGTGGAATGTAAAAAAAAACCACATACAAACTTTATCAAAGACATCTTCTTTTTATACCAAATTTAAAAAACAATATTGGAAACTCACTATGCACATCCTAATTTGTGATGGAGAAAGCTCAAATGTCTAGACAAAAACATATAAATGATTATAGAGAAAAACAAATAATGAAATGAAAAAGCTATGAATACCAAAGTTAAAATGGTGTACTTTGAAACTTTAGTTCTTATGGTGCATTTCATTCAATGTTATGTCTTATAAGTATTTTAATACCAATGATTATTAATAGGTTGAAGTAGGCCAATAACATCTTACGTAGTGACTAATTTTGTAGCTCAGTATGAAATTTTTAAAAAGTACAATCCAATAACAATCTTTGTCAAAGATACGATCCATCTTTATAACAAATTTAAAAGACTTCTATACAATATCACAAACCCACATCACACATCATGATTACGTGTTGTTTTCTTCTAGTAATTTTACTTTCTAACATACAAGATTTTAGACATTCCACATTTTAACCATATCATATTGACTATTTACTTATAGACCCGTATCACAAAATTATTAGAAAAAATATTAAATTTTTGAACATAATTCTATAGAACATATTTTTTTTTATCCTATTTCACTTTTTAAAAGTATATTAAAAACATAATCACAACATATTGACTCTTTACTTTCAACACACCCAACATATGGAAGGGTTTTGATTTATTCATTAAGTAAAAATTGAAATATAATGAATATAATATTTTTTAATTAATAATTACAATAAATGAGGCATTTTGAGTGCTCCATAGACAATGGTTTTAGATAAACCTACCATAAAAAACTAATAAAAATTGAAATATAATGAATATAATATTTTTTAATTAATAATTACAATAAATGAAACATTTTGAGTGCTCCATAACCAATGGTTTTGGATAAACCAACCATAAAAAACTAACATATTGAATTTTAGCTATGCAGAAGCCAAAATGCACCTTTATATGAGTGTGTGGGGATAACACCCACCATGAATAACCGGATGCTATGGTCAACCTATTTAAAACCCCTTTTTAACAGAAGTCAACAGCCTTAAAAAATAAAATAAAATTGCTGCATAGAATTGGTTCGAGGACAAAGAATCCTCATTTGTCTTCACCAGTAGCTTTTGTCTTCTATTTTCCAGCAGCGACCCAGCTTGAAAGAAAGGGTAGAAGATGAGTTTCTTAGCAGGCAGGTTGGCAGGCACAGAGGGCGCATTCTTTGCCAACCAGTCTAAAATAGCAGCTGCTCGCTTGAGAGAGAAGTTAGGTGATGTTAATGCCTCTCCCTGTCCCGTTCCATCTCCCAATGATAGCTCCACGGCAGATGTTCTTCCAGAGATCCTCCGCCACTCCATTCCTTTGTCTTCTGGGAATTCCTCCCCTTCGACCGTGTCGGGACACTCTTCTCTCGCCTCTGTCTCCACTTTCGTAGGAGCCAACACTGGTAGCGCTCAGCAATTGCAATTGCAATTGGGAAGGCATCAATCCCCCGATGTTCTAAATTCCACGAATCCTCTCAATGCATGGATTTCGGTTCCCAGAACAACTTTTGGTCCTAAAAGGCAAGTTTATCTTAATTATGATTCTCATTTTCTTCCACTCTTCTGGCTGTAAAGAGCCGACTTGCACATAGTTGAGCAATCCGTGGGTGTGACTTCAACGTGTTACCTAACAATGTGTAAGTCGGCTCTATACTCTGAAGCATCGCTGTCAGATATCTTAATCACCATATTATATCAAGCAAAATTAAACATATGCCCGGGATACTTCAATTTCCTTCGTTTTGATTGGTAAGTTCCTTTTGTTGGGTGTCCTTTGGCTTGTTACCACTGTTCAAGGATATCTCTTTTGCCAAATTCACTCTTGGCCGTAGGTGTAGGCTACAGCCAGAATTAGGTCTGGTGATTTACTCAATTTTACAGCTGACATAGTTTATTTACTTTAAACTTTAAAATTTGTACATTGCAGAGGAAGCTCCCTCGAGACTAAACACTATTGTAAACCTTCTCTTCTAATTATTAGAGGAACCTTCCTAAAAATCAAATACTCTCCTATATCCTAAACTATAAATGAAATTCACAATTATGTGACCTGTACAATATTATCAAGGGGGCGTTGTGTTGTGATCGTTGTTGTAGCTCGACAAATCATAAAGACAACACCAAAACCTAAGGTTGGGGAAGGTAAACATAGAGTGATAGGTTAGAATTATGATCGGACAGTGACAACAATAGACCAATGCATGAGAGTGAGCAATCTCTACTTCTTTAGGCTTTCCTAAGCCAACCAAGGCATTACTTGAGGTCACTGACAGACACAAACACATAGAAACAGGCCATTAAAAAATCATACCCAAAGCATGATAAATCCCTAAAATTTGTCACTAAGCTTGTAGTATGTTGGCAGCAATAAATAGATCCTTCGAGACTTCAATCAAATAGATAAAGACAAGACTGCAGATGTAGCTAGAGATATGACAAATATGTATCACCATCCATGAATCCCCTTCACATTACATACATGTGCAACTTGGAGTCCAATGTTTACAGAATTTTAAATATATTTGGTGTAGAGCTCACAAAGATATCGCAATTGTTTTTTACTGTTGAACTTGTATACATTGGTAGGTCCTAATCTAATCCTAAACTAATACAAAAGTACAAAAATATATGAATAAATAGAGGGATTAATTATTTTGCCACAGGGACAGTGCCTATCTAATTAGGGAACAAATTCCCAGCCATATATATACGTTCAAATCATAAATGGTAGAAACAACACAAGCAAACATACTTCGAAATATCCATCTCTGATTAGGAAATTCCACTTGTATTAAAGAAAAGACTATTACAATATCCTTTGGGATATTTGATAGTACTGTGATGCTAACTAATCTTCAATCTGATGAAATAATCAAATATGGTTGGAGAGAAATTTTTGCACACTCGCAAGATCCTATGAGTAGATTCCAGCCAGCCATGTGGACTTTTGCTAATGGAGGTTTCAACAGTTCATGTAATGTCCCACCCATCTTGCTACTAAAAATTTTTGCACTTCTTCCTTCCACTTAGTATTCAATCATTATATCAAACACTTTGATTGCATGCTGACCACTGAGTTTTCTGATTTTTAAATTTTGCAAATTGTTTTTTCCATGTTTTTGGCAAGCGTATTTTGCCAAGTTTCATAGATCATTCTTATTCATGCATTAATAGAGCAATGGAAATAACAAACTGATCTGAAACAATATTGATGTTAGAATGCAGCATAGACCCCGTGCTGGTGGCAGAACACAAAACTATGATTTGCAGAAAAAGGTTGGTAAGTTAACTCTTCCTTACCATGATGGCTCAAGGAAGACTTCAGCTTGAGCTTGCATTTAGAAAGTAGACACTTATTCCAGCTCAATCTTATACATTTGGATGGCATTGCACACGAGTGGTGGTTACGCAGAGTTCATAAACTTATCAAAGCATTGACAAAAAAAGATCCAGAGTTGAATTTTAAGGAGTTGGCACAGCTAAAGCAGTGGGATTCAATAGATGCTTATCTAGCTGATTTTGAGAGACTTGTAGTGCTTGTCACAGACATTTTGGAGAGGACACTCATGGTATTTTTTATGGATGACTAAATGCTATATGCAAGACGTTTATTGATTGTGAGCTTGCATTTAGTTGGGTCGGTCTTATTAGAAGGCTAAGTAATTATGGTTGGATTTTAATTAACTGGAAAAAGGCCAAGTTGTTCTAAACGAAGGAGACATGCCCCTTGAGCCCAATGCTCATGTATGTTGGGTGTTGAAATTCATTTTAACACCCAATTCAATCTGATTATACAAGAAGAGCAGATCGACCTCAATAAACAGCAAATTACATTTGAACAAACTGAATTTGTGAAAGACATGAACATTGTTCGAAATCAGATGTAATGTCCTGCTTTTGAAATAGTTCTTAATAATAATAATATACGACCATATATTAATTATAACCATATGTTTATTATATATAATAAAAATAAATAATTTTATTTTATAGTTACACTATATAGATATATAATATAAATATTCATTAATAGTCAATATATATCATTTACAAATATATACATAAATAAATATATAAATAAGGAAAATATATGAACAATATATCTTAATATATAAATATTTACAAATACATCTTAATATATAAATATATACATTATTTACAAATATATTAACAAATATATAAATAAAGCAATTAATACAAAGATTAAGTAGTCGATTATTACATCTTAATATATAAATATATACATTATTTACAAATATATTAACAAATATATAAATGAAGCAATTAATACAAAGACTAAGTAGTCGATTATAATGCAAGCATTAGTTGGCAACCTTCAGCATGGAAAGACACCACTGCAGACAGGATCGCTGGGAGGACCCCCTCCCCCCCTCTTCAACTTGCATAGTGAGGAACAAAGTGAAAAATGAAGATGAGATTGACAAATTGATTTGGACCGAATTCAATGAGGGGATAAAATTGAGTTTGAGAAGTGAAAGAAAGAAGAATCCTTTGGAGGTGGTGGATTCCGCCACCCTCCAAGGATCCCAAATCCTCTCAACCTCTTGATCTTCGCCTTGTTTTGATAACGGTGAAAACTAAATCAAGCCTTCAAGATGGTACAAGGAAAAAGAAAACAAAGCATAATGACATGGAAAAGAGGATAAGTTGACAAATTTAGACATCAAGTTTTGAAGAATCAAAAGTTAACTCCTTGAAGGATGGTGGATTTCACCATCCTCCAAGGATGCATGATCCTCTGATCTACTCAAATTCTGCCCAGCTAATGAGAGGAATCCTCGAGCCTCCCTGATTTCTGCCCTTGCATTCATAAGGATTAAAGCATGCAGCAAGTAGCCAAGTTCGAAAAGAGAAGAAAAGAAGGGAAAAACAACATGTGGTCATGGGAATCGAGAGTAAGTTTGACCAAGTGAAGAAGGGAAAATCTTTGAAGGGTGGCGGATTCCTCCACCCTCCAAGGAATCATTATCCTCTAACTTACTTAAACTCCACCTAGGGATGAAGAAAGTTGAAAGAGGTGTGAAGGGGTGCGATTTTCTTAATATTTAGTGATGAAAATATGCCTTGATTCCCCTTTATCATGTCAGCCTTCATAGGGGAAGTAAAGGATTTGAATTAAAATTCTTTTATGGGCTAAAAGACCAAGTCGGCCTTCTCATGGAGACATACCTCTTAAAGAATCCAATCGCCTATATAAGGAAGGCAAGAAGGAGTTATCGTCACAATCAACTACAAGCAGATTTGCCTCTGCTATTTGCAGCGACCTCCTTCTTAACATTAGGCAGCAAATTAGCATCTTGAGGCAACAAATTATTCCCCGCAAGGCAGTGATTCCCTCCTAATTAGCAGCAAATTGTATAACATAGGCAGCAAGCTATCTTGTGAAAACAACAAGCTCATCCTTGTCAACAATTTGAAGGCTTCAAGAGGCATCAAGTTTGGATATTTAGGACAGAAATTCATTCAAAATCAGGGATAAAGTGAGGTGAAGAAAACGAAGTTTGGACATGATCTTGCATTTTGGAATCATCTTAAGTCCAGATTTTAAGTGAATCCATTGTTGTCGGGAAACTTGTATGTACGGGGCTGTTATGTTAATAAAGTTGTTAGCCTCGGTTGTTAGTGACTGAAAGGTAAATGGTTATGTCACGACGTTTCAGTCGTACCCCTTCGGGTAGTTTATGTATCTGTCACGACATTTCAGTCATACCCCTTCGGGTAGTTTATGTATCCTCTCAGAGGATAGACATGTGACAAAAGAAGGATGCTATGTTCACACTAGATGTACTTGATCACTATTAATGAAGCATATGGCTGTTCTCTGAATTTGGTGTATTCTTTATCTATTAGCATTTCCTTTAGTATCATGTGGTAAACTCAGTTTTCTGTAGGCAGCAAACATTTGGCGTTGTTGCCTTTAAAGGATTCTGGGCAATAGTAACGAAGCTTGAATGGCGGAAGGAAAACAATGGTTTAGACAATAGAAAGCAACCAAGTAGAGGAGAACCAGAACGGGGAACTCTTCGAAGGAGAATGTGCATTAACCAACGACTTCACCGCACTGCTTCAGGCATCCATTGAGACACATGTCCGAAGGGAAGCCAAACGAGAGGACGTAATTGAGGGTGCGGTGTGGGATGCCCTTCGTGTGATATGCGCAGTAGACCGCTTGCTGTCTCATCTCCCTAGGTTATTGGTGCAAAGCTTCCTGGCCCTTTAAAGCTGGCATGAGGAGGTGCACCGAGAGACCAAACAACAACAAATTCTGAGTGATTATTGCCGCCGGAGAGAGGAGGAAGAACGAGATGAATCCCGTCGAAAGGGAAACATGAAATAAACCTCGAGAGGGGAGACTGAATAAAGAGAACACGTTGGTATGGCTATGTCCTAAGTGACATGTAGTATGGAAAAAGTTTAAATAAATAAAAAGTGTTCTTTGATTGCTATCATGTATTGTTACTTCCTTGTGGATAAATAAGTAAAATATTTATGCCAAATCAATTGAATAAGAATAGGAATACAAAAAAGGAAGTAGAGGAGTGGGAGGCTATTAGGAGAGCCGTGCTGTTGTAGCAACAGGCTGAGAGAAGGCAAAGATTCTGGAGGATTACCGGAGGATGATCAGAGGAGGCTGACGGTGAGACCTTCAGAGAAGGGAATTGGGAGGGTTCTGTCGAAGAAACTAGAAGTTTGCTTGGAAACCTAATCTCAATTCCACATACAGAGGCAAGGGAGGCCCGAAGGAGGGAGAGAGAAGAAGCCGAGGGTAGAGAAGAAGAGGATACATGGAAGACATTATGTACTTGCTATCTTAAGGAAATTCCAACTCCTAAGGCACTTCCCCGATCTTTTTTTTTCAATTTAAAATGGACCATAAAATTGTGACTTAAGCTTTTGTGATCCACTCTTTTGGACAGTAGATTGTTGTAGTGGTTCAACTGTAGATGCACAAGTAGGAGTTGATAGCAAACTGTAATGAGCTGATAATGAGCTTTCATAGCCCATGATCACCTGCAAAACAAATGATACCATTCCACAAGAGAGTATGGCAAGAGAGAAGCAATAATGTATGATGATCAATTATGAATCAATGATAGTACACCCCCTATTATGATACAAATGTACATGAGACTTTGCTTATATAGGCAAGGTAAGAGATAGGATTAGACAAGATCATGTCATGTGTGTCAATCCCATGACATGAAACAACAAACATTAAATTACTTAAGTCACAAGAAGTAAATGACATAAGATAAGATAAAATCTAATGACAACTAAAACTTCTAGAAAGATTCCTAGGACCTAAGTAGACTTACCATGTTAATAGGATCTACTAGGTGAACTAGTTAGGTAAAATACTTTATTCACACTGACACTACATCAAATGCAACAATGTAGATTGGATGCAAAGATGCATGGATGTTTATGATGATGAATTTCGACAACCAGGCCATGTTAGGCATCCATTTGCAAAAGACTTCTCACAAATGGAATGAAGGAGAAAACCACATCGGGTAAACCCCTCTCCAATAGAGAGAGTGCAAGCAAAAATCATGGACAAGGGATGAATGAAGTGATCAATGGAAAACTTCAACATGAACCCCCCGAGATGGTGATCTATAGCACAAATATAAAATTGATAGCCTCCCATAAGAGGGAAAGAGAGACTATGTAGCCTCTCCACAATGTATAATCTCTTGCAAAAGTGGTAGATGCTTGAAGACAAAACACGATCCAATGTCTACAAACAGCCTTCCTCCCCTTTGGAAGAAACAGAACCAAATATAGATGTAGTAATGCTTCCCATTTCCGATAGGAATTGATAGGAAGTAGGATGATATATGATGATCTCTGAAATTTTCTCACGTGTTGCCATGTCCATGGAAGATGACAATGCCACAATCAAATCAGATACATGCCCAATCAAGGAAAAAGGCGACAAACCAGGATAAAGCGATAATTGACATTGAACAAGATCCAAAGACAATTATGTTTTGATGAAAGTTTTGCATTTATTAGCTTCAAATGTGTGCTCCAAATCTGCAATTTGAGATTCACAAAACAGATCTGATATACCTATGAAATGCTCATCCCACAAAGGTGAATATGAAAGACAATTGGTGGTCTTGCTGAACAGGAATGATGGGAGCCTCAATCAATGGAATTGATGAAAGTGAAGGATCAACAATTGTCTTTAAAGGAGGGGGAGAATTTGAAGAAAACTCATCCTCATCAGAAGATTCATATCTCTCCAAAGTATTGGATGGCAGTACAACTAGTGAGTTGCTTTGGTTATTGCTGATGTACTTAACCCACAGAATAAGTTGTTTGTTGTAATTTTTCACGATTGGATAAGTGCAGGAAGCTTGCTTTTACATTTCAATATTGTGTAAGATTTCCCATTGGATAAGTGTGTGTACCCACAAGCTTTCTTGTTGAATAAACAGATGTGCCCCTATGCTCACCATTGAATTAAGTGGAAGTGCTTATTTACATTTCTTGTAATGCATATGCACCCCATTGAGTTAGTGGCGTTGGTTGCTTTCTGCCTGGTGCTTTCCTTTCAACATTATATTTCGGTTGATGGTAATTCGGAACACCATATGCTCTTGTCTTGCCCATACTGGGATTTGGGTGATAAGAAAATGGGAAGGATTTTACATTGCATCCTACTTTCAGTTGGTGTGATTTAAAAAAAAATATCTAAGGCAGTTATTGCAACGTAGTGCATGTTGGGACTTAAATGCTTGTTGGGAACCTAGCACTTGTCGAGAACTCAAGGTAGTTTCGGAATCACCATAGGGATTCGACACAACTTTCTTCCTTCATATTTCAAATGAAGAGCTAGAATGGGAAGTGAAGTGGCAAATTTGCTCAAAAAGTAAACTAATATTTGGGGTCATGCTTGTGCATGGTATGTGTGTTCTAGGACATGCCATAGTTTGTTAACATGCATCTTTATTCTCATGGATAGAAAGAGCAAATGGATCTCTAATTTGTGCACAAGTAGGATTCTTAGCTTCCTGTCTGATCGTATGGGGTCTACATGGTTCTCAGAAAATAAATAGGGCATAGCCGAGGCAGATTGGACATATCAAAGATGTTTTCCTATGTTTTTAGTTGTCAGATGCTGCTTAGACCTTTTAGATTGAATTCCAGGTAGCTAGAAACCTGTAAGCTGACATTGGAAGAATTAATTGATTGTTGAGTAGCACTTGCTTCATCATTTGGTCCTTATAGGGGTCTTGTAATGACCTTATGGGCATTATTTCCACAAACAGATATGACTCAACCTGAAAACTGACTGCTATTGCCCCAAGGTATTGTGACTAGATCCTGTTGTGGGTAGGCTTCAAGGAGATTACCACAACCAAACATTTTTTTAAGTAATGGTGGGGTTTTCTATAGTGTATTATTATCAAGTATTTATTTTTGTGGGATTTTTATCAAGTGGGAGTATTTTTAATATTCAAACCATTACCATGATGACAATTTTCTGTGACTAATTATTTCTCTATGACCATGATGTATATTTGGTGCAGGAGCACCTCATACACTCAATCATGGGATGAAGGCTATAAAGACTAAGAAGACTCAAGGAGGATCAACAAAGTTCAGAAGCCAGATTGGGCAATTCTAAAAGTCTATAATGGCTTTGGTTATATGTAATAAGGATAAATCTTTATGGAGTTATATGTAATGGACCAATAGAGTCCTTGGGTTGAATTGGAGTATTTAGAGTCTAGGATAGTTTAGTGATCATAAAAGATCAAAATTGGTAAGTTTAGTGGTCTTTTTGTTAAAGGAATTTAATAATTTGTAAGTTGGAATTTTGAACTTTCAAAATCAGACGACTAGTTTTAGTTTGTTTTTGTTTAAGCCTTAACCTTCCAACTCAATGATGACAGTTGGTTGGAATGGTTATTTTGGGCAGTTATTTATAGAGGAGGTCTATGTTATACGAATAGATACCTGGTGTACGGACTGGAACAAGGTTTTGAACTAAGCATCAATCTTTCAAGAAAATCTGGTGTTCTCTATTTTGCTATTACTTATTTGTTTGGATTCTAGTGGAGATGTTGTGTTGAGGCGACTGCATACATTCATTCAATCATTGAATGCGCTGAGGATTGTTGATTATACTGTTTCAAACACTGATACCCGAACAGTGAATAAGACTGGTGTATGCGGGCAGTTTGGAAGGAATAAACCCCAGTGTTTCTGCAGATCAATGCACTTATTGAATCTCAATTTGATTGCTTGATCATCTTATGCATTAACAAAGTTTATTAAACATTTCATTTGTTTTATGAATTACCAAACATTGCAGTGAATTGGTTATTGCGCCAGTTTGTAGAACATTTAGTTTCTCTGTTTAAACTTATCATTGCAGTAGAGTCTTTGGGATAATGAAGATCATCCCATGAACATAAGGCCGAATATTCATGGGATGACCAACCTAACTTGTATTATAAACTACTAACTATGCATATGCAGCGTTGGATGGAACTGAAGTGATCACGGTTCAAAACAGTCAAAGGAAACAGTGAAAAGGTGGCTCGGGTGTAACAGTGGACGATCCGTCCACACAAGGTATAGATCTTATGCTTGGATATAGTTTATAATGTTGCTTGGAAGGTGATTCAATCACCAATTGGGTGCAGAGTTGTGTGGAGACTGGGTTTTGAGAAAGCCCTAGCAAACAGGGTTTGGGGTCTAGAATTTGGGGTTTTTGGTGTTGTAGGCCCCGTGAAGCTAATTGCTTGCAGATTTTGTCATTTATAGCCATTTGATGACTCTTCTATGAGTTTGGAAGGATAAGGATAAACAGAGAGTGGTGTTCCTTTGAAAATTAGTCATTTTTGTGCCTTGAAAACAGGGGTACAGTCATGGATAAGGGTATTTGTCCATAGTAACTCTAAGAAAGTTTTTTGTATGTTGTTTTCTTCTGTAAGAGGCATCCATTGATGTCATTATCTTATCAAGAGTCTTGAAAGAAGTCAATTTATTCTCATTTCAAGTCTACAGCAGTGCTAATAGTCAGGGTATTGGGCTTTCGGGTTCAGTTTGAGAAGATTTTGTGAAGTGAGAGCATAGGATTGTGTTGGGGTACTGGAATTCCTCAAAACCAAGTAAATTAAAGACAATAAACTCAAATCCATTCTTTAGGAAGCTTTTGAGATAGCCTTGATAAGTCAGTCTTTGAAGCAATTAAGGTTGTTGATAGGCCCAAGTGCCTAAACCTTTTAAAATTTGCAAGCTCTCATTGTGTTTTGAAGACCACCACCCTTCCCTCTACATCAATATTGGTTAATAATCACAAGAAAACAGGACCTACAAAGCACACAAGTATGTCTAAAAATTTGTTAGTAGGTAAGAGGAACAACAAATATAATCCACCAGTTTAGTCTTATTATTTCTAGCCACATTCTCCACTTGCGAAAATCGGCGAGGGTATGTCTTATAAATCGTTCTTTTCCCACAATTATCATCATTGTGGAATTATCGAAACCCAATATTAGTTGATCTTTGTAAGGAATTATGGACCAGTTTGACATGTTTTAAGTTTTGACCCATCTAACATTTACTTCATCCTTTGTTGACTTATTGAAATAACTAACATACAAATATCATTGAGAACTAATTTCCAAGCATATAATGTATTGAATTTATCATGCTTATGTGTGTTTTTTAAGGATTATTGTGAAAGCTAGGATACTAGTGCACATGTATTGAGGCTATGGTTGCATTTTTAATTCTTGGTAACTTGTCTTTTAAGAAATTAGCTTCCTTGAGCTTTTGCAAGGTACTTTTAGTTTGGATGGTCCAAGTTTGTGAGCAATGGTTTTGCCACTGGGTTGTAGTGTTCTATCTTTTGTGAAAATCAAATAAAGTTTGAAACGGTTTGTGCCTTGGGACATTGAACCATAGAAAATAAAGTTGAATCCTCTTAATTATAATGCATGCCTGGGTATCTATAAGCTTGATTATTTGCATATGTTTTGTTTAAACAATAATGGTGCAGGTGGACTTTGCCTACAGAAGAAATGCCTTTACAAGCTTCAACTGCTAATGAAATAAGACAGGATCACAGTACTAGCTCTGATACTGAGAAAATGAAAGCCGCTATGGAGGGATTCTCAATGAGTAAGTTTTTTTTTCTAAGTTACTATTATAAAGTTTGTAAAATGGATTTTCCTTGATATGCAACTTCTTCCTTTGAATTGTCATAACTAGTATAATTATGCGAAATGAACATGCTGTAAAAGTTTTGTAGGAGAACGAAATGAGTGCACATTAAAGTTACTATCCTTTTCATCATTCAAAGAAAGGAAAAAAAAATTGTATTGGTATCAAGTGACTATCAACAAATGATCAAGTGTTGTCAAATGGACTGAAATCATGTATCTCGATTATGAATATGTTATGTAAGACAGTGAGAGAATGCATAAGTTTCCTGAACTTGATCCCAACTCTGCAACATTAAAATTAAATAATGTAAATTTCAAATAAAGCACAAAGGTAAAGAAAGATCAATCTTCTAGGCTAAAGCCAGGCTTTCCAAGGTTTAATCAAGGTTCAAGCAAGAACCAAAATGAAATATCATTTGTAGATTCGAATGAGTCAAAACTTTATTTGGGGCTGTTCTCAAGGTATGACATGACAATATACGGATTTTATGATGAAGGAGAATGACTCAATCTCAATTGGTGGCATGTACTGGCTGGAAAGTATTTACTGAGTAAGATAGAGGTTACCTTGAGGACTGTACAGGTTGGTGAAAATTAGTTTAACAGTTTAACCTGTTTTACATGGCATTAGGGAATATATATTGGTTTCTTAAGAAGACACTATTGGATTACAACTTTGAGGAGCTTTGCGGCCATTTTCAATTTTTTTTTGGAATTTATATGTAATTGTAAACTCCTTTTCTAAATCAATATACTTTTTCTTTGTAATAACCACCTCTTAGTATTAATTTTTTTCATAATTTTTCCAACCATGGCCATGGCAATAACTCTATACTACCATTCATATACTTACACTAGAATGTAGTAAGCTCCCAATCTTAAGTCATCCCTAGACCTAGAACTAAACCTTGAGGGTTCATTTTGATTGTCCTTGCCTATGTATCCCTTTTGGGAATCAGAGGTTCGGTAATTCATACAGCAGTAATAAAGGAGTTATATTCTCACATCTAGGATGAGATCTTTGATCTCACTTTTGAGTAACAGCTATTTATTGAGTTTATGCTTTCAATTTAATACATTTACAATAGAATGATAACAAACACATTCCGATCAAGTGTTGGCTCCATACCAACATTAATGTACAAACACACACAAACCTCATTGGAACCATATCATTCCAACATTTTGCTTTCAAATAGTGATTGGCTCAAGAATTCATCAACTATAGACAGTGTGGCTAGCTCCCACTTGTGTTTCACATAGGGGAATAGCTCTTTATAGCCATAGGTACAAATATGTGATAGCTCTAACATATGTCACCCATGCACAAGGTGACTAGCTCATGTTCACATCACATGTACATGTGGTGATTAACTCCGACATACATGAGATATAAATTGTGTGAATAGTTGAAAGTTCAAACATCACATATACAAAATGCAATTTCTTGTGTATGCATCAGATATACACTATGTCTAGCTCAAACACCTAATGCATAAACACAATGTGAATAACTTAACCTCACAAGTACACATAGTAACCAGCTAGCAACAATGAAGTGGCTGCAATCTTAATGCAAAAGTCTTTTCCTTATCTTGGTTCCTTAATCCAAGCCTATAAGTACCTACCATTTGAAAAATGAATGTTGGCATATCGCATACCGCACTGTCGGTCCCATCACTTTTCCCAATCCATTGCCACCTACAATAATAAGCAAGCATTCCATACTAATGTGCACACATAATTGAGGCCATTTTTGCACATGTACCTAATGATTGATTCATGTTTATAGCAGTCAACTAGCAATAGGAAGTGGGTAGGGCATTGCTACATGCATCTTCTCATTACTTGGTTCACTAACACTAACCATGTAAGTGCATCCCAGCCAAAAAGAGGATTGTTGGTTCATCTCATAATACATTGTGGGTCCTATCCCTTTCCCTAGTTCTTTGCACTAGTTGTGATGTTGGGCAAGCATATCATACTACTTGCAATCATCATCGAATAAGGTGTAAGTGAAACAACTCTTATCTTATAAGGCAATTAATAAGATTTCCATGGTACATTGGACCTTTTGAGTTTGTGGGTCTTGACATCTATTACCTTCATGCCGTTGGAGAAAGAAATCCAAAGTAGTACGAGGTAGCTCTTGGCATCTATTGCCTACATGGTAATGGTGAAAGGTAAAGCCGACTAAGCTCTATTATACTACAGGTAGCTCATGACATTTGTCGCCTTTATGCTATTGGTGATGGCTGGCTAGACCTTAACATACGACAGTTATCCCTTGACATCAGTCACCTACATGATATTGGTGATCCGTTTAGATTGTATTTGCATCATAGCATGGATAGATTTTGGATAGCTAGTTAATCCTTAAAATATGGTGGATAACACCTAGCATTTTCCACTTGCATGGTACTGGTAACAACTGGTTATTTGTACTTGTATTAGACTTGATTTTGACATGTGGGGTCATCTTATAGACAAGTACACATAATATAGAGTGGAATAATACCACTTCATTCTTAATTACCTTGTGATTTGAGACTCTTGTGATGATCTTTCAAAGGAACCATAAAACTGGCTTTGGATTGATCACTGAAAACCCGTTGGTTAGTGTTACAATTTAAAAAATGTTAAATTTCTTTTACATCAACATCTTGACTACCAATGCCTTTGTTAGTGGAGATAGTAGTGTGTGTGTACTCCTAAGATTCTTCACTATAACCAACAAAGAATGATGAGGATTCATAGGGTATAGTATAAGATGTAAGGAACTTAGAAAACGTTTACTTTCTATAATTTTATTTTTTATTTTCATCGTATGTAAAAAATAAAAAAGATAAATCCTAGTTGTTACGAGGTTAGTCCAAGCTCACTAGTACAAACTTTTTCCTATTTTTTTTTCACATTGAGATTTTGTAGATTTTACGAGTCTTGTAAATTTGACATTTGTAATTTTTTCATTAAAATATTAGTGAAAAACTGCAATGATTTTTGTCACACCATATTTGTGAGACTTAACTTTTACTTGGTTTCATATCAAAGAACTATCAAAAACTCTTAGAAGCTAATTTACTCCTTTTGCCATCAAGAACCAAAACATATGCTTTTGAGACAAAAATATGAAATGCATTACCTTTCATTTGATCCTCGACTAGGATTCTTTAGGTGTGAAATCCTACGAGGCTTTTGTAAGATACGAAGAACCCTTCCAAGGCTCTATTTGCTGAACTGAAACTTCTGGTTTTGGTTTTTATTGTTTCCAATTTTTTTGTGTTTTTGAGATGGTTTGACATAAAAAGCAATACATATGCTGAAATAAAACTTCTGAAATTTGTAAACTAAGTACTAAGGAATGAAACAAAAGATTTCAATTATTCTTCTTCATTATTTCATAGAGCAAAAACTTGTTATAATCAAATGGCATACCCAGATAGTGGAAGAAGCCCTTTTATTAAGTGCTGGCCAAAAAAGCAAGTCAAGAATATAAAACTCTTCACCAATCAGCAACAAAACTTCAAGAGATGATGTCAAACCCTTCTGTAGCCCTAAGCATTCCTTCTTATAATTTTTATTGAATTTTTTTGGCGCCTCTTTCAACAAAACCGAATTGTGTATGGAAGAGTAGGTAGGGCACATGAAGACCCAGCAAAAAGCAATGATTTCAAGCCACCATAAACAGCCAATAGCTTCTCAATCCAATGCCCTCAATTTTCCATAAAATATGCCTTCAATCTATCAATAGATTCTGAAATTCATTTCTCCAATCAGTACAATGCTGACCTCTGTATGAGGCCAACCCAGTAAGCAATATCGGGTGAATATTTCACACCCTTTGACTGCTGTTACAAAGAAGAAGCAACGCTCTCCAATGACGATAAGCTCAGAACTCTGTTGAAACCCTTGGTTTCTCGCAAACTCCAAAGCTCCAAAGAAAGGATATCAAATCAAGCAATCAACATAATATCTCTCCATGAGAATGAACTCTTAAGTCCATTTTATTCTTGTCTTGTGAGAGCTCAAACACTTTCCTGGCCAATGTGGGATAAAAGATATATTCCCACTTTTAATTTTTCACTTAAAACTCCATAGTTGGTGCACAAATAATTCTTTTAAAATTAATTGTTCACTTGGCCCCACTTGACCCTTCACTTAAGTGACTTAAGTTATAATATAAATTTATATTATAACTTAATAATATAAGCTCAAAAGTTCAAAACTATTAATATTTATTTTAGCCAAATAAATATTAATTTCTCCATTATTACTCATCATCTCTTTACGCCGTAAGTATTGGGAGCTGACATGATCAAGCCGCATATGACCATACCCCATTTCTAAAAATAGCAGGGGCCCCTCTCCGAGCCTCTTAAAACTTACTATAAGTAGAAAGATGTGCTATAAATAGAAACTACTACATACGGAGTCTTGGAGACCTCTAACAAAAGCCAAATCTGCAAAACTCTGACCACTGAAGAAGATGCATCCCTCAAAGGGCCCTCTAACCAACCTCATTAGCCTACGAGGGTCAATTAATAGGCTAATCCATCGAAGTCTAATGCTCATGAAAATAGGGACATTACAACTTTGAACAAACTAATGTTGAGGATATATATTATCCTGTTCATTTCTTAATTTGTGTGGCATGCCTTTGTGGTACAACATGCACAAGGTCATGTCTATGATAGGTATGCTTTCCTAGTAACCAATCCACTCTTCTTGTGGGTGCAGGGTATTTCTAGTTGTCTTTGAATACCCTCCTTGAAATAGTCCTAGAACTATAGTTGCATTGGTTTCTGTAAATGATGAGTAATAGTGATAAATTGTGACTGATCATGATGAATTGTGGGTTGATTTGTTTGGCATTTTAAAGCTATAATTTGGGTTTTTTTTGAATAAATCATGGAAGCCAAGTTATTCTTGGTTTTCTGTTGCTTGAATTGCCAATAAGTTATCTAGATTGTGATAAACTGAGTTTGACTGATATTTTGGCGAGTTTGACAGATTTTGATCTTTTTTTGTTTTATTTGGAAACCCTAACTCTAAACCTAGCTTTTTTGCAATTTTTGCTAGTGGTACAATTTTTCTTTTTGTTCAAAAACCCTAACCGTAACCCCAACATGATTTTTCCCCAATCAAATCACAATTTTTGATAAACTATTTATATTTTGGTTTGCCAATTCATTCTTGAAAACAATGTTTGCTACTATCTGCATAACTACTTGGAAGTAAATTCATCACCCTCAGATTTTAGTTTCTCGATTCTCCTGCCTCTTGGATTTTCAATCAATGCTTGGACATGTAAAAGTTTCCTAAGGACCTATAATTAAACTAACAGAAAACAATTAGTCACTTGGTTTTTAGTTGGCTTATGAAAATGCTACAAAGTTCTAGAATGCATGTTGTTATTTTTGTGCATTTTACGGTATTGAAGAATAATAATATTCTTCAAGTCTGTTGTGAACAAAAGCTGATCAATTATGCATGTAAATAAATCCAGTGGACACTAATATGTCGCTTATTGTAGTTGCAAAGGCATTTGCTATTGCTACTGGAATTATTTTTGGTGGTACCATACTGGCTGGGGTCATTGCAATAAAAAAGCTACAGTTGCACACTGTAAGTCATACCTACATGTATCCTCATTTCAAAGATGAATGGATTACAAGCAGAATACTTTAAAAATGAATTATTCTTCTTTTTTAGAGTGCATGAAAAAAAAGAATTCATCTCTTCTTCCTTATAGTCCACAATCTCTTGAACGGGTTATATGCTTGCAGCTTAATCACTTCAGTAAGCCTCTATGGGATACGAGTATATTGTTCTTTATTGTTTAAATCTAATATTTAATCAAGATTATTTTGTTCAATTTGTACTTTCAAGGAAAAAGCATCTTATTTTTCTCGTGGCCTATCTTTCCATTAAACACACCTGTACTTATTTCCCCCAAAATCAGGACTTCTCAATGCCATGCAAGTACAACCTGACGGTAAAGGCATGTGTATAATGGAAGTTACATGCTTGATTTGAAATGAAAGAAACAATCCCCTTGTGGAATGCATGCATAAGGGGGGCCTTGTACACCAAACAGGTGTTCTTACTTGATGACACCTTTATTTACCTAGTAACTGAAATAAGGGAACATTTTTAGTCTATCTTGAGGAATTTAATGAGTTGCAGTTTGACACATCTAGTCTTATGTCACATTTTCCTAAATTTGTACAAGAAAAAAGAGAAAAATAATTGCTTTAAAAAAGGGAAAAGAAAAAAAGGTTCAACCATAAAATAAAAAAATGATGTAAATGATAGATTAGAAGAAAGTAAGTAAAGAATGTGTCCATTTTAAGTCTAGCAGTGGTTCTACCAAACTCTAAGCACTTTTTTTGGTCAGAATTGTATTACTCATGTTTCATGTGATTAAGGTTTATTCAAACTATTCATGGTTTATTTGATATGTGTAGTCAGGGCAATTCTCACATCCCAAGTGATAAGGGAAGATACATAGACGATATTTAAATCTTTCAAGGTTAAGCCATTGTAATTGAAGACAAGCCCTAGGATGATTTGGATCCTCAATGACCTTTCTTATAGTGAAGAATATAATTAATTTAACAAGCACATTTGGCTCTGGCTGATTATGCCAATTGCACACACTCTTGTAACAAGCACAATTGTATCCAGCTGAGTATGCCATGTATGCACCAAGCACCACCAAGGTGACACAAAAACATTTAGCTCCATGATAATATGCACTGCATGGGACCATAAAATTTTCATATATAGTAAATTAGGAACCACCCCGGATTAGAATGAAGCCACAATTTTGTACCATTCAGCTGTTTAGGCATTCTGGATTTGCTGTGTTTTTTGGGTGATAATTTAGAAGAAAAAATATCCATCTTAGCATGTAAAGCTACAGAGTATAAGATAGAGCGGGAAAACCTACCACAAACCAGCGCAAAGAGGTTGCAGAGCTTTTGGCCAAGAAGGCACCCTCAGGCAAAAGAAAGGAGACAAAGACAGAATGTTTATGGGGAGGAGAGAAATTGTAGAAGAATGAAGAATGCAGAGAAGAGAGAGGATGATTACGTTGATGTGGGTGGCACTGCGTGTGCCAATGTGGCTGATGCAGAAAAGAGGAAAGCAAAATTAGTTGAGAAAGAGGAATGGGAACTCCTAAACAAATGATTTTGCACCTCGAAAAAGCTGAATAAATTTTAACATTTCCAATGGGGAGCATAGTAAGTTATGGGGTATCAAGGAAATTATTGGGAGATGGTTGTGGAAGCAGTGAGGTTCCAACACTACCGCATTTTACTAAAACAACACTAATAAAATCAGCATTGTGATCAAATTGGATGAAAAATTATTGAATTCTTGAGAACCTTGAAAGAAACATTATCAGTTAAGAAAGACTATTTGGAACAATTAGTTAATATGAGTGTGAGGAAGTTATGAGAAAAGAGAGAGGAAATAAATAAGGTCATGATCAATTTAGGAAAAGACTTGTGGACAATAACTAATAAGATGTCATTCACAACCAAAAAGGCATCACCAAATATGAAGTGACACTACGAAGAGGCACAAGTTACAACCCCTGAACAAGAACCCATCCCCTATGCAATATAAAGCAAGAAGAATTTCTATTCAAGGAGCATCGCAAGAAGAAAGAAAGAGTTCATAAGAACAATTTGTAGCCAACTATGAAGAGATTTTGGGAAAGGAATATTTTAAGATCAAGTTAGCAAGAGACAAAGGCAAAGAAGACAAGCCTGCAATAGCAAGAAACCTAAAGAAAGAGGAGAAAGAAACAAAACTCCACTTCAAAGTAAAAGAGGAAAGTAAAACAATATGGAGCCATCAATCAAATTACTAGAGTTTGACAAAGATACTATTGAAGTCTCAGAGCATATTTTTATTTTAGAACCCCCAGGCAGAGTAAAATAGTTGATGAGGAAAAGAACAAGTTATTTGATTTTGTAGGATCACTAAGAAAAGATGTGTTGGAATGGTATAGGAAGGCATATCCAAAGCATGACAAGATTGGGAAGATGTGAAAAATAGTTTTTTTGCAAATTTTGACACTGCATAAGTACCATCTGAGAGTGTAAGAAAGATGTGGGACTAGGTACAAAAGAGGGGAGAAACAGTTAAAGACTATGCCAAAAGATTCAAAGAAGTCTCTCACAAGCTAGAGAAACCTTTAATAGAAAAGCACAAGTTCAAATGGTTTATTTCTGGACTTGATAAAGAAATCAGGGCAGCACTAGATGCGAGGATCTTTAATACTTACATAGATGTGGTAGCCGTGGCCTACTGCATTGAGTCACAGCCTTAGAGAAAAATAGACAAAGGAAAAGTTAATGATGTACTAGAGAAAATGCAGTTAGCAATTGAACAATTAACATTGTGCTAGGAGATAATGGCAAAAGAAAAGGTAAAGAAAAAATATGGTGTTCATACTGCTCAAGGGAGGGCCATATGAGAGGAATGATTGCTCTAAAGCACAAAGAAAAAAGAGGGCTGCTGCTTTGAGAGTAGATCTACAAATAGTAATGTAGAAGAATTAATCAGTATTTTGTGGATTATTTAGTGAATTGATGATCATGAAACAAATTATTGTCCATCAAGGAGGTTCCAAATTAGAAATCAGGAAACTGATTATGAGACTCATTGCCCTATAAACCATGGGTACAAGAGAGAAACATATCAAACTATGGCATATGTGAAGGGGCTTGGGGAATGGTCTCTTTACACACAAGACCATGGCCATAGAATACTGCTGGAGAGATGATAGAAACACAAATGCACTGTAAAACACTTCACAAAGCTACAATGAGGACAATAGATCTTGCAACTATAGAGGAGGCAAAGGACGTAGAAGAGGAAGGCACAAGGTAGATGATGCAAACTACTTTAAATGTGGTAAACTGGGGCATTATGCCATATAATGATAGATAAGAAGAAGAATTGTGCATTTTGCAAAAATCTAGACCACGACCTCTTCATTTATGAGAGGGCTCAACAATACATTTAGAATGGCTCGTCAAAATTAAAGATTGATGAATTTCAAGGACCAAATAGAGGGGCCAAGATAATAAAAAAAGTACCATTAACTCATTTGCAAGGAGAAAGATGTTAGAAATAGAAAATTTGGTCATTTGACACATCTACGATGAGGATAACTTCAAAGAAGATTACCAAGAGGAAAGGAAACTAAAGAAAAATAAAAGCAAAATAACAAACAATAAGAAAAACATATCCTATCTGGGTCCTAAAATAGACATCGAAGTGACGGGAGGTGAAAGAGATATACAACTTCATAATGACTCCAAGAACCAATATTACAATTAACCCTTAAGGGAAGAAAATATAGCATCCACAAAATACCCCAAGATAGTTAGAAGTGTTGATTATTGGGTTAACCAAGTCGTGAAAGTGTAATTAAAATGCTGTCCAAGTATGATGATTTATTTTCTTAGATATTTACTTATAGAAAGCATATAAAGGAAGAAGTTGATGTCGTGAAATCCAATCAAAGGAGTTAAACCACAATGAAAACGACCATATCGATCCCAACCAAACATGAAGAAAAAGGTGAAAGCAAATTAGATAAAATGGTTGCCGCTGAAATTATCAAACTGATTGAGGATCTTGAATGGATTAGTCCATACAAAACAAGCAAACAAGAGAATAAGGATTTGCATTGATTTTTTGAGCTTAACGATTAAAATAATATTGTTATATTTATTTTATAATGTTCAATTAGAATATTAGGATAGCGTTTTAGTAACTTTCTTTTATTCTTTTAGTTAAGCTCTTATCCTTCGCTTTTTTGAGTTGTTGATCTTATCTGTTATGGAAAGATCTTTGTAATCTCTTATTTAAAGAGACTTTTTCTCAGCTTTTTATCAAATATTGAATAGCTCTGCTTGAGAAAATCAAACTCAATGTGTGTTAGGCTTTTGATATGACATATTTAGGCCTTCTGCATTATTGTCTAGGTGTAGAAGCTTGGCAAGTGGGTGGTGGTATTTTTATTTCTTAGTCTAAAGATTGTAGGAGTTTGCTAGACAAGTTCAAAATGACAAATATCAAAATCTTGTCTACACCTATGGGGAAAGGGCTGAAACTTTCAGCCAAATCAGACTCGAAGGTGATAAATGTGTTAGCTTTTAGGAAACCAGTGGGCAGCCTTGTCTACCTTACAGCCACTACACCTGATTTGAGTTATGTTGTGAGTTTATTTCTCATTTCATGATAGCCGCAAAGGCAAAGCATTGGGTTGTAGCAAAGCTTGTACTGCAATATGTGAAAGGGACATCTGACTTTGAAATTCTGTACAATAGATGCAAAGATCCTAGGCTGGTTAGGTTTACAGATTCAGATTGGGTAGGTTCTGTTGATGACATGATGACAGTAAGTCTACTTCTGAGTATGTTTTTAGTCTTGGTATGAGTGTAGTCACATGGACTAGTAAGAACCAACAAGTAGTAGCTTTTTCCCCGACAGAAGCAGAGTATTGGGGAACTGTCAAAGCAACATGTTAGGCAGTCTAGCTTCAGAGGATGGTTTCTGACATGAAAATGTCTCAAGAAGGGCCTTCACCCTTGTTTTGTGACAACCGAGGGGTGATAAAATTTGCCAAAAATCCAGTTTTCCATGAGAGAATGAAACTTGTTAAGATTCATTGTCATTTTGTTCACCAACTTGTAGAAGATGGATCAATGATTTTGTAGTATGTTCCAACTGAGGATTAGACTGCAAACATTCTGACCAAGTCCTTGAGTTTTGGCAAATTTGTGAAATTTTGGAACAAACTTTGTGTAGATAGTAGATTGGCCATTAAGGGAGGGTATTGCAATAATATTGTTATATTTAGTTTAATGGTCAATTAGGATATTAGGATAGAGTTTAGTAACTTTCTTTTTTTTTGTTAGTTAAGCTCTTATCCTTAGCTTTTTTAGAGTTGTTGATCTTATTTGTTATGGAAAGATCTTTGTAATTTCTTATTTAAGGAGACTATTGCTCCTTAGTTTTTTATCAAATATCGAACATCTTGATAATCATTCCGTGCCATTACTTTTCATAATATTAACAAAGCTTGTATTCATGACTACTTCCCAACTCCCTTTACAAAAGAAATATTGGAATCTTTTGTAGGGAGATAAATATACTCATCCGTTGATGGATTCTCTAGATATCATCAAGACAAAATACAAGTTCAGCCAAAAACCACTTTTTCTATAAAATGGGGATTATTTGTGTACACTGTCATGCCCTTCAACATGAAGAATGCTCCAACATTGTTCAATCACATCACGGTCAATGCATTTAAGGATTTCATTCTTAACTTCTTAGAAGTCTACCTAGATGATTGGACAATCTATGACTCAATAGAGATCATGCTCAAACACTTTGGATCATGCTGAAATGATGTAGAAGTCTACAAATTTTGCTGACCATCAAGAAATGCATCTTTGTGGTACGCTTTGGAATATTGTTACGACACATTATTTGTAAAGAGGGTTTGATGGTCGACCCTATGAAAGTTGCATTGATTCCACCAAAAACAATACTAAAAGTAAAATTTTCCTTGGCTATAGAGGCTACAATCACAAGTTTATTAGGGGACATGAAACAATTGTAGCACCACTAGAAGAGTTACTAAAGATGACTAATAAATCCATCAACAGGACAAAACAATGCCAACAATCTTTTGACATACTCAAACAAACGATTGCCGAAGCATCCAACCTCATAGTTTTGGATTGGTTAGCTCCCTTTCATGTCCACATAGATGCGTTTGGAATAGCTATTGGTGCAGTCCTGCAATGTCGTTGCAATAATAAGAATCACCCAATTGCTTTCACCAGTGCAAAATCTCAAAAGCTGAAAAGAATTATACTAGTATTGAAAGGGAGGTCCTAGCAATACTGTATACTTTGCAAAAGTTCAGACATTACCTTTTGTCTACACCGTTCACTTTTCATATTGACCATGAACCCCTAAAATATCTTCTCAATAGGCTAGTCATACAAGGAACAATATTTAGATGGCTATTGCTGTTTCAAGAGTTCACTTTTAACATTATGGTGAAGCCAGGAAGGAACAATCAAGGTCTGGATCAGTGCTCCATAATTGTTGCAAGGGAAGAACTCGATGAGAAGATTTTACCTTAGATCGTAATATGAGAAAATATTTTGCCATTATCGTAGGCCCTTTTTCAAAATTTTTAGTAGATATATCCCATATTCTTCATTCATATCATTTCTTTTTCACATTTGCAGTCTGGCTCTGATACCATGTTAAGGTTTTAAGATCGCTGCAAATGTAATAGCACTGCTGTACAAGTATGTCCGTTCCAAATGCATCGATCTCTTGAATATATACATGGTAAAGATAAGAAGAGACATGTCCCTTCATGCGACATGTCTATTCATTAATCTAATTTGTTAATTTAACTATATGATCATTATAAGAATAAATAAATGATTAACTTCATATATATATATGTATATTACTATAGAATAATATCAATTATTAAATATATTAATATATATATAGTAATATATTAATATATATATAGTAATATATATATATAATAAATCAATTCTCATAATAATTATATAATCAGTTTTGTTTATCTGACTGATGCTACATACATCAACAATAATAACCGCGACACCCCAAGAGTTTCACATTGTCGCCAATCTACTTTCTACAAGACAATATCCCCTTGATATGACACCACAATACAAAGTCCAATTGCAGAAATCTCTTCCCTTTACATTGATAGAAGGTGGATTCTATAAGATATGAAGGGAATGCCTTTCATCGGGCTCTCCACAAACATGAACGGAAAGATATTCTAGAGGCACATGAAGGCATAGCTGGTGGTCATAAATCCGAAGATTCCACTGCTGAGAAAGTGAAATTAGTAGGATTATGGTGGCTCACGTTATACAAAGGATGCCAACTGATATGTTAAACAATGTGACATATGCCAAAGAGTTGGTAGACCAACCACAAGAGATGAAATGCGCTTATATGGAATCTTATTAGCTCATGTACTTGTTGTGTGGTTTTCACACCATCACCCCATTGCGAATGGGGAGCCCCTCTTTTGTTGCTAGGCTTAGGTAGTAGAGCAAATTTGGCAACAACCTAAGATGTAAAAGGGTCTTCTTTGGGCAAAATCTGAAAATTTACGAAAATTGGTTAAGTGTCAAAATGGTGAAAATTTGGGAAAAATTTGGTTTTGGAAGTCTGAAATAAAAGAGAAATTTTGAACTAAGGAAAGGTAAAATTGGCCTAAGTATGAAATGGAGCTGAGACTCTTCGTTGTTCCCAGCAAATGGAACTGAGACTCTTCTTTGTTCCCAGCACATGGAGATGAGACTCCTCCTCGTTCCTTGTAAATGGAGCTAAGACTCTTCTTCGTACCAAGACAAAGAGGGACGAAACCTCTTCCCACCTCAAATTATAAGTGTAGGGAGCACCTCCTATAACCAGACGTTGGCTATAAAAGCAAGGCAACAGGCCTTCATTTTGAAGATCTTTTCATTGCAATTGCAGGACAAAGGCAGAAATTTCAAACTTTTAGGGGGAGATTTGAGAAAGGTTGTTTTATTTACTGAGATTGTTGAGAGTAGCAGAGGTCTGATCCACGATTTTCAACCTACATTTGCATTACAAGACAGCGTTGGCACCTATATCAATCACTTTGAAGCTAATCACAGGCAGCCATCATCAGGGAGAGCCCATTTCAGACCATCAAAATTCTGATTTTGATCTGAGAGGCCCCTTCGGCAACACAGTTAACTTTGTTTGCAGGTCTGGTATCAACCTCATTTCAACACATTATGATCTCAGTTTTGGATTAAGGACTAGTATTTAACAATTTAAATCTTGTTGCAGGCTTTAGACCCAGGAAGATAACTCGATCCCAGCTTGTCACCATAAAATTTTAGCATCATTGACTGAGGTTCATCTTCCATTTCCAGAACTGTCTATCAGACCTGATTTTGCATTTTAAATCTCATCTTTTGGTCAAGCATGGATAAAATTAAGATTATTACTGGCAAGGGAACTCTGAGCAATCATAGCAAATCGGCTCTTTGAATGTACTGATGATGTAATAAGTCTAAATCAGTCTATTTTCTAAGTCTGATATAAGTGACAGAGGTTCTGATTTTAGTATCCTAGCTTGTACTAACCTCTGATTTTGAGGATCAAATTTGATTGAAACAAAACAAAATCCTGATCATGTTGTTTGCTGCAGGGCCAGGCATGGAAGGAGGAGCTGAAAACATCCGAAAGCCAAGACCTCAAACCAAAGAAACAAAGGACATGCCAACACATGACAATGAGAGAGATGAGCCAGAAGCTAAGGGAAAGACAGCTAGGGCCATTGAAAACACTAAGGCACGAAGGGCAGCCCAATTCAAATTTGATACACAGAATCGAGCTTCACCTCAACATGGGCAAACGTGGGTGACACCAACCTTGGACCATTCCACATGAGAATGATAAGCGATAGATTGTATGGAGATAACCAGTCCAAGGAAGTCAAGAGGATGATAAAAATAAAAAAACGGCATTGTGCAGGCCTCTATCTTTCCATCAACACATCAGTGGGCTGAATTAGTGTTAGAAATGACAAAATTTTACAACCCAGCAACAAGGGAAGTCCTTACACCAAAAGAAAATGTGGCGGTTACTCTCACTGTGGATGCAATTAGGGAAGCCTTCAATATTCCAGAGCATAAGGTGGACATTCAAAAGACTAAAAAGGATGCCATGAAAGAATATGAGGGCAGAACCAGTCATTACATTGGCCTCATCAATAAGGAGTGGTTAGCTGGGCCTAAGAGAACTCGTTCCTAGCTCTCCAAGCTAACAAAGACTGAGTTTAAAGAGGATGTAGGGGACTTGATATTGATGCTAAACAGAGTTATGGGCAGTCCACAAGCAACACTCTTCGATACTTGGATGTGTTACTACATGGAGATAATACTTAATGACAATGAAATGTTTGATTGGGCATGGATGATTAGCAACAACATTGATGAGTAGTTGCAAACAGTGACACGCACCAAGGCCTTTTACATGACTTCCTACCTAGTCTATTATTATATGATGGCGTGGATGCGTAGGTATCCTGGATTACAATGCCTTGGGACAATTGGAAATAAGAATGGAGAACTCATGGTTTATGACTCTTACCCACATCTCCATCTTCACAACAAAGAGGATTTTAGAATTGTTAATGATGTGTGTTTCCATGTGTAATGTGAGAGTATTGCTTAAGAGCCCACTTAGAAGGATGTCAAAAGAAGTAGAAGATCTAGTGAAGAAGTACGGGCCATGGTTTATTCAATTTCCCAAATTTACTTACATCTGAATATTAGGGAGCACAATTTTCCTGAAGAAGCTTCCCAAGTTCCCAACTAATAAGATGGTATTAATGGAGGTAGATAGACAGTTGATAGCATATGATAGAATTCTAAAAACCAAGCATAAGCCGGGGATCTTGTTTCCACTCAGTCTTGGGAGTGAGAGTTGTTTGACTCTTCAAGTGGCAGAGGAAGCCGAGGAGAGTTTGGGTTTTACTCTTTGGGTTGTATCATGGAAGAGCACACTTTGACCCTCTCCATTAGATTAAAAGATCATACGGAGCCCAGTACAAACATATAGCACACATAGAGGACCATTGGGCTAATGCTAATGATGATATGGAGATAAGGAGATCATTCTCTAGGATGTCAGTTAAGTTGATAAGAGAAAGAAAGTGGATACAAACTCCAGATCAAGTAGAAGATGATAGGCAATATCTCCAGCCCAATTATGAGAAAGCAAAGGACGACTTTCTTCACATAGATTGGACAAATAATAGTGGAGAGAGTCTGGATGCACTCATGGTAATAGTTAAGACATTCACTAAGGTTTGGCTGCAGAAACAGGTGGCTCGCCTACAAGCAATGAGGCTTCCATTAACTTATGAGCTCATGAATGACATGTTTGAAACTGAGGAGGAATCGTCAGGGACACCACAAGAGATGATTGTTGGTTTTGAGAGTCAACACAGTGAATGAGGTGATAGTAGACCTCCACAAACAAAGGAAAAGAAAAAGAAAGAAGTTATTAATCAAGAACCACAACAAAAGAAATAGAAGCATCCAACGGGGGACACAACCTTGAGGCCGATAGTAGAGAAAGAGGTATCTGTTCCAGTTGTCATTGAATCATCAACTAGTAAGAGCTCTAGTTATGTCCCACTAGATCCTGATGAGTATGAGATAGATTCCCCCCTCAGCCTAACGAAGAACAACAAGAGGAAGGGAATGAGATCATTGATGTGGAGGCACTTTCAGAGGACGATGAGGCTCAGCCTCATGAGGAGGCAAATCAGGAAGTCAATCAAGAGATTCAAGGACAAATTCAGGAAGAGGAAAAGATTGAGGATAAACTAGGAGAGTTCACAACACCAACATGGTTATTGAATCGAATGGTGAAATAGGTTACAATTGAGCATCTTGTTGACATTATAGAAGAGATAGTAAGGAGAGATGATAGTGAGAAGGGTAGGGGGCCAACTAAGAGTTTCTATCATATCACAAAGGATCCTTCGGGAACTTGCATTGCTCAAGTAGCGGTCCCCAAGGTAGACAAGGCAAGAGGAGAGGTTGAGCCAGGAGAGTATGACGTAGAGGAGTATGAGTTGGGGCAAACCACAAAGAAAAAGGAAGTTGACGAAACCCACGGATCTATTCAGGCTCTAGAGGACAGAATCAACAAGTGGGAAAGAAGAGAAAGTACAAAGAAGAGAACAAGAGGTTGAAGGAGAATCTTAGACAAATAATGAACCCACTTCAGCAAGCTAATCCAACTTTCATTCCTCCCATGCCTAGTTCCAACACATCTATGATAGGACTTGAAGGAGTTTGACTTACAAGACAAGAGGCAAAGAGATGGGTGGCATCGGTATTGGAAGAAGCAAATTTATCAAGACTTATGATATCGTGCTCTCCCTTAAGGAATGAAGTAAAAAGATATTGAGGCAATGTAAGGACTTCTCATCATGTCAGGAGGAGATTCTCTCTCATTTACAGGCTCTAGTGGAGATACCATCGCATACATTGATAAACGATCAAGTGCTGGAAAGGGGACATAAGGTTGATTTTCTTGCATGGCATCAAGCAATTTCTCACAAGTGTGATGTACTTAAGCAAGTGGAACTTGATTGCATGATTACACGGGACACTATTTTTGAGATGAAGAATGAAACACGTGGATATGTGAGATCCATATTTCATTTGATGATAGATGATAATTAGAGGATAAGTATGGAAGAACTTTAAGGGAAAGTGAAGGAGATTTACTTTGTGGAAGGGAATCCACTCATGTTTGAGCATTTGGATGCAACTAAAAAATCTGTGGGCTTCACAACTTTATGCAAGGCTACTGATTGGAGGAAATCATGTTCTACTTATACTACTGAGGTGAGCTACTCTGAGTTCAGGCTTGGATTGATGCCAAGTGTCCCCATGGAGATGATTAATGAGATTATGTTCAGGTTCGTTGAACATGAAAAAGAGAATAAGGATGGGCACAATTCCTAAGGTGATGAGGTGGCTTAGGCCTACATGGTCCTAAATTTGCTTGTTGGTTTATTAATAAATGTTTTATTTTGATTGGCCCATTTGGCGCCAAGTGGCATAGGCCCACATGGCCTTTTTTCTGACTGGTTCTTGGTTGCATTTGAATTTTCTCATTGGTCTATTAGTTGTTGGCTTCTTCTACAGGCTCTCTCTTTTCATTGGTTCATTTGTTGGTGCACCTTATCTAGTTGTTATGCATTTGAATTTTCTTATTGGCCCATGAAAGCAATGTAATTTTTCTATTGGCCCACATGGTTGTGCTTGATTGTGATTGGGTGAGCATTTAATATTTGTAGCTATGGTTATGGAAACCCTAATTAGAGCTTATGTGGATTAATCTTGGCCATTGATTCTGATTTAATCTTGGCCATTCATTGTACTTGAAGCCCCTATATAAAGGCTTTCTCACATCATTTGCAGGGGAGATGTTGGAAAATTGTTGCAAGAATAATGCCAAATTTTCTTTACTTATCATTGTTGTGTTTTACATGGTGATTGGTTTTGATCAAGTTTGAGTTATTGCATGGTCATCATCCTCACTTAGAATAGATTTCAATTTCAACTTGTTAAGTTAGAATTTGTTTACAAGTAGTTTAGTTGGATGAAAGAATTGTGGATGTTTACTTTCTTGACTCAAATAGAAACTATAGGCCACTAGCCTCTTGCTGATTGTAAGTGTGCCTTGCGTGGTAAGCTAGTGACTAATTGTACTTAACTTCAATTGATATCCAATCTTTAGTTTGCATCCATTGATGGGATTGAAGAGGAAATATTTGATTTGAAAATCATTTGAGTATGCCTTAGAAGCTTGCACTAGGTGTGTGGAGTCGTTGACAAAACTGCATCTAGTAGAGTCCAAGTTCATCCATACTTACATTCATATTTAGGAGTAGAAATAGAAGAAGTCAAGTTTAGACTCAAGTTAAGTTTGAGAGTTAGAAATCCCAAAACTTATATTTTCATTGCACATTTTGAAGCCAAACATTTAGAAGTGCAAGTAATTGACAAATCTTGAGAAACAACGTAAGTCTCCTAGGTGATTACCAACAAATCACATCATTTCAACTGAGTGATTTTCCACGATAAAAGGAACCTTGAAGTCATTCCATGATCTTACTTTGCAAGCTTAGCATAGGAAATGACCTTATATCAAGAGAGGATTGAGTATTTGATGTTTCACCTTGAAGCATTGAGTGTTTGATTCTGCATGTTGTAGCGGAATAAAACTCACATCAATAGTACTGTTGATGCGAGTTTTGTTCCACTTACACAACATGCAGGACTAGATACTCAATGCTTCGAGAAACATAGAACATCAAATCCTCTCTTGAATAAAGTCATCTCCCATGCTAAGCTTTGCAATGAAGATCATGAAATGACTCCAAGGTTCCTTATACTTGTGGATATCTAACTCAGTTGAAATGATATGATTTGCTGGTTAATCACCTAGGCGGGCTTACGTAATTTATTCAAAAGTGTCAACTTACTTGCACTGCTAAAGGTTTGGCTTTGCAATATATGATAAAGTATATCTGTGATTTTATATCACTTCCAACTTTTCTCTTCAAACTTCTACTATCTAGACTACTTCTATTTCTAACTATGGATGGGAAAACTAATGGATGGACTAGGATTCCTACCAAATGGAGGCTTGCTTGCGACTTCAACTCCACTTAGTGCAAAGCTTCAAAGGATCTTAAATGGTTTTCATATCAACACCTTCCCCTTAATCCAACTTAGAGTACAAATTAAGGATCTAATGTCAATTGAACTTGAGCGCAATTACTAGATTACCACACAGGGCACCCTTGCATCTACAAGGAGCTAGTGGCCTAGTTTTATAGAATCCAATCAAACATCCACCAATATCACCACACAATCTATCTATTTTACTCTTACTCTAACAACTTCAAAATAAAATCCTCTTCTAACTGTGGAAGTAGAAACCATGCAATAACACCAAGTGTTCCAACTCAATCACCATGCAAAACACAACAATGATAAGAAGAACGATAATGGCATTACTTAAGCAACAATTTTCTTCAATCTTCCCATGTTTACAAATGAGAGCAGAAGGCCTTATATAGAGGTTTCAAATACAATGAGTGGCCAAGATTAAGAGGCAAAAACTTTAAATCAAGGGCCGAGATTAAGAGGCAAAAGCCTTGATTAGGGTTTCCATAACCACCTACTACAAATATTTAATGCCCACCCAATTACAATTAAGCACCACCATGTGGGCCAATAGAAAAATTACATTGCCCTCATGGGCCAATAGGAAAATTCAAATCCACAACAACCGGATAAGGATCAATGACATGTGGATCAATGAGAAGAGAGCACATGTAGAAGAAATTACCATCCAATAGGAAAATTCAAAATAATTGTGCACCAATGAAAAGATAGGACACGTGGGCCTATGCCACTTGGCGCCAAATGGGGCAACCAAAATGAAGCATTTATTAATCAACCAATCAACATCCTTGAGATTTTGTAGGCCTATGCCATGTCATCATCTTTGGAATCGTGTGCCTCATCCTCATTCTCCTTCTCACATTCAATGAATCTAGACACCATTTCATCAATCATCTCCGTGGGGACACTTGGCAAGCATTCAAGCCTGTATTCATAATAACTCACTTCTCTTGTATAAGTAGAACATGACTTCTTCCACTCAGCTGCATTATATAAGATCATGAAGCTCTTAAGATGAGCTGCTGCCTCCAATTGCCCGAACTCAAATGAATTTCCACCTCCAAAGCAAATTTCGTTCATCTTGTCCTAAAGACCTTCCACAGTTAGCCTCTGAGTACCATCGGTCTTTTGGTGCAGCATAGTTCCTACACAATTAAGCATCTCATTTTTTATCTTCAAAAGGGCGTCCCTTGTAACTGCGCAACGAGGCTCGAGTTGCCTAAGTGTATCATACCTATGGGTAGCCGTCTGATGCCAAGTGATAAAATCAACTTCCTGTTCCTTTCCAACTACTCGATCCTTTATCAATGTATGCAATGGGACCTCCATTAATATCAATAAGTGGGGAAGAACTTCCATTCTGAATGAATAATCCTTGCTCTGTCTTAGTATCTTCTTAGCTCGTTCGTGGAGGGAGAACACAGTGTCGAATGACTTGACGAACCTCTCAAGGAATATGCTTGCTTCTTCGTTTACCGATGCCACCCATCTCCTAGCTTCTTGTCCCATTAGTCCAACTCCTTCTAACCCTTCCATAGATGCACTGGAACTTGGCCTGGGAGGAATGAAATTCGGATCAGCTTGCCGTATTGGATTCATAATTTGCCGGAGATGCTCTTTCAAACTTATTACTTCAGCCTTGTACTTCTTTTTGGCCACTTCCTTATGTATTCTTTCATCGAGGGCTTGAATGGTCCCATGTGCTTCTTCAACCTCTTGTTTCTTCGTTGCCCGTCCCAGTTCGTACTCTTCTATGTTGTAATCCTCAGGCTCGATTTCTCCTCTTACTCTGTCCACCTTTGGGATTGCCACTTGTGCAACACGATGTCCCGAGGCATCTCTTGTAATTTGGTAGAACTTCTTTGCCGGTGCCTTGCCCTTGTCTTCCTCATCCGTCTTGATCAATTCCTCTGCACTTTCCATGGGTTGATGAGCTGTATCTGATTTCATCATTCTACTTCATAGCCAAGCGGGTGTTGTGACCAAACCAAGCTCATCCTCGACTCCCTCATTCCCTTGGCTTTGCGCTGGAGCCTCTTGTTCAACTTCTAAGTTTTTCTCGGCTTCTGGTGATTGATCCGTATCTTCTTGAGATAATGACTCAATATTAACAATCTCATTTTCTACTTTCTGTTGTTTTGCATCCTGTGGAGGAGGTGAGTTAACCTTGTGTTCATCATGATCCAGTGGGACGTAACTAGAACTTTTACTTGCCGTTGATTCATTGGTTGCTTGGATAGGTGCCTTTTCTATAATCATCGGTCGTGGTGTTACACCCTGGATTGGTTGCTTCTGTTTCTTTTGTTGTGGGTCTTGACTCTTAACTTCTTTTCTTTTCTTATCTCTTTCCTGTGGGAACTTGTTGCCACCTCGCTCACTGTGCTGACTCTTGAAACCATTACTCCTTTCTGGTGGTGGTCCAGATGATTCTTCCTCGGGCTCCACTATGTCCATCATGAGTTCATAAGTTAAGGGGAGCCTCAATGCATGTAGGCGGGCCTCTTGATCCTGCAACCACTTCATCGTGAAAGTTCTCACTGTCATCATAAGTGCATCCAATCCTTCCTCGCTTTTATTGTTCCAATCGATAGGTGGAATACCTTCTTTCTTTGATTTCTCATAATCTGGGTGGAGATACCGCATATCATCTTCAAACTGGTCCGGAATCTGCATCCACTTGGTTGCCCTAATTAGCTCAACTAACATCCTGGAAAATGCCCTTCTCTTTATTTCAACATCATCACTGGCATTGGCCCAATGGTCCTCAATGTGTGCTATATGCCTGTATTGAGCTCCGTATGCCTTCTTGATTTGATGGAGCGGATCAAAATGTGCCCTTCCAAGATACAATCCTAGAGGGTAAAACACAAGCTCACTTTCAGCTGCCTTTGCCGCCTCAAGAGTTGGACAACTTTCACCTCTGATGCTTAGTGGAAACACAACTCCCGGTTTACGTTTATGCTTTTGGATCCTGTCATATGCCAACAACTGTCTCGCCACCTCCATTAACACTAGCTTATCTGTTGGGAACCGAGGAAGTTTCTTTGGACACATCGTGCTCCCTATGATTCTGATATAAGTGAACTTGGGAAATTGGATGAACCATGACCCATACATCTTTACCAGATCTTTTGCCTCATTGGATAGCCTTCTAAGCGGATTCTTCTGTAACACCCTCACATTACGCATAACCAAAGTATCGTTGGCCATTTGAAAGCCGTCCCTATTACGAAGATGAAGTTGTGGGTAACAATCGTAGACTATGAATTCGCCCTTTTGACTCCCAACCTTCCCTAGGCATTGCAATCCCGGATACTTGCGAATCCATGCCATCATATAGATCAAATAAGAAGTCATGCGAAAGGACTTGGTGTGCATTACGGTTCTTAACTGTTCGTCCATGTTGTTGCTAATCATCCACGCCCAATCGAACATTTCACTACCGTTAAGGATAACATCAATGAAGTAACACATCCAAGTATCGAAAAGTGCCGCCTGGGGACTTCCCATAACTCGATTCAGCATCAATATCAAATCTCCCACATCCTCTTTGAAGTCAGCCCTCGTCAACTTGGATAACTGAGCGCGAGTCCTCTTAGGTCCGGCTGACCACTCTTTATTAATTAAGCCCACATAATGACTTGTTCTGGCCTCATAGTCTTTCATGGCATCCATCTTCGTCTTTCGAATATCAACCTTATGTTCTGGGATGTCGAAAGCGTCTCTGATTGCATCCTCTACAAGAGTGACAGCTATTTGTCCTTTGGGTGTGACGACTTCCCTTGTTGCCGGGTTGTAATTTTTTGCTATCTCTAATACCAGCTCGGTCCATTGATGCGTGGGTGGAAAAATAGTGGCCTGTATGATACCGTTTTTGAACATCTTCTTAATTTCCTTTGACTGATTGCTACCATATAATCTGTTTCTTATCATTTCGATATTGAACAGTCCGAGGTTGGTATCTCCTACGTTAGCCCAGGTTGAAGCAAAACTTGACTTGGGAACCATAGGCTGCATTTCATATTTAAATTGAGCTGCCCTTCGTGCCCTGTTGTTCTCTGTTACTCTGTTTCCTTTTCCCTTAGGTGCAGGTTCATCTTCTACTGTGTCGTGTGTTGGCATGTCTCTTGCTTCTCTATATCGTGGTCCCGATCTTGGAAAATTGGCGGTTCCTTCCATGCGTGATTCTGCAATACCAACACTTAGTCAAATTTCGGATGCAATTATACAATAGTTAAGACAAGATCTAGATTTCCATTTGCTACTACGCGAAATTAAGTCCCTGTGATCTATAACAAACTTGGAAATTATGCCATTTTATTCCACAAAATAATAATAAATCGAGAATTTATGTCTAGAACATCCTAGATCTCCTATCCCATCATTTTACCACTAAGAGAATCAAAAGCCTCAAAACCAAACCCTGCCACGAATGCAAAATTTTTTTTCTGAAAGTGATGCTCGATGATGTAGACGTTGAAACCAGGGGTGTTGGGCTGGATCTAGATGTTCTCAGTTGACTGCCTGCGAATAAAAGATGAAGGAAGACGCCACAATCTGCCTGTGCAATTTCGGACCTTCTCAAATGTGCTTGCAATCGTAATAAAAAAAAATGATCTCCAAACTGTAGCGGCCTGCACTGTATTTAGAGGACTGCTCGATTTAATGGTCCTCTCTAACCTTGCCACTCACTGTACAAGTTTAGTACGCTGCTCCAGACTTACACTTTGAAGACCTACAATGTATAGAGAAGACGCTGCTGCCAAAAGCAAACTCGCAGGTGCAGAGCAGAGCAATAAATATTTCGAATTGGGATGGGAATGGACGCCACTCCTCCAATATATAGGCGCCAATTTAAAACTGGGAGAGGGCCGACCAGGCCAAAAAGAAATAAATCCCGAAATTAAATTATCATTAAATAACAGGGCCGACCTGGCTGCCTTAACTAATTTGGAAATTAAATTTGTATTTAAATACCTTATTAAGGCAAATTCGAAATTAAGCCTGATTAAGCCTTACATGTTTTTGTTTTGGTCTGATCTTAATGTTTTGAACCCAGATTTGGGGCCTATCTAATCAACTTAAGGCCCACCGATTTGAATTTTGGAGCCCATGCGATCAGATTTAGGGCCTCCTTTATTGAATTAAAGGTCTCGCTGCTAAATTCTTGGCTTACATGCTTTACTAATGTGGCCTATTTAATGCTGCACGCCCATATTTTGACTATACGCTGGCAAAGGGCAGGTCTTATTAAGTTCAAATCGCCTAAAGAGGGCCCCAAAGCCACACGCCTTATATGAATCAGAGTCCACTTCGTCTCCCAAGGCCACACGTTTCATAATTGGGGCCAGATCTGATATTTAAGGCCGCACACTTGCAAATAGAGCAGGACTTATTTTAATTGCTATCCAGATCCGCCCTAGCTTTAGGGCCTATGGCCACACGTCATATATAGGGCAGGCCCAATGCCAATCAAATTTGAATTCTGGGCCAGATTTAATGCTTTAGTGCCCAGGTTTTCACCCCCCGATTTGATGGGGCAGGCCCTATCTTGAAATTGAAATAGACCCTAAGGTCCACGAACCCCAACGCTTGGAATAGGGCAGGCCCCAATATTGCGCAAATCGCCTTATAAAAGGAGTCCTGAGAGCCATTTTAATCATCTTGTTTGCCATGCAAGCTGAATTCGGATTTTGGGTACAACCACCACTTTGAAGGGTTAAAATTTTGAATTTTGTAGTTGTATTATCAAATTTATAGGGGCAGATGTAAGCACAACCATTCCCCCTCGAAATCTGGGCTATATGCTTCGTTATTAGCAGCCTAGAGGGCCTAAACAGGGTCTAACTTGAGTCTGTCATAAAAACTCAGGCTTTAAAATAGTGCATTGTGAGATGAGACAACAAAATTTGTTGCACGAAAAGAGGCCCCAGCCCCAAGATGAGACACGAATTAGATGGAAGTAAAACATGCCCGGCTCAAAGATGAGCGACGATTAGAGGGAACTAAAATGCGTTCAGCTCAAAGATGAGCAACGATTTTCTCGAATAGAGAAACAAGTCCCATCTCCATCCTACTTCATAATTCGCCCAGTTTACCTCGTCTTCCATCCATCCTCAACCTCCAACTTCGCTCCATCTCTAAGATGACAATCAAACCAATCCCATCTCAATCCTTAGGCAATTTTTTACTAGTGCTACTCTCTCAACTTAGTACTTAGTCAAATCTTCAATTCTACTCACTTGCAAACAACAACAAGACGGCAAAAAAAAGGGGGGTCCTCATCTGCGATGGGGTGGTGTTGTGAAAACCTCACAACAAGTACCTTTTGAAAAACGTGAACTGTTCATCTTTGATTTTTTCTGTTTGTTTTAAGAGAATAAGATGGAGATGCAGAAAGTGTTAGTGTTTTCAATATTCAATCACCATGTTTGATGCACACATTGAATATATTGCATTGAAAAATAGTAGATATTTCATTTGCATTAAACCATAATCATTACCATTACAAATCAGTAAGCATTAAGCATTAAACTGAAATCATATTTGTACAATTAATTTGCAGATCTAATTCCAAAGCCAAGAAGTAGGTTTTTGGACCTCCAAGTGAACAGAAATCTCTTTCAAAATTCACCAAATGACTCAGAACAAGTAATCAACCAAATGCAGATTTAAAACCTCAAAAAAGCATACCCAAAGTGCAGTTTGGAATCAGCAAGGTTGCCAATCTTACCGGTAAAGCAGTTACCGGTTTCTCTTCCCTTTTTAGTGGAAGAGATATTGGTGGAAGACTTGAAAGATGCTTCCTGAATAGGTAAGCAATTATCAAAATTACTTAATTCAAAGGCAGCCAGCTTACCGATTAGGGAGTCTAGAGTGACTTGATCTTTGGTCACCGATCTGAGCTCTTGAATGACAGAAATCTTGATGACATACTGAGGTCTGAGAGTTTTCAGTATTTTGCTGATTACATCCTCTTCACTGAGCTTTCCTCCTGCGCATTTGATGGAATTGATCACTTCTTTGATCCGGTTGCTGTATTGCTCGATGTCTTCTTCTTCATTCATCCTCATATCATCGTACTTTCCTCTGAGGCTTTCGACCTTGGCTCTTTGAACATTAGGATCCCCTCCATAGACTGTTTGTAGCTTTCCCCACATCTTGCAGGCAGATTCAAGATGTTCAATCTCAGCATAGACATGATCAGGTAGCATGCTAGCTATCATATCCATAGCTGCCATGTGCTCGGTCTTGATCTTCTATTCATCAGGTGTCATCGTGCCAAAAGGTTCAGTGTACTCGGTGGCAACATGATTCCAGTATTGATCTCCAGTGGTCTTCATATATAGTTTCATTCTACTGCACCACAAGGTGAAGTTTTCCTTTGAAAACTTTGGTCCTTCCTTTCTCATCATCTTGACTTTTTTTTTGAGCGGTTAAGTGGCAAAGAAAAAAAGACTTGGCTCTCATACCAATTGACAGTCCCAATCGGAGCTGAGAGGGGAGGGGTGAATCAACACCTCTAAAAACTTTTTCTCACTATATCCAGTGAAGTAAACTTATAGCACTAAAGGTAAGCAGATTTAAGCAAATAATAATAGTAAGTAAACAATCACAAAGTGACCAGATTTATCACGTGGAAACCCGGTTAGGGTAAAAACCACGGTGTGAGGAGACCTCACAAATTTTGTACTCTCCTGGAGTACGCCCTGTTAAGAGCCTTCCCGGTTAAAGGATAAAAATGCACTTGCTAGATGTGACCCAGTCAAGGGATTTGTTATAAAAGGTCTGTTATGACCTGTCTGGTTAAAGGACTTTAAACACCTTGAAAGATGTCATTCGGTTAAGGGATTTTGATACAAGGGACCTGTTAGAGTCCACCCAAATACTGAGATTTGTCTATTGTAGTTTGCAAGAAAACAATAGAAGTGTGATCTTTACAGATGGCTTTGCTTAGCCTAATAAGATCTCTATTTGTGCTCAACTGAGAATCATCACTGGTCATCGCAAGTGTATTCTCATCTACTATTGTGCTACTTTGCACAATCTTCTATCTCTTTTTCTCAGTTTTCTTTCACCCCTGCTTCTGTAGCATATAGGTTCACTCTTTTTCTCGGCAGAATGAAGGCAAGTTCTATTTGGCTTAGGTAGAAGAATATATAGTGTTCTGGCCCTAATTGTGCTCATTAAACATGACCTAACTCCAGATCTACATTGGATTCAATGCTTAGTCGAGTACCAATCTACTGAGGAAACATCCGATATATGCCCTTGCTTTATCTGATTAATGAAGAAAGCAGTAGTTGCGTGCCAGGCAACTTTCCTTCATAGGAGATAACACTTTGATTTAAAGCCACTGATGCTGGCTTTAAATCCGTCAATCGCGTCAAAAAGCCATTGATTCCGGCTTTAAATCCTTCAACTGCACCTCCAACCGATCACCAAGATAACTCAAAGTCTCCTGGATTTACTGCAATAAATCTCGGTCAAGAAGAGTTGGTCGGAACTGACAGTTGACTATGACTTCCTCGGTTCATACCAGAGTCTTATAATATATCGGTTGAGTTCTTCATGCTATAAACAGATAAGAGTCTTTGACCTGCAGCTGTCTCTTTCTTGGCTTACTGGTTGCACGTCCTTGGTGAGCTTCCTTTTGCGTGGATTACCGGTTGCACTGTCCCGGTTGTGTTATAGACACTAGTTGGATATTGCTTTTACTTGTACTTGTCTATACCGGTTGTAGTTTGGTCCCTGGTTGATATTGGAATACTCTCTTCCCTAATTGAGTGCATTGCCCAGTTACTGATGTTTAGTGTAGAGACCGGTTACAATGGATTACAGTTATTCTTTTCTTGCCAAACCAGCCTCTCTTGATGTAGATTTTCTTAGAGCTTCCACCTGTATAGAGACGACAGATCTCTATCCTCTTTTGCCAATCAATGACAATACTTGGACCGGTGGAGAGCTTACCGGTTACCATTAGTTGATGTTAACAGTGGACTTTTAGCTTGCATTCCATATAGGGATAAAACCTTCTTGGGTAAAACAACCTTATGAACGAGGTTTTTAATCCTAACTGCACGTGCAAGAAAAATGAGTGTTTGGAGCTTTCTCATGAAGGGCAAATCTTGCATCTCTTCTTGGGAAGAACTTGCACTATTTTGAAAACAATACAATGAAACTTTTGAAGGCAAAAATCCTCCTTTGAATCTCCAATTATGTAGCATGTAGCAATATTGCTGAAATGTGAATAACTTTCACCACTTCGAATCAAAATGTGAAGGAAAAGATGCTTGAACTTTGAAGAAAGACTACAAATCTTTGCTGGTTCGACTTTTGGGAAAACATCCCCAAATTTCAACTATATAGGTAACCAAGCTTGACCAAATCTTCATAAGAGTGAATGCAAAACTTAGTCCTCCCTGAATCTTTGACAAATGGTCATGAATGAGAGGAAAAATGCAAAGGAATAGCCATAAGAAAGAACGGTTCAAACTTGAAAAAAATGTGACAGAGTTGCTGTGTAATGCAATCTTAACCAACAATGGCACCCTAGAGATGGAAAACACACTATTTGTGGATGAATACAAGCTGGAATGTGCCGTTTATGCCCTGGCTTCTAACTCCAAAACACAGGTTTGAATGACTTGTATTTGCCTTCCTAAAGCTGTTTTTCATTTTTGATGCCCTAGACGGGGTTTGGAAATGAATTTGCAGGCATATACATGTAAAACGGAGCCTTCTATAATACATTTCTTGCACAAAAAATCCTAAAAAATGGATACATATACACGCCATTCTAGACATAATTAAGAAACACAACATATATACCTCAAAAATGCATTTTAATACTCCATACATGTCTTTTACACCTGCAATCATGCCAAAAATTGCCACTATTGAGTCTTTACTGCAAAACACTGCATAATGAATACTAATAATGCATTTTTTGATGCACTTTACATGCTCAACATACATAATGGGCATTTGGAAGAGTAATACATATGTTTCAACGAATATAGAAGCATGTAATGGAGACAAAAGTTGCCACCATAGAGCTATGATGGGCTGTTTTTGTAAAGAGCCTGTCTGGCTCTTTCTAAATTTAATTTCTTTGTCTGAATTAATTGCAAATTTGTTTTCTTTGTATTTTGATAATGCTTGTTTAAAATGAGTTTTCCCACCAAATTTGAATAACATAAACAAAATCAAACTGAATATTTCTGAATGAACATTACTTATTTTAACTTAAAGATATCACATAACTCATAAACATCAAATTATTTCTCAATTTATTGGCACCTGGCAATTGTATGTGCACTTGAAAATTTGAAATGACATCTAGATACTTTGGCGCAGCCTGGATAAATATTCGACAGCCACAATGAGTGAACTTGTAGCTTCTAAAGTGTTGACGCAGCCTTGCTGGGAACTCACTCAGCCTCAGGGATGATAATCCAGCCCCCTATGTTGGTCACGCAGCCTAGTAAAGAGGTGACACAGCCTTCCTTGACAACTCACGCCACTTCTAAATCACTTAGGCAGCCCCTTGAATTTAAACACAGTCCTATTGAATTAAATCGCAGCTGGAAACAATTAATTGTTTCTTGATTATTGAATTGCAACTCACCAAATTGCTTTGTACAATCAACCAGGAAGATACAACAGCCTTCCAATTAATTTCTTGAACCTCTGAATGAAGAAAATCGAACCCTTATGAAGAACAACTGTGAATCAATTGCAAATGAAGAACTCTTCACAATTCAGTATACATCAACACTAAATTGTACCTCCAGAATCAGAATTGCATTTTCAGAATATCAGTAGCAAAATTCACCATTAACAAGTAATGATTCAAATTGCAAAATGAGGAATGAGTCTTCAAACCCTAGCCATGTTTCTCCTCTTCCAAAACTTCAATAAAAAACAAGTTTATGAATGAGGTTCGAATTCTCATAAGGTTGTATATATAATATTTTTCCATAGCTTCTCAATGACACTTTTCACTTAAAAGCCACTTGCTTTATGGTTGCACATTTGAAATATAATAAACTATTATATTTCCCTTCACTTTAATGCTAAAAATGATCCTTTCATTAAAATAATGCTATTCTGACACATAGGGTCTCTGTTTTATGAGCTAAAGATTTAAAACTTCTCAAGCCGGTTCCAACAAGCTATAACACTAAGATGCCCAAAATAGATTCCTAATAAAAATGGCAACCTTAGCCGATTTAATTAAATAATAATCATAATTCACCCATCTTGCGAAAACGACTGAGGAAAGATCAAAATCAAAATCTGACAGCACAAGAGTGATCCTGATGATGAAAGATGATGAATGAACCTGACGGAATGACTTTCTAAAAATAGATGCTCCCTCCAAGAATCTTGGAGCCCAAACCAAAAGCCGAAAATAAAAACTAAGAGCATCATTTAATTCCTCTAATTCATCTGAGCTCATCGGAACCAACTGTTGACTTACTATAAATAGTAGGTCCCTCAAAATAGGCCAAAACCCACATCAAGGTCCTCTAATCACCAGAATTAGCCTACAAGGACCCAGTGATAGGCTAAATCCACTAACTCCAATGCTTGCTCAAAATGGGGACATTACAGTTTTGGTCTATTTACACGTGTTTTAAACTTTGATTAAAAAACACATGTAAAGCCTTTAAAAATTGCCACCCTTGGACTTTAGGAGATGAAATGAATATTCAAGTTTGAATTAAAACATGTAATTACTTGAAAAAACACCATGCTTGCACATGATTAAATGTCTAAACACTTGGGTATTCTCATGTGTATTCACAGGCAAACTTTTAAAGTGAAAACATGTAATCGGAGTTTAAAAACCCACCTTCACATTATAAACTCATTTAAAGTTCATGTATCCTCATGTGAACATACAAAAATGGAGTTTTATTTCCGTTTCACATGCAAATACGCCCAACATGTTATGCAATGGTCAACAAAAAGTCCACTTAGGCGAGATTTCAATTATAGAATAATGAATATGCAGTTAGGCCGAAAAAGCCCACCCGCTGAACACTTAATTCTTGAATATCTTTTGATAGACAATTCTGATTGAGGCCTCCAATAGCTCGAAATGAGCGGAATTGAAAATGCCACAATCATAGGGTAAAAACAAAACCAAAATCAAATAAGACAAATAAGAAAATGCCTTAGAGAGTTTTATCCTACGAAAGTTTCCATAGGGTTGTCCCAATTTTGTGAATACAAAATTGAGGACAACAATTGGATACAAGTTTGGCATGTTTGGAGGTCAAAATCTCAAAGAGAGGTGAAAATCAGACTGAGAAAAAATGGAACATAGCATGAAATCAGACTTGATTAAGCCCATTTCAGATTGGAATGATTAACGATCCACCTTAGAGACAAAATTGGAGTTGAAAGGGTGAGGGATTGCTTCGAATTGCACCAAGGAATAAGGTCATGAGGTAGTAAAATAATTCTCAGGAGGTGGCGGAATCCGCCATCCTCATAGGATTATTAATCTTGGTGAGGATCAGATTTCCGCCTTATATTCATAAGGCCCAAGGCACGCACTCCCCCCGCTTCAACTTGCGTAGTTAAAAACAGCGAATATGAAGATGACATTGATTATTGAATTGGACAGAATTTAGTGAGGGGGTAGGACTGAGTTTGATAAAGTGAAAGAGAGGATTCTTAATCCTCTAAGGGGCAAAATTTCCACCCTTAGACAAATGATGCTAAATGTTTGCCTTTGGCTGCCGAAATCGCATAGAAGTGGAGAAAATCTGATTGACTAAGCTAAGAGGATAAAGAAGGAATGAGATCAAAATTGCGATTGGAGTTCGGAAAAATATAAGGAAAATTCCAAGGATAAATAATCCTCACCCACACTTAATTTCCACCTAAGAAGTTCAAGGGGCTCGATGGAGAGGGTGCGATTTAATTAATGAGTAATGGATAGAAGCATGTCTTTGATTCCCCAAGAAAGTCAGCCTGCATTAAGAAAGGTGAAAAGAAATTAAGTAAAATGCTTCAATGGATGAAAAGAGACTAGGTCAGCCTCTTATGAGGACATGCCTCTTCAAGAACCCAATCATCTATATAAGTAAGGCAAAATGAATCATTTTCACACCAAACAAGAGACAAATTTATCTCTGCACCCAAGGCAGCAAACTTCTTCCTTGTTAGCATTGATTTATTTATTAAGACAATGATTTTCCTTCATATTTGGAAGTGAATTATTTCCCTAAGGCAGCGGGTTACATTGAAGAGGGAGTGATTTATTATCTTGAGGGAGCAACAATTTCAACAATCTGAAACCTCAAGGGGCATTGGTTTTGGATAATTAAAAGGCAGAACCCTCAAAATCAGAGATAGAAGGTGGTAAGGAAGGTAAAATCTGGGCATGACATGCATTGAAAAGACTAGTTATTATCCAGATTTCGAGTAAATTCATTTCAAGTTGTAGGATCAAGATTATTTTGAATTGTTAAAATATAGAGGGAAAATCTTGAAATTGAGAAAATCCTTTCTTGCTGGATGTTAATGTGATTTCATTTCATGAAAATTGTAGGATTTCTTTCGTGTTTGCTTATCATTTCATAAGATTAATACAATTTCTCTCTTGTTTTGCAAGGTAAATCGTTCAAGGAGAAGCTAGGAAAGCAAGGAGATGATGCTAGGGTCAAGCTCAAGACTTCAAGCAAGAGGATGCTCAAGGACTTCAAATGAGGAGGTTCAAGCTATCAAAGTGCAAATTCATAGACCAAGATCAAGATGGAGTTCAAGAAAACAAAGAACAAGGAGAAAGAAAAATCAGAATCTACAAGTGGAAATTTTTCACAACTTGAATTTCCTCCAAAAATCCAAGTTCACTTTAAGGATCCAAGTTGCATGAAGGACTTCAACCACTTCAAGAAGTTCAAGATACAAGCACATAGAGTACAAGCAAGTCTAAATCATGGCAATGAGAAAATTTCCAAGAACAAAGATGGAGAAAATTTGAGAAGACGAAGCAATTTGGGATTTTTCCATCGCAATTGAGGGCTCGATAATGTTGAGTATCGAGAGATATTTTCTCATCACCAAGGGATTGATCAAGTCTACAGGATAAGGATGCTGAGGTGGCACCCACTTGTCTTCTACCAATAAGAAAATTCCAGTTACAAGCACATTTAATCATATTATGCCAAGTGTACCATTTTCTCATTGGTTCTCAAAAGCATTGTAATTTTCTTATTGGCCCATGGTGCCTTCATGTAATTAGTTGAAAGGGTGGCAACCCTAATTAGGGTTTGTAGGAACAAATCTTGGCCCTTGATTTTGAATCGGTCTTGGCCTTTCATTGTAATTGAACACCTATAAAAGGCCAAGGCCTTCTCATTTGTAAAGAGTTAGAAAGTTAGACATTTAGCTAGTAGTAGAAGTAGAGTATGAGGAGACTTGGTGAAATTGTTGCCATAATGCTATCAAAGTACTTGATAATTCTTTGTTGGTCATCATGGTGGATTACTTAATGTTGCTTTGAACTGTTGCATAGTTTCTTCAATTCCTCATTTAGGATTTCATTTCATGCTAAGTAGAAGTAGATAGATGGAAGATATTGTTGGATGGTGATTAGTGGTGAAGCTAGTGTCCATACCTTTTGTTACTTGTTGGTTGTAAGTAAAGGTGTAAGGTTTGTCTGGGCTTAAATTGCAAGTGTTTAACTTCTATTGGAGATGTTCATTTAGATTGCGCCTTCTTAGGGTATTTGGATGAGCATTGACAATATGAAAATCATTCTTGCATCGATAGAAAATAGAACCTTCCTATGCCTAGTTGACTTGGTGATGCAAGGATTGGTTTAAGAGGCTCACCCCATCAACATTATCCTACATTCTTAGAGTTGGATATCTTTTATTTCCTTTGCAAGTTGTTTGGTTGGAAGTATTTGAAGTTGTAAAATCAAGTTGATATCCATTGAATGAATAGCGTAAGTCCCTTTGTGATAAAAAACATATCACATCATTATAACTGAGTGAAAGTCCACAATTAAGAAGGAATTTTGAGGTTGTCTCATTTGATCACACAATTCATATACATTGTTTAGCATTTGAGCATCCTTATTCAAGAGTTGGAGATTTGGTGTTTCATTTTGGAATACTAAATATTCGATTTTGTATGTTGTAGTGGAATAAAACTCACATCAACAATTTGCAAGGTTAGAAACACATTCATTGATCCATGTGAAATTTGTAGAAAGTTTCATTGTAAAACTCTGCGAACCTGAATGTTTAAGACAATTTTCTGCTCACATATAATAATTTTCAGTTGAATGTTGCATTGAGTTTGTTGATTTCAATCATTGTTAATATGTTATGGAATCATTGCCAAATCTGAGCACATTTTACATATTTCATAAAACACAATGAACTAAAAAAACATGCAATGATAAAGGAAGGGAAATGTGGTCTAAAAACACAGACTGCAAACTAAAATCTATATTCAGAACCTTGCCAATTGTTTGACAAATTCCCAGTTGAATGGTAAAGAAATGCAAAAAAATTGTACCAGAATAGGAGTGGACATTACAAGGGACCGCCATAAGATTTGATAATGCTCATTGTGAAGTGTTGAGGGCCAAGAAGGTTAAACAAGACACACCTCTTAGGATCATATCTAACATCAAGACTGAAGAAACCCCTTTATTAATGAAAAGGCTTGTAATATACATCTAATCTTGTGGATGGAGAGGAATAGATCTATGCTACTATCTTCCATTTCATAATAACATGGTAGAAATAAATTAAATAATCTTGTTAGAGATAGCTATCTTCCATTTTATAATAACCTTGGAGAAATAGCTTAGACTTGTCTTCTTAGAGGTGTCTGTCCATACGTCCTAAATCAATGATGAGGTAAATCCTGTTACAAATAGTGGTAATTGCTTAATCTTATTCAAAGAATGAAATGTACATATATACGCAATTACAATGATGATGTTTCCTAAAGAAACAATCGATAACTGTTGTATTCCATAGATCGATTGCAAATGTAATCACACTGCTATGTTGTATGTATTTTCCAAATGCATCGATCTCTTTGTATTTATACATGACAAGGGCAAGAAGTGACATGTCCCTTCATGGGACATGTCTATTCATTAATTTATTATATCAATTTAACTATTTAGTTATTATGAGAATAATTATAATCTAACTTTATATATATATCAATGTATATAGTAATATCAATTATTATATAGATATTGATATATATGTATATATATAATAAATCATTTCTCATAATAATCATATAGTCAGTATTATTTATCTGACCGATGCTACAAACATCAACACTCTCTCTTAGTTCGAGAAGATAACAATATCATAATAATCTTTGTGAATATCTTATGACTTACGATAGATATCAATTATCTGTCTCATAAATTCTTTTATCAGAGATATGGTCTGAACAGGAATATCAAATCTCATGATATTCACCATAACTTAAAGATTCTTAAAAATATCATCTCATGATATTGAGAGCATTCGCCTGCAGAATATCAATTCTCAAGATATTCACCAAGTGCTTAGATTAATGGCCTACCAACATCAATTCTCATGATGTCCACCAAGTACTCAAGAGTTCATAGAGATATCATCTCATGATATCGAGAGCATTGGCCTGCAGAATATCAAGTCTCATAATATCCACTAAGTACTCAACAAATGTTCATAGGTAATGTGCACTTACCATAAGAACATTCACATCATCTATTATGATTTGTTTCAGCCATCACAAGATGTCTATCACAATAGAAGATGCCATCTATCATGATCTGTTTCAGCCATCACAAGATGTCTATCACAATAGAAGATACCATCTATCATGATCTGTTTCAACCATCACAAGATGTCTATCACAATAGAAGATCAAGTTATTGTAAGATCATCACCTTCCAATAACTTTTGCAAATACAAGTGATAATCATTTGGAAGTCGTCACTTCCTCATGATTTACACAGGGGCAGGCCCATTAAAAACATGCACTCACACACATGAATTTTCAAACTCCCTTTGAATGTCAATCTTCGGAGCTCCTCATCCAATGTTACTTTTGATGAAGTGTCAGACTCCCTCTGAATCTGATATCAATCTACCTTTTCCTACAAGAACATCCCCCGAAAGAAAGAAAAGATCAAGGTAAATAGCTCTTATAGTACATTGATGGATAAATAAGAGATTAACTACAAAAGTAACTAAAGGTAGTTCTCAAGATAAAAAAAACACTTATCTCTTATACTCAAAGGATGATGCCACAATGTTATTACACTCATTTGGTTTCTTCCTTGCACCTGACATGGCAAATGTGAAGTGACCGACGATGGACGTGACTTGTCCCATCGTAGGGTATTCTTTGCAAAGGCATAGTAGATATGTTTATAATCCATTCGCCACCTTTGATGGCCACGTATGCGTATATTACCTTTTCCAGTATATTTTCAAACTTGGTGCTGGTCATAGCTATACAAAGGTTCCCGATCTTGACAAGGATGATTATAACATGACTTCCAATGCCACACCTAATTGCGCCATCCATCCAAAGCAAAACAAGTTCCAAGTCGGTTATAGAGCCACCGAAGAGCAGTTTGGGTACCAAGAGTAATGTTCTCATCCAAATAAGGCATTCTAATTTTTGACTTGCGCCCAATGACCCAAGAGACCCAAGCACTAGACGAGAGCTCCCACTTAGATCGCCTTCCATGTCACAACGACAACGCTTTGGAATGACTGCCAGCGCCAAACCATTTTCCAACTTGCGCCCATCGCATGACCCAGAAGATACGATCTTGGGGAGCCCCCACATAGCAATCAGGTAGCTTCATGCCCCTCTAATCAGTGTTGGTGATCCAATTTTAAATCCGAGTTGCACATCCGTCCCCAATACCAACATTGATTCTATTAGAGCGACATCTATCCCAATGACCCAAGAGTTGTACGGGCTACATTCTCGAGCACATAAGTGTTTTGGGCCGATTGCAAATGTCAGCTGCATTCCCTCGATCTACACCGTGCAAGAGCTAGTGCATAGCAAATGGGTGTCTGGATAGCATTCACAGAGGGTACAGAGCAAATCCATTGTACCAAGCGACCCAAGAGCTAGACACGAGGTCACACAAAGATTGCTGTTTGATCTTCTTTAATCACTACTATATAAATTTATGACACATATTTTTCCCATTGTCTTCCACCTCTCTTTGATCCGACAATGCTGCGATGATTGTTTGTTCCTTTACATTTGCAACCAGCTCTAATACCATGTTGTATTCCATAGGTCGATTGCAAATGTAATCACATTGCTATGTTGTATGTATTTTCCAAATGCATTGTTCTCTTTGTATTTATACATGACAATGGCAATAAGAGACATGTCCCTTAATGGGTTATGTCTATTCATAAATTTATTTTATCAATTTAACTATTTAGTTGTTATGAGAATAATTATAATCTAACTTTATATATATATATATATATATATATCAATGCATATAGTAATATCAATTATTATATATTGATATATATAATAAATCATTTCTCATAATAATCATATAGTCAGTATTATTTATTTGACCGATGCTACAAACATCAACAATAACTGAAGACTAATTTAGAAATCATCTAACTAGACTTAATATTACATTATTGACCATTAACTAAATAAATATGTAAATATTATTCTCATACCCTTCCTGAATGGTCAATCTATCAACTACACCAAGTTGTCCCCTAAATTTTACAAACTCGTCCGTGCCTAGAGACTTGGTGAGAATGTCCACAGTTTGATCCTCAATTGGAACATACTGTAATTGTACTGATCTGTCTTCTACAAGCTTGCGGAGGTAATGATAGTGAAGCTCAACATGCTTGGTCCGCTAGTGGAAGAGATGATTTTCGGCAAGTTTGAGCACCCTTTGATGTTACAAAAGAGAGGTGAAGGACCTGCTTGAGGCATGTGCGTATCAGAAAGCATTCTTTGATGCCAATTGCCTCACAAGATGCTTTAATAGTCCCCCAATATTTAGTTTCAATTGAGGAAAGAGCTACCGTCTGTTGTTTCTTACTAATCCATGTGATTGCACTTGTGCCCATATTGAAGACATACCCAAATATAGACTTCTTATCATCAACAAAAGCTGCCTAATCTGAGTCCGTGAAACCAATAAATCTAGGATCATTGCTTCTGCTATATAGAATCCAAAAATCAGAAGTGCCCTTTACATATCGTAGCACATGCTTCGCTGCAACCCAGTGTTCAGCTTTAGGGGTTGTCATGAAGAAAGAGATGTGACTCATGGAAAAAATGAGATTAGGTCTGATGGTAGTGAGATAGATGAAACTGCCCACTAGTTGCCTAAACATGGATTCATCCACTAGGGGTGAATTTGATTTGGTAGATAATTTCAGCCCTTTCTCCATAGGTGTGGATGTAGGTTTGCAATCTTGCATTTGAAATTTGTCTAGCAGACTCCTGACATACTTTGACTGAGGTATAAAAATACTATCATCTCTCTGCAAAGCTCTAACACCTAAGCAATAATGTAGAAGTCCCAAATCTGTCAGGTCAAAGGACTGGTACAAACTCTATTTGATCTACTAAATCAAAAGTGCTGAACTACTAGTAATAATTAGGTCATCAATATAGATGACAAGTAGAAGTATATTGTTGTTGATTTTTGTCATCTGATTTCTCTCTAGCCTCCTCGTTGGGTGACACATGTTCAGTTGAGAGTCTTTTGACTTATTATGTCTTTTCTGCAAACCTGCTTTCACTCTTGCAACTCTCGAATATGTCTGTTGTCTTTTTCGGTGTGTTGTGGACACACTTTCTTTCATGAACTGTCGAGCATTTGTAAGAACAATCCAAATATCCTCTGCTATGTGTAACGGCAACACCTAAATGAAGTAGGGCATTTCAACGCATCAGTGCCTCTCATGATTATCAGCAACAGCAGTAATGACAAGTGGAATTAATCTTCCCTCAAATTGAGCACGTCTAGAATAATGCTCATCGTATGCAGGGATGATTGTGAGCCACCTCCTAGTTTTGAACTAGCGGATTCTGCTTTGCAGAATGGTTTTAATTAAGTTTGGGCGTGTAGATTTGTTTCTGTTTTTTTTATCCAGAGACACAACCCGTAAATGAAAAGAATGGCATCCGAAACATAAGAAGGTGAAGATTGTGACCTTTGCGGTATCTTATATACTGTATCTTTTGCTGTATAAAAACCGTGGAGAAAAGATAATATATAAACATTTTCGAAAAGAATTAAAACGGCTCTGTGCATTGTCAGCGAACACGATTCATTGTGGTAAACTGAAGTTTTAAAAATAATAACACGGCTTTCTGAGTCAGAAAAGGGACTCACGAATGGTTATCTTGAGCTGAGTTTTAAAAAACGGGTGTCTTGTTCTTGTTTCCGGCGTGTGAAAAAGACTGAGCAGTTCTTACACTAAGGGGCAAGTGCTCAGCTACGAAAGGAGAGGTGTAGTGAAAATGTCAGAGATGTAAAAGATTATTGTGAAGAACCCAAATTGGCTCTTCCGGGAAATATATTTGAATTGAATACAACTGCAACTATTTTACCAATTTATGCAAGCTAATTCCGAAAACACTACCAGCACTGTAATTTACTAATTCAATAAATTATTTTCAGAATCCACTTTCTTATTTGACTTTCAATATTCAACAAAATTATGAAATTAACAAATGTTATTAATACTCATTTGCACCTGTACTTGCGAAATCTCTCTTTGCTGGTTACAACTTTGTAGTATTACAGCCGCCACTAGTAATGATCACGTCACTGCTTATAGCAGTACGTGATTGGTTTAGATATACAAGCCATCCCTAATGAAGATGTACGACCCTGCTGTTGTAAGGATCCGGTCCAGATTTGATAGCCGCCAATAGATATTTCCTCACGTGCTAGGAGACAATACTCACGTGGGCAGTTTGTGAAGAGAAAATCACTGTCAGCCACAACGTCTCCCCTTTATTCTGATTTGCAACTTTGTTCACCACCAGATTTGCACAAAAATAATCGAAAGCTTCCTCACACTTCAACCTTCGATAATCAGAATTATGAATTGTTGTTTCCAGAATAATTTCAACCAAATCGTATTGTATCAAAATACAATTTCATCAGCAACATCATCAGAATTAAATTCCACAGATCCGATATACCACAGCATCGAATCGTGATCTCAGAAATAATCAGCTGTGAAATTCACCATTAACAGGCAATGGCTCAAATCATGAGATGAGGAATGAGTCCTCGAAACCCTAGCCAGGTTTGTCTTCTTCCCAAATTCCAAGAAAAAATAATGATTGCATAAGATGAATGAAAGTGCTTTTTCGAGTAGAATATATAGCTTTTTCGAAAAAACACTTTTTAATATTTTCACTTAATTGGCTTTAAAAATAATCTCACTTTATAACATTAAGTTATAAAGTCATAAGTTATTAAATTAAATCAAAATAATTTAATTTAATAACACATTTAAAATATAAGCCACTGAATGTCTGACTGTAATCAACGAACTTTTGACAGAGCACCAAGTCCAACTACCCAGCTAAGAATAGGCACTACCCTGCCAGAAATAGCCACTGCTAAAAATAGACTTACTATAAATAGTAACTCTCTCAAATTGGAGATTCACTGAAACTTGATCCTGAGATATCTAACGCTCCGTGTAGACACCCTGCTAATCTTGGCCATGCCCAAAATACCACTTACTAAAAATAGTAAGTTGACCAAAATGATCCGAACGAAGAGCAGACCTGATAATCTGAACCTCCAGAATGGAATTCCAACGTTGGCTCCACCATTTGACCCCCTATGATCGCTTGATTAGCTTGTGTGGGTCGCCAAACCAAGCTAATCCCATGAGTCTAAAAACGGGGACATTACAGTCCTCCCTTCCCAAGATTGCTTGTCCTCAAGCAATTAGGAAAACAAGTAACATCATAAACCACCTGGATCCCAAGGATGGTCACAAGTAAAGTCCCGATCCTCACCAAACTCCTGTGAAGAAAGAACCAACATCGACAGAACAAGCACCACTGAAAACAACATCTCTAAACCAACTGTAGATGTCGATGCTGAAGACAACTCAGTGGAACTCAACCCAACTGAAATAACAACTTTGTCGAAACCTGAGTCCCTGTCAATCCAGCACTCACACCCAACTGCCCTGGAATAACAACAGTGACCAAATGTATCTGAATCACTGTTATCAACTCTGCCCTCTAATAAATAGTCCTGAGTGTGTGGACACTGCAAGTAATCTAACTTGCAATTGCCAAATCCATCGGCAAACGATGGTGCTAATCCATCCCATAATGGATGGTAGAATACTGGAGCCGTTTTACCCTTGCGTGAAAACAAATCTTCCACCTGAGGGTCAAAAGAAAAATGATAAGCATACCCCACCATGAAATGCTGGTAAGAAACCTCAATCTCTGTCAACTGCTCATCATGGCCAAACTGGGAATCAGGAGATGGCTCCAATCTCTGACTCCGCATAACTGCAGGTTGGGTAGGAACGTGAGCAACCCTCTCAACAAACCCAACCTCAAAATCCCTGTGGGGAAGCATAGTAGAAAGAGTCTCCACAATCTTCCTGACCAACCTCCGTATAGCACAAGAGCCTCGGATGAGAGTACCCTTAGACACTCTATAAGAATCCTGACGCACGTCTGCACTCTCAAGTAGATACTCCATAAATGACTCGGTGCAATAGAAATTATACGTGGAAGCATCAACTCGCTCCCCCACAATCCACAGCTGATTCCCCCGCAAATGTGGCATAGCCAACTGTCCCGCGCTATCAGCTATGTGAGATGATGAAGTAGATTCACTCCCAGCTAAAGGAAGCAAATCAATTTGAGAGCCTGTCTCCTCTGGTACTCCTACCTCATCCATACCAAGTGCTCCCATCTCCTGAACATGTGTGTCAGCCACATCACCATGTCCCTCATCACCAATCGTAGGATCAAACTCACCACCAACCACCTCAATGTGCAATCGAACTGGGTCTCGGGTTGGTGTAGACCGTAAATGCTCCAACTCCATGATCACCTCCTCTAATCGGATCTGCGACTCCTAAAGAGCCCGCTGAGTATCCTCTAAAACCTCAGTAGTTGTTGTGAGCTCCTGGGTAAGCTCACTCACCTCCTCCTCTCTGTCCATCAGTGCCTCATAAGCTGTACTCCCCCACTCTACTAGGTGATCTCGGTCGGCTACCATCTGTAAATAGTTCTGTCTCAAAATCTTGACAGCCTCACGCAAAGAGTGAATCTCTGTCAATGAAAGGTAACCACCACAGGGCTCATCTGTCATAGGAGCACCCCAACCATAAACAGCCAACAACTGACGAGCGGCATCAAAATGCTCGAGAGTAGAAGAGATATCCCTCTCATCAACTCGCAACTGGCTAGTCACATGATGACTCTGCACAATAGGCCCCCTATGAACAACCTCAAATGCACTGTCTACACTATGAGAGGAAGCTGTATACAACAAACTCCCCTCAAGATCACCGTCTCTCTGTGTACTTTCATCTGAGTACACATCTACAAACTGAGTACAGGCATCGGACATGTCCTCATCTAACCCCGAGGAAGTTGCCGCTGAATCTAACTCAACACAATCTCTAGCTACCTCGTCCTCTGCAACCATTTGACAGTCCAGATCCTGAGACACATCCTCATGAGTTACCGAAGAGGTAACCCCATCTCTAAAAGTGGAAGCCCTGGTTGTAACAAACTCCTGCCACTCATAAGCTTCCCTGTCCTCATCTATTAGTCCCTGTAACACATAATCTTGGAACTCACTATCACCATATGATAATGCTGAATCTACACCCAAAGTCAGATATAGAAAGCCGAAAATAGCACTCATCATCCTCGCTCTCAACATCGGAGATATCTGCAATGCTAGTGTACACATCATCTATCTGCATCTCCTCTACTAACTCTGGCTGCATACCCGAATCAATGTTGTCATATGAGTCAACCAAATTGTGGCATGAAACTATGTCGCCCAAATCAGCTGCAACACTCCCATCCTGAGTGTCATCACTAGAAAGCTCCATGCTCACATCCTCAACACATGAGAAAACCACTGTCTCCTGTACTGATCCCACACTGCGACTGCTATAATAAATCTCTGAGCTGTCAGAGCTCATATGCTCCTCATAGTCATCACCCAATATCTCATAGGGGGTGTCATCTCCCATGCAACTCACAGCATCCTCAAAAGTGTCATCAGATGTGTTTATACTATCAGCTCCCACATCTCTTGTTGAAGTCTCAACTGTTGACACCTGACTCTGTACACATGACTCAACGTCAGGCTGTGCACCAATAATGCTGGAGCACGAACTGTCATCAAATGACCCTGCTATAATGCCCAGATCACCAACCACACCACTGGGAGACTCCGTACATGCCTTGGTCCTATCTGAGGAAGCAATTGCCTCTTGAACTGAAGCAACACTACTACAACTGACATAAACATCTCCAATAATAACTCCCTCCATGAAAGAATCTGAACTCTCAGTGATAACTGCAACATCAGCTGACTCAGTACAATCCGTAGTGACTGCTTTGGGAGCCTCAACTTGGTGATGCTCAGTTCTGCTGTCAACCAATGGCACTGAAATATCCACTGGTTCCGGTGCAATAAATCCATCATCAACACTGCGAATGAGAATAGCAGGTGCTGAACTAGATGCAGGAACATCAGCATCACGAACAATTGTCGGAGAAAACTCTAGCCTTCTCCCCTGCAAACTCGTTGTCGGCCTTCTAAAGGCAAAGACCATATATCTTGCTGCCCTGTCTACTGTAACTGGATTCGACAAACTCTTTGCTAATCTCTGCTGATGCAATCTAAGTCTCTCCATGCTTTCCACCAAAGCATTTAATTCCTCTCTATTTCCCTTACTGTTATGACGACTTCCGGAACTGCTAAGACGACTTCCGGAACTGGATCTCTTGTATTTATCCATGACTAGAGAAAAATAGAAGTGCTGGTCCCTTTAAAATAACTTCATAAAATTAACATAACCAGACCCCACAGGATGGTAGGAAGAAAGCTCTGATACCACTGTGAAGAACCCAAATTGGCTCTTCCGGGAAATATATTTGAATTGAATACAACTGCAACTATTTTACCAATTTATGCAAGCTAATTCCGAAAACACTACCAGCATTATAATTTACTAATTCAATAAATTATTTTCAGAATCCACTTTCTTATTTGACTTTCAATATTCAACAAAATTATGAAATTAACAAATGTTATTAATACTCATTTGCACCTGTACTAGCGAAATCTCTCTTTGCTGGTTACAACTTTGTAGTATTACAGCCGCCACTAGTAATGATCACGTCACTGCTTATAGCAGTACGTGACTGGTTCAGATATACAAGCCGTCCCTAATGAAGATGTACGGCCCTGTTGTTGTAAGGATCCGGTCCAGATTTGATAGCCGCCAATAGATATTTCCTCACGTGCCAGCAGACAATACTCACATGGGCAGTTTGTGAAGAGAAAATCGTTGTCAGCCATAGCGTCTCCCCTTAATTCTGATTTGTAGCTTTGTTCACCACCAGATTTGCACAAAAATAATCGAAAGCTTCCTCACACTTCAACCTTCGATAATCAGAATTATGAATTGTTGTTTCCAGAATAATTTCAACCAAATCGTATTGTATCAAAATACAATTTCATCAGCAACATCATCAGAATTAAATTCCACAGATTCGATATACCATAGCATCGAATCGTGATCTCAGAAATAATCAGCTGTGAAATTCACCATTAACAGGCAATGGCTCAAATCACGAGATGAGGAATCAGTCCTCGAAACCCTAGCCAGGTTTGTCTTCTTCCCAAATTCCAAGAAAAAATAATGATTGCATAAGATGAATGAAAGTGCTTTTTCGAGTAGAATATATAGCTTTTTAGAAAAAGCACTTTTTAATATTTTCACTTAATTGGCTTTAAAAATAATCTCACTTTATAACATTAAGTTATAAAGTCATAAGTTATTAAATTAAATCAAAATAATTTAATTTAATAACACATTTAAAATATAAGCCACTGAATGTTTGACTGCAATCAACGACCTTCTGACAGAGCACCAAGTCCAACTACCCAACTAAGAATAGGCATTGCCTTGCCAGAAATAGCCACTGCTAAAAATAGATTTACTATAAATAGTAAGTCTCTCAAACTGGAGATTCACTGAAACTTGATCCTGAGATATCTGACGCTTCGTGCAGACACCCTGCTAATCTTGGCCATGCCCAAAATACCACTTACTAAAAATAGTAAGTCGACCAAAATGATCCGAACGAAGAGCAGACCTAATAATCTGAACCTCCAGAATGGAATCCCAACGCTGGCTCCACCATCTGACCCCCTATGATCGCCTGATTAGCCTGTGTGGGTGACCAAACCAAGCTAATCCCATGAGTCTGAAAACGGGGACATTACAATTATCGGGGTGAATGAGCATAGAAAAGAGACTGGTAAAAAGAGTGGAAGGAGTCGTTTCGGAAGAGTGCATTCAAAACGATGCCTGTACTAAAAAGGAGCGAGTATTAAAGGAAGAACGGTGCTTGCATTAATAGAGAGGCTGTTGGAAATACAGGGACAACAAAGATTTGAAAAGTGTGGTTGCAAGCTGGCTCGGGGTGATTCACAGAGTGTTGAGAATCTGTAGGAGCACGTAAATAAAGAGAGGGTGAATGTGCTGAGTATTAAAAAGGTGGAGCCTCATTGGTTGTGTATTGGTTAAAAGAAAGGGTATGTGCATGTCGGAAAATAGAGATATTTTGAAGGAGGACAGGTTGAGCAAGCTGGTGTGTGCAATTTATTAATCACAGGGAGCTTTCAAAGAAGAATGTAAAAATCAGAACCATTATATAGATAGCGATTCTTGCTCAAGTCAAAATACCATTTGAGAGTCTTTATATTTTGTGAAGATAGTGAATTCTACTTTGTTTTCTATTTCTCACCTTTGTATTAAAAAGGAAAGTTGCAGCTTTCCGAGACAGGTTGGAGCCTGTTCAGCTAGGTAAATGAAAAAAGTTGTAGCTCTTAATGTATTGGGTTGTTGCCCATTTGAATAGTGAAGCTGTGGTTTTTTAACCTGCATTGGGTTTTCCACGTGATAAAACATTTGTGTCTTGTCTTCTTTTTGAGTGTGCTTTCCAGTTTGGTTAAAGTTTTTAAAAAGCTGATTCACCCCCTCCCCCTCTCAGCATTTTTTCGTTTTTCATATATCACCTCTAGTAGTTATGACATAAGATTGGAGTTAGGACTCCTCTAAAAGTCTTGATCACTCAGATACTTATCATCATTGAGGTACTTATCAATTTTTAAGTACCAAGCCCGAGGAGCTTGTTTTATGTGACAAAGTGCTTCCACTAGTCTGCATACCTAGTGGTCTTTACTTGCAACCTGGAAATTAGGAGGCTACATCATATAGACTTCTTGCAAGTCACCATTGAGGAATGCACTCTTGACATCCATTTGATGGGCTTTCCATCCAAATTGGGTTCAAATGGCGAGGACAAGCCGAATGGTACTCATTTTGGGCGTGGTAGAAAAAGTCTCCTCATAATCAATGCCCTCTTTCTGAGAGAATCCTCTAGCAACTAGCTGATCCTTGTATTTATTAAGGGTTCCATCAGCCTTGTACTTAACTCTATACACCCATTTGCAGCCTATAGGCTTCTTCCAAGATGGAAGATCAGAAAGAACCCAAGTGTTGTTCTTTAGAAGATTGCGATGTTTGACTTCCATAGCTTGTTCCCACTCAGGTATACCTTGGGTGGCACAATATCATGCGTGGGAGACTCAATAGGTTTATTAGGATGTAGATCAATAGGTTTTTGAAGAAATTTGGGTGGCACAATATCATGCGTGGGAGACTCAACATCAGAGTCAAGGTCATCTGAATCCCTCCAATTAAGTGGACCTAATGAAAGACTACCAAAATCCTTATCCTGCAAAGGCGGGTCCTTAGGTCTCAAAATAGGAGAAGAGAGCTGAAAAAGCCCTCATTATTTAGAAAAGACAACATCCCAATTGACTATGAGATGACTTGTGTCTACATCAATTAGTCGATATGCTTTGTAGTTTTCACCGTATCTTATGAACATGAGCTTCTGCCTCTTGGAATCCTATTTTGAGCGCTTGGTATCTGGAACCCAATCATAAGTGGAAGAGCCAAAGAATTTCAAGTGAGTGATTTTAGCCTTCCTACCAGATCATACTTCCTCTGGAGTCTTTCTTTTAACGACCTGTGTAGGAGACATGTTCAGAAGATATACAACAATGTAGATTGCTTTTGCCCAAAACATCTTTTGAACATTTCTATGTTCCAACATGAGCCATCTCAATGATTGTGTGGTTTCTCTACTCAACCACACTGTTTTGTTGAGGATTGTAAGGTGTAGTAAGCTGATGCTTGAAACTGTGATGTGCACAAAAGTTGGAGAAATCAAAATAAAAATCACCCCTCCTTGTTTGCCCTAAGAGTTATTATTTGTTGACTTGACTCTTTTTCTACCAATGCCTTAAACTTCTAAAATATACTAAACACCTTTGATTTTTGAATACCTTAAACTTCTAAAATATACTAAACACCTTTGATTTTTGTTTAAGAAAATACAACCACAATTTACAACTAAAATCATCAACAAATTACAAAAAATACCTAGATCCAGTATCTGAAGGAGTGTTCATTGATCCACATACATCAACGTGAAAAAATTGTAATACATTGGAGGATTGCCAAGAATTGCCATCTAAGAATGGAGTTCGATGTTTCTTTCTAGCTTGACAAGCTTTGCAAACTCCATGATTCCAAGTCTGAATCTCAAGACAACAACTAGGTGCTCTCGAACTAGCTAAGAGAGATAGTGTATGTTTAGATGTCCATATCACTGATGCTAGAGATTGCTGATGGAAGAACTTTGGCTGCCATGGCATGCTCTTGAGAATCTCTAGTGTCAATGAATCTATGAAGACCATGATCCTCAATGCCCACAACAACTATAGTGCGAGTCTCCTGATCAACAATACTGCATTTGTGTGAACTAAATACCACATCCAGTTGAGGAGAGTGTCTCATAATCTGACTGACAAAGAGGAGATTGAGTTCCATGCTTGGAACATAGTATACATTGAGGAAAATTAAATTCCTCCCTCCAGATTGAATCTGCACATTTCCCTTTCCAAAAACAATATACTCTTCTCCAAAAATAACCCAATCAATGAATAGCGTGTAATCAATTAACCTGTCTTGACAATGAGTAAAGTACTGAGAAGCACCCGAGTTGATGTACCAAGCAGACAATTTAATGTGATATGTTGGGCGTTTGGCCACAAAGGCAAAGAAAGTAGACTCCTACTCAGTGTCCTTAGTGTGCTCTGCTACATTGGCCTTCTATTGAGACCCTACCTGCTTCTGCTGTTCAAAAGCCAAACAGTGCCAACAATCTTTCTTCATGTGACCATACTTGTGGCAATAATTCCATTGAATGTTCTTGAAGCTGTCCTAGGCCTTTCCGTTTAGAGAAATGATTATTCTCTTTGTCTTGAGTAGGTAAGTTTGCTGTGAAGGAATGCTTTGTGGAGGATGAACTGGCATTGTTACCAAACTATGGTCTCCATTGATCCTGCTGCAAAAGTTTGGTGCAAAGATCTAGAAACTTTGTCAACATTAGGAGGTAATGTTGAGTGTCTCAATAAAGTGTTTGTAAGACTTTGGTAGACTTTTCAAAATGATTTCTACCATGTCTTCTCCTCCATTGTCCTACTAATTGCATCCACCTGAGCACAAATGTTTTTGATTTTTGTGAGATGCTCCTGTAGAAACATCCTCTCATCCATCATGATCGAGAAAAGCATATTCTTTAAAAAATCACATGACTCTTGTCGGACATGTCATGCGGGCCTTTCAAATATTCCCATATTTCAACAGTTGTTTTGCTTGAAGGTACCTGCGGTAGCTGATCGTTGGTGATTGACAATTTAAATAACATCATAGCTTCTCGATTCCGATCATCAAATTTGTCTTGATCTGGACTTGACGCTATAGGACGAGTAGACTTGCCAAGAATTATTTGGTCAAGGCACTGATACTCAAAAATTGTCATCATTCATTCTAGGGGTTATAATTGTGACTGTAGAACTTTTGACTGCCTTCCAACAATATGTTTGTCAAAGAAGTCACCTTTTACGCATTTTGAGGCACAAAAACCGAGATAAAGTTGAAGAGGATACATGAAACCAGTGTCTCAATAAAGTGCTCATAAGGCTTTGGTAGACTTTTCAGAGTGATTTCTACCATGTCTTCTTCCTCCATTGTCATACCAATTACCTCCAACTGATCACATACATTCTTTTATTTTTGTGAGATGCTATTGTAGGGACATCTTCTCATCCATCATGATCGAGAAAAACATGTTCTTTAGAAAAACACAAGACCCTTGTTAGACATTTCATGTGGGCCTTTCAATATTCCCATATTTCATCAATTGTTTTGCTTGAAGGTACTTGAGGTAACTGATCGTTGGTGACTGACAATTTAATTATCATAGCTTCTCAATTCCACTCATCAAACTTGTCCTAATCTGAACCCAACACTGTAGGTTGAGTAGACTTGCCTAGAATAATCTCGTCAAGGCATCAATACTAAAAAATTGTCATTAATAGTTGCTTCCAGGTGTTATAATTGTGACCGTTGAACTTTTGATTGCCTACCAACAATATTCTGGTCAAAGAAGCCACCTTTCATGCTTTTCGAGGCACAAAAATTGAGATAAAACTGAGGATGCACGAAACCTGAGGCATAGATCCCAATGCACATAAAAATAGAGGCATGTTAAAAAAGTAGGCACAAGTTCAAAGACAAAAAATCCAAGCACGGATTTTGAGGTAGATTCCAGAAATATAGGTTTTGCTAAAAGCCTAGAAATTTTTTTTAAGACCCAAAAACTTTCCTAGAAAACCCAAAAAAAATTACTAAACTCAAACCCTAGCTATGTCTTCCAAAAGCATAGAAACCCTAGATTGTGGGAAGAACTAATCACAAAATGTTTTGCAGAAGCCCTAGCTGAGTCTAGGCAATTTTACTGAAAAAAATTGCGTTGCAAGAGAAGAGAAAATAGCTCATATAAACTTGTAAGCATCACGGCTTCAGATAGCTGAAAAACGCGGACTCCAGAGACTTCTCTAAGTGCGGGCCATAGGGAAAAAACATCTGAATAGATAGATTGAAAACCTCGTGTGGAAGAACAAACTTCAACCAGGCTCGTCCAGTATACAACATAAGTTGTGCGTTAAGCCAAACTTAATGAGAATCACAGTCACAACAAAATGTGAACAAATTTGTGCATGAGATGAAAGAAAAAATGAAGTTTAAGCTATAAACAATCTTTCGAGATCGAACGATCCCTAGACCCGAGTTCTTCAAATGAGAACAATGCATTTTTCAGAAGAAAAAAATTTACGCGGGTTGGGAGAGCCAAATAGAGGTCGTTCAAACATAGAGAAAAACAACCTTTCAAAAAAAAAAACACAGATTTTGGAAAAAACTCTTGGCCTTTGATTTTTTTTTTTCCAAATTTTTTTTGACAAATATTTTGATTTAAAAAAATTTCATAAACAAATTTGTTCCTACTTTGAAACTATGTTACACATAATGATACTTGCTTACTTTTCTTCAAAGAATGAAATGTACATATATAGGCAATTATGATGATGATGTTTCCTAAAGAAACAATCGATAACTGAAGACTAATTTAGAAACTATCTAACTAGACTTAATATTACATTATTGACCATTAGCTAAATAAATATGCAAATATTATTCTAATAAATTCTTGTTTTTGTTTTTTTCTATTTCTATTTATTCATTGTTCATATAACTAGAATTCTGCAATTAAATTTATGCTACAGTTTTTGGACCTAAATCACTTCTGCCTATCAACACATTTATTTTTGACGATTCATTGTGTATTCCACCAAATTCCTAATCCATTTCTAGATCACACTAGCCTTCAAATATTGATATATTAATGCTTGATAGAGAATAGACTATATAATAGAAGCAATGGTTTTTTCTGTTATTATTTTAAGCCTAAGGTGATCAGATAATCTTTACAAATTATTGTTTCAATTGTAGCTCAGATTTCCAAGTGGATCACATGCAAAACAATTTGAATATCCATTGGAATGGAAGAACAAACTGAAAAGGAAGTATGCTTTGAATTGATCAAATTGTTTCATTTTGTGCTTGGCACGTATTAAGATAGATTGTTGAGAACAAGGTATATATATTCTACAGTGAGAATGAACTTAAATAATGTTTCCATTCACCTTCAGCTCATATGACTATGTGTGGTGTATTTTTAATGCAGTGTAATGATATCCAAAGGGAAGGGAAAGCTATATTTCAACCCAAAGTTGAAGCGGTTAGAGAACGATTTAGTCCACTCAAGATTTGGGTAAGTTGTCAAATTTCACAATTTCTCAAAATCCAATATTGTAGTTGACTATGTTAATTAGCTATTCTAATGTATACAAATTATAGTTTAACTTGTGTATATTAGAACACTTTATGGAAAGTTCATAGGTGTGATGTATTTTTATATTTTACAATGTTGTCAAATTTCACAATTTCTCAAAATCCAATATTGTAGTTGACTATGTTAATTAGCTATTCTAATGTATACAAATTATAGTTTAACTTGTGTATATTAGAACACTTTATGGAAAGTTCATAGGTGTGATGTGTTTTTATATTTTACAATGTTGCCATGATTGCATTAGCTACAGAAACATCTGTTTATCGTGTTGATTCTGCTCAACGATTTCTGGTTAATCTCTAAATGTGGAGCCTAGCCTTTTCATTTTTGATAGATTATAAATAACTTATTATCCATGTTGTAGCATGAGTTGACATTAAATGTTGATGAAGGGTGCTCCCCTTAATACCACAAACACATAACAAAAATAGAGACACAATAATAATTTGCAAGAACAGGAAATGAGCTTATTATCTCCAAAAGTATGAAATTGCAAATTTCAGAAATACAATATGCAAAGCTACATGGGCATTTTCCTTACAATATTCTGTAAGACAAAGCCTCGAATAACCATCTAGAACTGCCTTAGAAAACACTACGGGCTTTCCTTATATATCCAATTTTCCACTGCCCGGGAAGGTTCTAGAATTTAAGCCATTGAGGCCGACCACTCCTAGAATCATTTTATTTTTCATTTTTATTACATTAGGGCCCGTTTGTTTGCCGGAAGATGGCAGAATTGGAATTTGAGTCAAAACCTTATTATCTCAAAACCAGGTTTTAATTTCTAATTCCACCTCTTTGGTGGGAAGATGGATATGCCCATTTATGCCCATTTTGGTGGCATATTCGGGTTTTGATGGTATAACCCGATTTTGAAATAAGTGTTCCAAACAGTGGAGAATGGTCAAAACCTGATTATCATCTTCCAATTCCTGCCATCTTCCGGCAAACAAACGGGGTGTTAGGGTTAGCTCAAAACAATTGCAAATTATATTTTCAGGTAGCCCAACTTCCGGAGGCCATAAGTCATCGCTTGTTGACCCAATTGACTATTATAACCCCATTTCGGAAATGGCACGAAGTGCTCTACAATATTTAATTTGCATAAGCTCTAGTTAGTTAAAGTTTCGACTTTGTTCGAAGTCTCTAAAGCCTTCAAAACTGAGTTCAAAGTTTCTGTACCCTACTGGCAATGCCAAATTTTTTCAATATCTTCAAAACTAGACTTGATCTTGCAATGAAACTTTATTGGCAGACTGATATAACCAAAGTGAACCTCCAGGGAAGAAAATAGAGCATTATGAGCTCAAACGGAAAACTTACTAAAAATAGTTTCCAAAAATAGCAGGTCTGCACAAGATAACTCTTATTAAAAAGAAACTAGAAAATAATTTTTTTTGGGTGATGCAAGATTGCCCTTACACCCAGGATGCTCCTGCATCAAATGTCTTTTCAGTTTTTTTTATTTACTGTCATTTCTCACTTTGTTTCTTTATTAGGGGACAATATTTCAATCTTTCCACTAACGGATATTTATAATTTAATGTAATTATGGTTCTTATCTTGTTTGATGTTTGTTTTTTAAGGTTTAGCATCAGTACTTTTGCAGTAGCTAAATGATTCCAAAGTTATCTTTGTATATTCTGCCGCTTCCTTTTGGTTTTTGATTATGATTTTGACATGTATGCTTTATCTCAGTAAATGAAAAATAGTATTTCCTCATTTTTTTTTGATAAAGAGGTAAATCTTACAGCTTTTATTGAAAGATGATAATTTACATGAGAAATACAAGTACTGTCCATTTCAGACTATAAACTGTTTCAAAACTGGTTACCCACCTGAAAAAAGCACCTATAGATATACAGTATTCTGGAGAGCTAACAAAATCTCATCGTTCTATAGTTGGGAAAAGGGACCATGTGTTGAAACTGTTCCCTAATTCCAGTGTTGTATAAGAGCATCTAATGAATAAAGAAAGCAATTGTTATATCATATGAAAACTCACCTCTATTGAATTACTTTGCAATTCACGTATGAATTATTTGTATATGACATTAGTTTACTTTGCATCAAATGCTTGTGCATTTCTGTATTCATTTAGTAGTGAACATTGGTGCCATTACATTACAAGAAAAATATGGTGACTCCACCATCAAGCCTAAACCCAAATTCATAGGTAATGGATCGGAGGATCCAATGGGGCATTGCAAGACCTGTGAAACAATTTGAGCACATGCTGGCTATGGTCCTATCTAGCCACCATAAGGGGGTATAGCCATTGATCTGTATATCGAAATTGAACTAGTATCTAGAAACATGTGGAACAGGTTGAAGAAAGCCTTTAAAAGAGAGTCTAAACTGCTATGAGACAATAACAAGATTGTAGCTGAAATATGTTACAAAACAAGGCAAACATAAAAGTGCACCCATTCATTACATTGTTCCTATGTCCCTTGGAGTCATACTATATGCGACTCCTGCACCCACCACTATTATTTCCACCCCTTTTTTTTTTGGTAGCTTCTTGGAGATGAATTATTGTTGTTTTGTGGTTTTGACAATTTATTGGGTGGAGTTGCCTGATTTCCTTGTATAAAGAGCACTTGTGTACTCTTAAATGTTAGTATTTTGATCTTGAAATAATTATAATAATAAATTAAATGAAAATAAGGGCCGACTTGGATTAATTCCAAGAGGGACGACTTGGAATAATTATTAGGTACAAGTCGGCCAGCCTTGAGGAAGGGTTGTGACTCTTGAAGAGTCACCATTATGTGTATAAATAGAGATTGTAAATCTGCTCAAGGAACACACCGAAAACATAATGTGATAAGTACTTGAGCAGAGTTACAAGTTCATCCATTCAACATTGAGAAGCGAATTAGGCAGAGTGCTTCCCTCCCTAAAGGGCGAATTTGGAGCAGACCTAGGGCATACAGCTGCTGCCCCAGGAATGGCGAACTAGGGCAGAATAATGCCCTACAAAGTGGCGAACTTCCACAGGGTTCTATGTTGCAGTTTGGCCATGCATTAGGCGGCAGCAAATCAGAACAGATTTGTGGGACTGTAGAAGATCTAAGTAGGCTGACTTGGCACCTACATCTTGGAGAAATAAAGGTACTGATTTTAAGACAAATTCAGAACCTAAATTTGGGTACTAGCTCTCCTTGCTTGTGCATGTTATATTAGATTATGTGCTTAGTGTTTGGAAGTCCTGAATAGTTTGATTATTCCTAGGTAAATCTGGAAAATATTAACATTAGAAACATTTAGGCACTCTTTTATCGAATGACCCAAAACTTGACAAATATTACAATATAACATCTTTGGATGATTTGTTTGAATGTGACATTTAGTGTGTTGTAGTGCACAACAAAGTTATTTAGTTTCTTTGCTGTTTTCTTTTCTCAGTTTTAATTCTTTCATCATCTTGAGTATTTCCCTTCTCTAAACTTGTCCCGTCCAGGTTCCATTATTTCTACTTCCATCCAGAGTAATACCTTCATCTTGTTTCCTTTTGGCTTAGGAGGACATTTTATCTTTGCTGTCAATGTCCATTGCCCTGTTATAGGCTGGATGAAGGTGGTACTACATTTTTTTCTTAATGATGAGATGAATCATTCAATAATCCATCCCTTCTTCAAGGGACCATCTCATCATTAAGAAAAAATCTAGGACTACCTTCGTCCAGCCTATAACAGGGCAATGGACATTGACATCAAATATAAAATGTCCTCTTGAGCCAAAAGGGAACAAGATGAAGGTGATACTCTGGATCGAAGTAGAAATAATGGAATCTGGATGGGACAAGTTTTGAGAAGGGAAACCCGGAAATGCTCAAGATGATGAAAGAATTAAAACTGAGAAAAAAAAAACAGCAAGGAAACAAAATAACTTTGTTGTGGACTACAACACATTGAATGTCACAATGAAACAAATTGTCCAAAGATGTTATTTTGTAATGTTTGCTAAGTTTTGGGTCATTCGATAAAAGAGTGCCTATATGTTTTGAAGAGTACACAAGTGCTCTTTATACAAGGAGATCATGCCACTCCACCAAATATACTGTCAAAGCTACAAAACAATAATAATGCATCTCCAAGAAGCTACCGAAATGGAAGGGGTGACAACAATAATGGTGGGTACAGTAGTCGCATATAGTATGATTCCAAAGGACATAGGAACAATGTAATGAATAAGTGCATTTTGCAAAATTGTCAAAAAAATATAGCCACAACAAAAGGGGATGATTGTGTAAACAATATATACTAGGAGACCACAAAGACAGATTATTGAAGAAAAAGAAAATGTCAACACGATTGATGTAGGGCAAAAGGAAGAAGTAACGATTATTACCCAAGCACAAATGAAAAAAGTAATAAACCCAAAACTCCATATGGAAAAGGAAAGGCTTTGTGAAGTTAGAGTAGAAGTAGAACAAGTTATCTCAAGGGAATGAAGGTGTTCCAACAAATAGGCAAGTAGCTCAGTGAGGCTGGGATGGGAGAATAATTTGCAAGACAAGTAATTGAAACCACCATACAAATCAAGATAGCTGTTCTATTGCAAAGCATTCAATAAATGAGGACTTTCATGTAAGTAAAACTAAATGAGAGATGACATAGGTATGCAAATTTCACCATTGAAACAATATTATTATTTGATTTAAAAGAATGTATTTAAACAATTTAAAGTTATATTTTAATATGTAACTTTTTTCTACCTTTAATGACATGGTGCATTAGTTAAATCTTGGCATTATTGTTGTTGCTGCCAAGGTTCAAACCTCGGCTAAGCTGTTGAGTACTCAGGCTTTGCGTCCTCCTAGGCTATTGAAGTTGTGGGTTGGAACCTCGTTATTGTTGCCAGCAAGGTTGGAACCCTTATTGGACCATTGGACTTGTGAACCTTGTGCCCTTGTTGAACCTTTGAACTAATGTAGGAGCATTGAGGGTGTAAGAACAATCTTTCATCACCCAAAAATATTGTTTACTTTTACAATAAGGGCCGTTTTTGGCATGGTTACTATTTTTAGCAGAGTTACTATTTTAAGTAAGTTGTTAGTTTTGCATGAAAACTTACACAAACCTTCAGAATGTTGAAACAAAGCCAATGGTGAAGAAAACACTTAAATGTCATTTGTGAGATATTAATATTTTCATTTTTTGCAAAATGTTATTAAAATATTCAAAGTCAAATTTGAGGCACTTAGAGGCTCCGGATGGGCTTGAAAAATGGTCTAAAACCAAAATATACCCTTAAGTATTGTTTCGGTGTTGTTTTGTGGAGAGGGTATTTCCAAGAGCTTCCTAATGATAAATTATAATTGAAGATCTAACAACTGGATCAAAAGTTATGACCCCGAGAAGTTGTACTCAAAATCCAAAAAATTTCAAAATATATTCTTGAGTAGGAAAAATGGACATGGGGGACTTGTGGTGCCTAAATAAAAGTTACACTATCTAGAATATAATAGAGTGCTCAAACATTCTGGATAAAGAGGGCAAACATGGGGTTCCAAAGCACAGTTCCAGTAGTGCAGTTGGTGGTTTTGGCTTCCAGATTATTATAATGAAAATGTCCATGTGGCTGTAGCATGTTATTTTTTGAATATTGTAATTTCATTTCACTGGAGATAATAGAAAGCTAGTGTTCCTATCTTGCATTTACTATTTAATTGTCTATTTTGTTGTGTGTTTGAATTTGTAAAGGGAGTACCCTTATCGTGAACTCACCGGTTTGTAACTTCTAGCATTAATGAAGCATTTAATAGGAAGAAAGTCCCTCATATAACCTTCTTTGACATAAACATTAGTGTCACACCTAATCAAGACTTTATCAAGGTTGCTTGAATAATTAGTATTTGCAAAAACTGACTAGCGAATTCTTTTGCCTCCCCATTTCCATCTCTTCTCTCTCCCTTCCTCTCTCTTTTCCCCCTCCACCCTCTTCCATCTCCCCATTCTATCTATTTCATGTCTGGAATAGTTCGAAGTCTTAGGGCATGGTTTAGTCATATAAGCAATATGCATATTTTATTTCCTCATTGATGCTGATAAATATATACTAAAATCTGTCAACTTTCCTCGTAAGCATTAATGTTTTTTTAGCAGCCTTGGAGTTCGTATGCAATTAATCCCCTTAATTCTCCCACGTACTAATCTTACACCTGTACATCGTCTTTATGCTATTTGAGCAACATCAATATAGTTGGAATAATGGCATTTTTCTGTGTCTCTTCTTCTCTTGGGATAGGTCGAAAAAAACTCCATGAGGTGGCATTTAAATGAAAGGAAGATTGAAGCAACCCGTGCAGAATTCTCGCGTAGCTTGGGCATGAGTGGAACTAACAGAGATGTTGATAATAATGTTTAACTAATTGGATATATTCAATTCTTCTTCGTGTGTTCAATATGGATATTTTTTTGTTTCATAGAAAGAGATTTGAAATTGGTCCAGTTATTAATTACTTTGTTAAAGAACTGGTTACCTATTTTATTAGATATGTATTCATGAAATTAAAAATGTATTATGCACAATTCTCCACTTCATTATGATTGTAGGTCATCAGGCCATTATTGATTTTGTAAAGCTCAAGAAGGTTCTGATTTAAGAAGTAAAATGGTCAAAGTGATTTATGCACCTGTTTTGGATAACCAAGCTTTCCTTTTGTATGTTTTTAATTGAACACTTACACCTTTCGGTTTTGACACCCTAAAGTCTTAGATGTACTGTCTACTATGTAAGTATAATTTATTATCATTTTGATTGGCTAAAACATGTTGCAATCTTTTTTAATATATATGGTACATGATATTTTTCTATTCAAGTATAATAATAGTTGATAATTCTTCAAAAATAAAGCTTAATTTTTCATGGTGGTATGGAAGTGCATGATATCTTATGAAAAATATTTTTTTTCAAAACTTGATAAATATTTCCTTGCAAAACTTGATATGCAAACTCCTTTTGCCATTACCTTTATCCTCTACCTCTAACCCCAATCATCCCCGCGCCCCACCCTTAATGCTCCCTAACACCCTCCTTCTACCTCATTCTCTTTATCCCTCGCACCCTGCCTCTCCAACTCCTTTTCTCAGTCTCTCTAATGTTTGGAATAATTCATGGTATATGTGTAATTTATATACACATCAACCACTATACATGTCATACTTGATATTTGGAATAATTGAAGATAAACATGCATTATACATATATCAAGCACAGCGTACATTATTTCTCATTGATGTTTGTAAATGTATACAATTTTTTTTGTTCATTTTCCTTAAGTATGAAATAAATAAATAGCAGCCTTTGGTTTGTATGTGATTATGATCTACAAGATGATACTTAGTGGACAGACACAATGAACTAAATGCGATATAGTAGAAGCATAAACAGTAATGACGAAGGCTAATAAAATATATGGAAGTGTAGATGGCTTAGGGAAAGAGGAATATTAGAATAAGTTGGAAAAGACACAACAATTGTCTATATTAAAGAAAATATGTCTGATCCAAATCCTTGATGGTTTGGGATACAATGCTCTAATCGTGGATTTAGATGTCTTATTGCACACATAAGCAATGGGGAGACAAAGTTCAAGTAGAGAATAATACTTTAAGTGCAACAAAATGTTTAATTAGTTTATGTATTGTCCATAGCATTTATTTCTTCTATCTATCCTATATATGCTTGCTTGTTAATATTAGACATGTATTGATTACATGTTTGTGTAGATGGAAGGTCATTATGGAATTTGAAGTTGTTGAGATTCTACACATATTTCTTCATTTTCCAATGATTTGGCTTCTCATTGTGTAAACAAGTGGTGTTTCCCAAGACAACTTTAAAAGTTGTACAAAATGCTCAAGTGTGGATTAAAACGTTGCATATTGTTTTGAAATGTTATATAGAGTTCTTCATTGAGTTATGGACTATGTGCCTTGTATGCGCTGGCATGTGTAGTTGTAAATGTGGTATGGTGCATAACTTAAAGGTGTATTTGAAGTTGTGAGGCATGATCCTTGGTGTTGTGTGAGTGACTCATGATGAGAAGGATTTTGAAAAACCTATGGAGTGTTTGCAAAGTTGTGCAACTTGCTTCTTCTTGTTACATGGAAGTGCACAACAAGGTTCCCAATGTTGTGCAAATAACACATATAATAGATGATTGTTTGTGCATGTGCAACATGGTTCCTGTTATAACATATGTTACACAAGATGCAAGGAGTTATGTATACAGTTTGTAATGTCCTCATTTTTATGCAATTTTGTTATGTGAGTGTTGGCTAGTTTTCAAGGTTTTCCTTACATTCCTAGGTGCGTGGAAAGTGTTCTAATGTCCTTGGAGAGCTTGAGTTACATTATCTTGGTTTTCGACAACAATTTGTGTTACTTAGTGACACTGCTCTTTGTAGCATTTTGGGTTTTTCTAGGTTTGTTCTCCTCAACCCTAAGAGAAAATTGCTATTGATAATAAGTGTTCATCTAGCATTAATATTTTTGAGTTTTTATGGGTTTGTTCTCCTCAATCCTTGGAGAATAATGCCATTTATAGTAAGTGCTCATTTAGTACCTAATCTTTTTGGTATTTTTTAGGTTTTTCTCCTCAATCCTTGAAGAACACTACAACTTATAGTAAGTGCTCATGTCGACAGTAGTCATCATTTTGAACAATCACCTTCAAGTAGAAATAGAGACCATATGGCTATTGTTTCTTGTTGCGTGTAACTATCTATGACTGATAGTTAGGTTTGGAGGATTCATTTTTCAGAGGTGTTTGGCATTATCCATCTCCTTGTGCATTTGAGTTGATATCATGACATTGATTATGAGGATATTAGGAGATGGTTTATTGGGTTGATTTCCTTAATTTGAGAAAGGTTATCATGACTTTGATCTTTTTGGTTATGAGACATTTACATCCATGTTGGCATTACATATGATACATATGATTGCCTGATCTAAGAGATTAAATGGGTTTGGGTGTTATGGCTTTTCAATTGGGGCGTTCCGAAGGAGATTGTACTTGACACAACATTGCTTCTTTGAGGTGTTAGTAGAAGGTTGATTTATGGTTTACAAGTTTTCTCTCTTCATTCTATGCTTTCTTTCATGATATTCATGATTATATGATTTGGGAGGTGTTGATGCATGTTTTGTGACATCTCTCAACACAAAATAAAATACCAAGTATTCTATCCTCTCTTGAACAATAAAACCTCAAGTACTAAACAATGTGACCATGTGTGATCAAATAAGGCAACCCTAAGGTTTGCACTGCGAACTAGCAACTTTGTTTTGGATATAACTCAGCTGAATTCGATGTGATAATGTTGGTAATCACAAAGGGACTTATTTTACTCTTCTTGGACTTTATCAATTCTTTTCCCTCAAAGTATCTAGAACTTGAATGCAAAATGATTCTCGGACTTCAAATAAAAGAGAAAAGGATGAAGGTTTTAGAGAAATCTAATGTAATTCATAAGGACAATGATAACAATGGATGATTGTTGGATAGTAGAATTCCTTAAACCAAACTTTACTTTGCCATGCAAAAACGACAAAATAAAACATGATGCAATCTCCAAAGGTAACAAAAGATTTTCATATTGTAAACATTCATCTAAATACCCAATATTGGTGCAATCCAAATGAACATCAACAATCAAACTTGTTCTTAAGCGGGGTTCGGACTAGCCATACACTACAATTTGCAATCATCAAACTACAAACGGTATGAACTAAGAAATTTATCAAACATTGTCACATTTCTCCATTATAATCAATGAAATTCAACTAAAACTTGAGAAATAGGAACCATGCAAAATGTTGAAACAACACACCAAGATCCGCCATGTCTTCAATGAAAAATGTATGTTAACTTAACATGATATTGGCAACAATTTTTGATCTCCTCCTACTAGTAGTTCTAATCTATGCCTAACTCCTTCACAAATGAGAAAGCCAAGCCTTTTATAGACCTCTCAATTACAATGAAAGGTCTAGATTAATTTGAAATCAACAACCAAGATAATTCAATTGAAACCCTAATTAGGGTTTTTTACAACCATTGCCTACAAACATTTAATATCCTCCAATGAGATCATTACATTGCTTTAAAATACATATCCTTTTGAGGATGAACCAATCCAAAAATTCATTGTAATATTATATTGGATGCCTTCCACATGCCCACTTGTGAACGAGTTAAGTTGGATGAACTTGGATGTGTCAACTTGGAATTGCTTGATTGGTTGAAGATGAGTGTGTTCCCACCTCTGAATGTATGTCTTGTAAACTTCATCATTTCATCACAAATAATAGATATCTCTTAATACTCAATATTTGTAAGCCTTTAATTAATTGTGATGACTAATATTCCCATGAAATTGCTTCATCTTTAAATGCTCTTCATCTTTAAACTTCTTGATCATGTTACATTATGAACTATCATTAGTGTCACACATATAGTTGGTGAAGGAAGAAAATAGATTAGTCGGTCAACACACTAAGTATAGTAACCGAGCAGAGCACAAGCAAAATGACAAGGTAACCGAGCACAGTCTTGACTAAGTACATACACTGAGCCAGATGATTACCGAGCACTGAGTACAATTATATACCGAGCATCAACATTTTATTGAGACATGAATTCAGTATATACCGAGTAATACAAGAATGACATAGAAGTATGGAATGACACAGAAAACAATGCAAACGGTTTATGCCGAGCTAGAAAATGGTTTACATAGATCGAGGTGAAGATTTATTACAAATGCAATCATTAAATGGTGATGATCCCTATGCAATATTATTTTAGGTTATTCATTTGGATCATAGATCTAAGGTTTTCTAGATGATACCATAACCCTAATTAGGTCAAATCTTTTTGATATAAGAATTGTCAAGATGTCATTTTCACAAGAGAGAACACATGAAGTAGCCGCCTACATGAGACATCTAAAGATCAGATAGGGTTGTGATGTTAAGGTTTTGACAGAGCATTCAAGGATTATATTCAGAAGCACATCGGAGGCCACCAAGTAGTATTCAGAGAAGATATCTATCACAACAAGGTGATATCAGTTAAGCACTAACCAGATCTGAAATTTAGCAAAGTAAGTTGCTACATATAGATCAATTAACTGTTACATTCTAACAACTGTGGTAGACTAAATCTCTTAACATAGTATACCTAACAAGTCTTTTGTAAATCTCTTAACCGAGTGCACACTTAACAATGTTGCTTAAATCCTTTAACTAGGTAGATCTTAACAGGTCTCAATTGTTACTCCTAACAGGATAAGATCATCATAAGTGATCAACATTGTAGCCTTAACCGAAAAACTTTATTATTGCATTAGTGAAGCTTTGTGGGTATCATCCCCACCACAGTTTTTACCTTCTAACAAGGGTTTCTACAATACCAAAATACTTGCGTATTGTGTATGAAGTTTCATGAATGTTTACTTATTAGATTAGCAAACATTTCCTATTTCAGTTATGTTATGAGTGAATGGAAATGTTAATATGACAGTCGGTTAATGAAAGAGATTATCTTAAGGATAAAGAAAAAAAGTTTTTAGTGTTACTGATTCACCGTTCCCCTCTCAGTAACTCACCTTTCCATAATCCCAACAATTGGTATTAGAGCTAGTTCTCTTGTTGAGGAAGTTTAATCACTGAAGAGGAAAGATCCATTGACATGGAAAGGTATAACCTTGACAAGACAATTGAGAATAAAAAATTGGAATTGCAAATTACCCTAGGACAGCTTAAGGACATCAAGGAAAAGTTGAGAGAGTCATTAAACAAAAGGAATTAACATTTCAGCTGAATGAGACTCAATATTAGGAAGAAGAGATAGAAGAACTATCTGAAGGATCCGAAAGTATATCTGATGCATCTGAAGGAACTATCTTAGATATGTTTGAAAAGAATCAACACCTCACCGAACAAGTGGAAGCATTGCAAATTGGACAAGAAACTCAAATGGTACTTGAATGATTGAAGTCATGAACAATGCAAGACAAGCTGAACAAGAAAGAAATATGGCTATTGAAGACAAAATGCAAATGACTGAAAAGTTGGAAGAGAAAGAATCTGAAATACTAAGGTTGATCGAGCATCACTTTGAAATTTTCAATTAGTTTTCAATTAGATGGTTGTCATGAGTCAAGAAGTCAATTGGGTGAACAATGAGCTTTCTAGGAAATTGGAAGATATTGGTGAATTAAAGGAAGAGAATGAAAGACTGGAAAATGAAGTAAAGATGCAAAAACAATACAATGAAATGATAAAGAAAACTTATGAAAGTACCAAAAGGATGGATGAATTCTTAAAGAGTTAGAGAAGACTGGACAACACCACTAGACTGGGCTATACCGAGCAATGAGAGTTATCAAATCAAGTAGAACAAAAGAATGCCTATGCAAATCCAAGACCAAAGAAGCTCCCATGTTATCACTGTGGAAAACCAAGTCACACAATAAACGTCTGCAGAAGTAAAGCTAAAGGTACTCCTAACTCTACTCCTAAATTTGATGGTTATCGTTACAATTACAACAAGTATGGACATCAAGCATATGAGTGTAGATCAAGGTTGAACAAGTCACCTAAGAGGCACTATATGGAAAAGCACTGTCGCACTTGTAACAAGAATGGTCATATATCACAAGAATGCAAGGCAAAGATGAAACAAGTTTGGAAGCCGAAAAGACAAAACAATACCTATCAACCAAGAAGGCAAGGTAATTCTTACACTTGGGGATTACAACACTTGGATTAATTGAACAACATGTGGAAGGTATGGTCATATTGTAGCAAATTGTTTGAGATTACATTGGAGAGGAAAATCTAGAAATTGGACAAATTCTGGAATGGAATGTCTGCACTGTCACAAGGTCGGTCACTTAAGTAAAGATTGCAGAGACCGAGCACCAGAACTGAATGTTGATATGAATGAGAATATCGTTGATGAAATCAGAAGGCAGATGAGTCAAATGTGGATAAGATCAACTGAAGACAATGCAGGAACAAGCATAGCAGTCGGTGACACCTCATCCTTTGGATTAGATGATTTCACCACTTCTACCTAAGAAAATCAAGTATGGGAACTAAATTTTAATCAGTTATATCTTACAACAATTCCTACTATCTATATGAATACCAAATCAGCGTGAATTAAGATGCACTAGGTTGTTATATGTTTTGAACTTGAAATGAGTACAATCGGTAAAGCATGACCGAGTAAGAGTTTGTTAGTTGGTGAAAAAAAGTGGTAAGGTTAACTGAGTTGCATAGTCAAATGAGCATTGGTAGTGTTAACCGAGATAATGTATCTAAAGGAGATAACCACATGTTTTATCTTTAATTGAGTTGTGGTTGGTGAAGCATTTAATGCAATGCATTTATGTCGAGAAAGGTTTTTGGGTATAAATACACGTCGAGCCAACTCATTTGTCACATTGCAAAACCAGAGCGAAAATTTTTGCAATGCGATTCCAAGCTATTTACTGCGATTTGAGCATTTCACAGACTGTTTGGAAGTTATACAAGTAAGTTTACAATGAAACTGAGTTATTTGAACATAATTTTCACCAAGCCCTAAATTATTATCAACAATGGCATCTACATTGAAAACCATTCAATTGAATGTCGATAAGGAGAAGAAGGTTACACTGATCAAAAGTGTAACGTATGAAGAGACCGAGTCAGAAAAAGAAATATAGGTAGAACCGATAAAGACAACAAAATGTAAGAGGAAACAAGCATAGACTTCTACACGAGTAAGGACAAGGTCCTCTACAGGCATTTACCCACCTTTGAAATGTGGAGTTGCTAAAATATCTAGGCCTACACCAACCAAGACCTATCAGAAAAAAAGAGGTACTCTAGCATCTACCAAGGTACCTAAGAAAAGAAGAAAGTTAATAAGAAATAAAGATGATATAGATTCAGATGAGGAGGATACTAGTTAGTTCAAAGTAGTTGTAAATAAATCACACTCAATTGATGAGTTTGTAAAGGAGATAAAAGAAAAGGGAGGAATGAGTCACCCTAAAATAAATAGATATGTACACATGAATACCGAGGATCAAGACAAAATGGAAGAGGCAATCATCAGCATGCCGATCAAATTCAAGAGATTGCCAGTTGAATTTTTGCATTATATTCCCAAGAAATTATATGATAAGATCTCAACACGGTGGACTTATGCCTTACACATCGAGAAGAAAATGAGAGAGAGATCATTGATTTTGGCAATGCCAAATTTATCTGTTCAAGAAATTGAAGGAACGATGAAAGAATATGCAAAAAATAAATTAATGAAAAGAAGAGAAATGAATATCTTGTTAGGAATGAATGCTGAATATATCCTATGGGGGAGTATTCACAGCCATTCTGCAACAGTTGTTGTTGCATTCATGACTGTGATTGTCATTGATGTCAACACGGTAATCTATTGAAGTTTAGTAGAGAAGCATACAATGTTTGAGTTAGCACACACGTAATATTGAAGATCAAGATATGTGGAGTTGAGGACTTACTCTATGATGTTCTATAAGATCATGGTTAAGAGCGCGTAACAAAATTCATTTATTCATGATAGTTATGTGTAATTCAGTGGAAGCAGTATTCAGGTAGTGTTCCTGAGTAGCGATTTTTGGAAATCGGATGATATCTCCTAATCGGGATAGAATCTGAGCATGCAAAGTTTAAAAAAAGTTGAAGACATGATGATAGTGACATGGACGTGATCGCAAGGTCTGAGGTCGCACGAGTGAAGAATTATCTTAATTGGAAGCCAATAGTTTTGTATAATTATAAAATTTTTATGTAACGTGTGGAAACTTTTATTTTGTAATATGTATGCCGACTCATTTGTAATTACTTGAGTGTGGTATAAAGGAAGGAATGTTTTCCTTATTGTAATATGATGATCAAAATGTGGAATTGAATTGTAAGATTGTGAAAGAGAATTGCGGAAATGTGTAATACTTTTTGAAAGAGGATATGTGAAGTACAAAGATCTGGTATTGAGATCTGATGAAGCAATTGGTGCAGTTTGGCACGGTCAGAGGAGAAGTAATAAGTTGTTGAGATTAGTAATCTTTTAATATTATTTTGTTGAATAATATAGAGATCAATTGGACAGTGTGTTCAGTGATCTTGCCATTGAAGCTATTTGGGCGGTGGGTCCTTCTATCTTCCATAACTCCTAACAGAGTTAGAATCTTTTAGCAGGGATTCAAAGTCTCCTAGCAGGGACTAATATGTACTGAATGTATTTCATAAGACTCCTAACCGAGTCCATCCTCTCATAAGGAACTTTCATATTAGTGCATCTTTTGTGGGCATCATTCCCACCGGGGTTTACTCTTTGATCAAGAGGTTCCCTAGTCAACATATCTTGTGTTATTGTGTTGTTGTGTATGTATATCTTTTTATGGTTGTTGATTACATTGCTTACATGGTTAAAATCTATTGAAGTTGATAAAAATTATATTTATCTGATAACTAATTCACCCCCCCCTCTCAGTTATCTTGGTGGACTTTACTTTCTAACAATTGGTATCAGAGTGGCAGGTCCTTGAAGGAAAAGTTTAGTAGCTTAAGGAGATCCATGGTGAGTCATTTCAGGAAAGAAAGCCCTAAGTTTGATGGAGTGAATTTTGATAGTTGGAAAGAAAAGATGAAGACACATTTACTTTGTTTAGGACTAGGATATTGGTTAATCACAAAGAACCAGAAGACTATCATTGATGAAGACACAATTGAAGAATGTACTAATGAGGAAAGAGATCTATTCATGTGTAACATACTTGCCAGAGAAGCACTTTTGTCAGCCCTTCCAGAAAATGAGTACAGTCAGGTAAAATATCTAAAAACATCTCATGAAATTTGGTTAGCTTTACAATCTACTTTTGAAGGTGATGAACATGCAAAGAAAGTCAGATTACATAATTGGATATGTACATTTGAAGATATAAGGATGATGGAAGATGAATCTGTTAGAAGCTATATTGGTAGAATGTCAAAAATTATTGTAGGTATAAAATCTTGTGAAGGAATCAAGACAGAGAATGAAGTGATATGGAAAATTCTGAGGACATTGACTCCTGCATTTAAGCAGACAACGCAGATGATAGAGCAAGTTATACCTTGTATTGAGAACTTCACCAAAGAAACCCTTCTTGGAAGATTAGAAGAAACATAAATGAACTTGAGGCAATTAGGAGATTTACCTAGAATGGAGACAATATTCAGTGCACTAAGTGTTCGCCCTACTTTGTCAAGAAGCATGAGTGTGAGTGGAGATTATGCTAGTAGCAATAGAACTAAAAATGAAGAAGACATGAAGATTGAAGAAGGTATTGCCTTACTTGTGAAAAGAGAACCAGACGGTAAGAAAATGTTTAAATGTTGGACTTGTCAAGAACATGATCATTTTACATCTAAATGTCCTAAGAGAGTTAAGAAGTATAGAAAGAACTTTAAACCTAGAAGATCTAAAGAATGTTATTATGCTAATGATGAAGAATTTGAAGCTAGTATGGAGAAATATTTATGTGAAAGTGATAATGAGAATGATGATATAGGATTTGTAGCAATAAAAGAAGAAAATCTTGAAACAAAAGTTAAGGGAGAAAAAGTTTTAGTTTCTCAAGTAGAAAAGAAAGATGATTGGATTATAGACAGTGGTTGCTCACATCATATGACCGGAGACATGAAGAAATTCATAAATTTTAACAATTATTATGGATGAGTTGTTAGAGTTGGAAACAATGCACCTTGTTTGATAAAAGGTATAGGATCTATTACTCTTGATGGAAAGACTAATACTGATGATGTTTACTTTGTGGATGGATTGAAACATAATCTTTTGAGTGTTGGACAGCTATTTGATAAGGGATGTCAAGTTTGATTTACTGAGAAAACTTGTGTAATCAAAGACAAGGATGGTAATTTGATTGGTACTGAATCAAGAACCAGAGGTAATGTATTTCAGTTGAATCCTACTGAGATGACATGGTTGATTACTAAGATTGATGACAGTTGGTTATGGAACATAAGGTTTTGTCATATAAACTTTGATAATATTGTGAAAGTAAGTACTACACTTGCAATAAGAGATTTGCCTAAAATTATGAAGCCTACTAACATGATTTGCAAGGAATGTGTGATGGCTAAACAGAAGAGAAGCTCATTTCTCAGCAAGAAGTTTACAACAACAAAGAAGTTGAAAATTGTTCATACAAATTTGAGCGGTCCCACAAGGACTAGAGGATTCTATGGAGAAAGATATTTTATGATTCTTGTTGATGATTTTACAAGAATGATGTGGATTGCATTTCTTAAAGAAAAATCTGAAGCATTTGATAAGTTTAAAATTATTAAGAACAAAGTTGAGAATGAATCTGGAATGAATATTAAATGTTTGAGATCAGATAGAGGTGGAGAATTTACTTCAAAAGAATTTAACATTTTTTTGTGAAGTGAATGGTATTAAGAGACAGTTTTCAGCCCCTAGAACACCTGAGCAAAATAGTATAGCGGAAAGAAGAAACATGTCAGTAAGTGAAGCAACAAGAGCTATGTTATTTGAAAATGACTTGTTGAAGAGATTTGGAATGGAGAACTGTAAACCATGAGTTGGAACACCTATGGTAAACTGACATAAGTTATCTAGCACAGATGAAACTCTTGCAGTGGAACATAAAAAGTATAGATCTATGATTGGAGGATTGCAATATTTAACTCATACAAGACCTGATATATCACATGCAGTTGGAATTGTTGCAATATTTCAAGTTGAACCCAAAGAATCACATTATGCAGTGTTAAAAAGGATACCGAGGTACTTAAGAGGCACAATTGAATATGGATTATGGTATAAAAAATATGATGACTTTACCTTATGTGCATATACAGATGCAAATTGGGGAGGTAGTGTTAATGATAAAAAGAGCACAAGTGGTGGATCATTTTTTCTTGGAGGAAGATTCATTTCTTGGCTAAGCAAGAAGCAGAACTGTATTTCATAGAGCACAACAGAAGCAGAGTATGTGGTAGCAACAAACAATTGTAATCAGATAATTTGGATGAAACAAATGTTGAAGGATATTGGAATAAAATTTGTTGAGCCTGTTGTTATACATTGTGATAACACCAACATAGTTAGTATGTCCAAGAATCATGTACTACATTCTAAGAAAAAATATATAGAGATAAAGTATCATGCAGTGAGAGAGAAAGTGGCAGAAAAAGAAGTCAGATTGGAATATATAAGCACAAAAGAGCAGATTGCAAATATATTTACAAAGCCTTTTCCTAAGGATACATTTGAGTATCTGAGAGGTATGCTTGGGGTTATGCCCCAGCCTACTTTTGAGAAGTGATGCAGATTGTTGCATCCATCTAGTGGTAAATGAGCCCTATCTTTCTTCTGGACTAGATGTTGGTACTTCCTCTATGGGGGAGTATGTGTATTTGAGCTGAGTCATGAGGACTCTAGTGAATGTATTTTCTAAAAAGTGTCTTTTGATATTGAAGTTGTTGTTGACATAGTGATGAAACATCTATCATTGATGTCAATGGGGGAGAAGGATACATGAAAAAACTATCTATTGAAGAGAATTTGAGGGAGAAGGTTACAAGCAATATAACATGGAAAACTAAAAGAGATGAATAGGAAAACGAAGCAAGATTTGATTGATGAAGGGGAGTTGAAGTATTTTCAGAGCAGCAGTGTTGCAGTGTTGGTATTCATGGAACTTGGATGTTTTTTCATCTTTGTTGCCATCAATGCCAATGGGGGAGATTGTTAGGAATGAATGCTGAATATATCATATGGGGGAGTATTTACAGCCATTATGTAGCAGTTGTTGTTGCATTCATGACTGTGATTCTCATTGATGTCAACACAGTGATCTACTGGAGTTTAGCAGAGAAGCAGACAGTGTTTGAGTTAGCGCACATGGAATATTGAAGATCAAGCTATGCGGAGTTGAGGACTTACTCTATGATATTCTATAAGATCGTGGTTAAGAGCGTGTATGGAAATTCATTTATTCATGATAGTTATGTGTAATTCAGTGGAAGCAGTATTTAGGCAGTGTTCCTGAGTAGCAATTTTTGGAAATTGGATGATATCCCCTAATTAGGATAGAATATGAGCATGCAAAGTTGAACAAAAGTTGAAGACATGATGATAGTAAGGTGGATGTGATTGCAAGGTTCGAGGTCACACGAGTGAAGAATTATCTTAATTGGAAGCCGATAGTTTTGTGTAATTATGAAATTTTTATGTAATGTGTGAAAACTTTTATTTTGTAATATGTATGCAGACTCATTTGTAATTACTTGAGTGTGGTATAAAGGAAGGAATGTTTTCCTTATTGTAATATGATGAGAATGTGGAATTGAATTGTAAGATTGTGAAAGAGAATTGCAGAATTGTGCAATACTCCGTTGAAAGAGGATATGTGAAGTACAAAGATCTGGTATTGAGATCTGATGAAGCAGTTGGTGCAGTTTGGCATAGTCAGAGAAGTAATAAGTTGTTGAGATCAGTAATCTTTTGATAGTATTTTGTTGAATAATATAGAGATCCATTGGACAGTGTGTTCAGTGATCTTTCCATTGAAGTTGTTTGGGCAGTGGGTCCTTCTGTCTTCCATAACTCCTAATAGAGTTAGAATAGTTTAGCAGGGATTCAAAGTCTCCTAGCAGGGACTAATATGTACTGAATGTATTTCATAAGACTCCTAACAGAGTCCATCCTCTCACAAGGAACTTTCATATTAGTGCATCTTTTGTGGGCATCATTCCCACCGGGGTTTACTCTTTGATCAAGAGGTTCCCTAGTCAACATATCTTGTGTTATTGTGTTGTTGTGTATGTATATCTTTTCATGGTTGTTGATTACATTGCTTACATGGTTAAAATCTATTGAAGTTGATAAAATTTGTATTTATCTGATAATTGATTCAGCCCCCCCTCTCAGTTATCTTGGTGGACTTTACTTTCTAACATATCTTACAAGGTAAACTCCAAGATGTCTTTGAGGAGAGCAAGGATAAATGAACTAAAATCTTAAAGTCCAAAGTTGAAGCAAAGAAAACTGCACTTGTAGTTATTCTCGGGCAAAGTGCAACAGATAGAGGAAAAGGTGTACATACTGATGATGTTGATGTTATTGCACAAAGGCTAATTGATGAGCCTATTCACATACAGACACCGAGCATGTAGAGGATGATGCAAATGCTGAAGATTTTTATCCTTCTAGCCAAACTGAACAATAGGATACAGCAGGAAAGTTGAAAATATCCGAGGAAGATGTATTAATAGAGGATATAACTAAAGGCGATCCTAATGATGAGGCTAAGGAAGATGAATATGTCACTAGTGCTACTGAAAATAAAGATGAAGAACAGACTACCGAGGTATCTAGTGTACTAATACCAAGTAACTTACCAATTTTGGTACAAGCCATTGATATTGCTACCACAGAGAAACCCAAGGAAACACCACCCGAGAAACCAATCGACACAAGAAAAGACAAGGGTGAAGAAGGAGAAAAAGAGAACACCGAGACTGAAAACAAAGAGGCAGAAGTGAAAGAAACTCTAGATGAAACAAAAGTAGAAGATTCTACTACCGACACAAGGCCACAAGCCCAAGTTCCTCAAACAAAGGGAATAAAAAAGGGAAATAAAAAGAAGAAAGTGTATCAACTAAGACACATAAGTCAATTCCAGAGAAAAAGGTTCTAGTTCCTTATGGGAAATCAACCACATCTAGCAAACAGGACAAGAAGAAGAAGAAGAAACATGGAAAAGGTCTGGTCACACTTGAAGAAGTGGTAGAGATACCATCATGTGACCCTAGAACTTTGGACCCCGAAGCTCTCGGAAGGTATGGAGAACTATGCACCAGAAAACATAAACAAGTGCTAGAGGATGTGAGGCAAGAAAGAAAACATAAACAAGTGCTAGAGGATGTGAGAGAAATCCTGATGCAAGTTGTACCTAATGTCAATGTTGACGAATTTACTCCCATCATTGACCAACTTGCAATACTTACCGGGCACATCAATTCTCCCACTACCGATGCAGAAAATAAGATAAAAGAAAGAGCAGAAACTGAGATACAATACAAGATAACTGAAAATATCAACCAAGTAGTGGCAATTCACAAGGTGAACTTTGTACACTCAAATTGTGCACTTCTCTAAGTCATTACTTCCAAGGGAATCCATGAATGGGAAACCTTGAGAAAGAGATCTAGAGCTCCCTAAGTATGGAGTCACAAGGATGTATATAGTGCTCTCGGCTAGAGCTATTGAAGTATGCAACCTTGCTAGTAAACCACACAGTGAGAGATTCAAAGAGACAAGGGCAAGAATGCCAATATCCTCAAGAATTAACAATGGAAATGCAATGCAACTATACTAAGAATGAAGATGCAAGTAAGCTATGGAAATGAAAGGATTATAAGCCTTACTAATTAAGCTATGTGAGCTAATCTAGAGCATAAAAGGAAACTAAGTTAAGAAATCATAAATATGAAGCTATGATGCAAGAATGAAAGCTAAAATGCAAGAAGATCTCCAAAGCTCCAAAGTCACCAAGAAATCCTATAGCATAAGATTAGTATTCAAAGTTGGAATTCTAGAATGAGAAAAGAGCTCTCCTTTTAAAAAAATGGACCATGGAGATTAAGAGGCAAAAGATTTAATCAAGGGTGGAGCATTAAAGAGGAGCAATCCATGTGCACAAATCTCCTCCAATGAGAAAATAAGAGTTTACTTTTGTGTCCATATGAGACAAAAAAGCATTTTCTTCTTTTTATAAGAATAATACTTTATTTGTGCAACTTAGGATAAGAGGAAAAGTGGGGGCTTTTTATTTAACAAAAGGGGAGAAATTTTTTTTTAATCAAATAAAGACTTAGGATAAAATGGTTAGCCCATAGAATATAATCGAATGAATGATAGAACTAGGATTTGATCAAGGAAAATTGATATTGAGCTGAAGATGTTGATTCAAGAAATTGATAAATTGCTGAATGGTGGTCCAAAGTCTAGGTGACCATTTTAGGGTGCATACATTTTCCCCTCTGACTAATGTGAGATCGATTTGGGATCACATGTGGTCAAATAATGAAATTGAAATGTAAGATCGATTTGGGATCACAAAACAAACCACATGTGTGTTCGATGGATGGGAACACATCAGGACAAAGATAAGCATAAGCTGACAAAGATAAGCTGAAAGACAAGACCAACACACTTGTAAAATAGGAGATCATCAAGTCTCAAATAAGAGATAAGAATCTCAAGCAAGGTTTGATTGAAAAAGCTGAATTGAAGTTGAAGTTTGATAGGTACTGCCCCCTCGAAATCGAAATCGAAATTAGGTAGAGGAGAACCAGTAAATTGATAAATCTGATCAAATCATGATAAATCATAATCGAAGATGAAGGATGATAGGATAACCATCAAGCAGGAAAGACATGCCCCAGTTTGACTAGGTTTGACTGAGAAAGATGAAGTCAAACCTCAGAGAGATGAAGTGAATGAAAATGAAGGGAAGACTAGAAGGTTGAAAGAGATGGCGATGAAGAAATGAAGGTGCCCTAGCGAAGATCGAAGAATCAGGCCTCAGATGGTTAGTCAACTGCGCAAAAGAAGGAGAAATTTTGAAATGTGATTTTAACTATCAAGATGAACTCAGATTTCAATTTCGATCCCGAAAATGGATTTAGGATGTCGAAATTAGCCAGGGGTGCAATTTTTGCACAATTTTGAGATGTTTTGAAAATTGGTCAAAAAGTCAAAATGCTATAAAAGGGGGTAAAAAGGTCATTTTCAAAATCATTTGTCTTATTGTGATTTTGAGAATTTTGAGAGCTTAGAGAGAAAATGGCCTAGCAAGAAGTGATTCCGGTACACAGACATCGATTCGAGCGCACCTGGTTGCATAACTAGCCTCCTCAGTATGGTGCCTCGGTAAGTTTTCAGAAAAACTCACCCTTTGAGTCATTTATGAGCATTTATTACATTTTAAAACACTTTTTTAATAGTTTTTAAAAAATATTTCAAATTTCACTTGTGCGAAAGTTCGTACTATACTTATAAAGTATCGCACACCTTTAATACTATTTATCATGCGATAGTTCGCGGGTCCACATAGTATCACACGATACCGGAAAAAACATCATGTGATCCTATGCGAACTATCATACTTGAAAATATTATCACATTGTTACTGAGGAAAGTATCGCACGATACTTTATCAAAAAATAGAATTGCATAGTGTAATAAGAAATATCATATGTTTTAAATTTTGAGCAATATGACATGGGTCTAGACAATTTTTGTGTTTAAGATTTTGATACTAATTTTAGACATCCATTATGATATGTTTTAACATTTGGTTTGGGGTTATGGCTTTCAGGAGACCTTTCCAGTGTTCCTCATTAGAGCGTCAAGAGTGATCAGACTACGGTGCGTCAGAGATCTCGATACTCCTAAACGAGATGACCTGATTGCTATGGGATTTGGGTTCTTGCTGGATATGCCCCATATTCGGGCAGATCATGGGCTACTGACAACATTGGCTGAGAGGTGGCATAGTGAGTACAACACCTTTCATCTACCTATTGGAGAGGCGACTATCACCTTAGAGGATGTCTATCAGATCCTCCAAGTATCTAGCCATGGCGATCCAATGAGTATAATCATGTTATTAAATGTGCATAGATGTAAAGTTTTCATATGATATAAACTAACATGATTTGTTTGTTGACACAAGTATACTATGATCAGGATTTGACTGAGGGGCGATAGGACATCCAGGACATGTTTCAGGATGTCACTATTATTGATAAACACCTCAGTTGGGACCAACTGATGGAGGAGTTTGGTTAAGATTTTCCAGTTCCATGCATAGTGTGCTCTATAGTAGCACATGCACTGATTACAGACAGGAGCCAGAGAGGGTTTGCATTAGGCTGGGGCAGATTGGTTGTGGACTTGATAGCACACCCTCGACGGATGGCATGGGGCCCAGCCATCCTAGTAGACATGTACCATGAGCTCCATGAGATCGTCTATAGGGAGAGCAGGACATGGGCATGCGGCATGATCTTAGCACAGGTATGGGAATGGGAGCACATTGCCATTGTGCACCCACATGTGCAGCCTAGGGAGTGGAGATGCCCCTATATCTATAGGTACACAGGATTCATTTCATAGCCCCATAGTGGAGATGTGACATACTACATGAGGCTGTTGGATGAACTCACATCATTTCAGTGGAGACCATACAGGGCTTGTGAGCTATGGAGTGATTGAGAGCGGGAGCTAGGATATATGCTATGTAGCTGGCCACTAGTAGGATGACACTCTAAGATAGTTGAGCACTTCATCATCTCTCGGGTATGGAGGCAGTTTGGTCGACAACAGAGGGTACCCGTAGAGACGACCACATAGGCTCAGGTTAGGGATGAGGAGGGACAGGGATGGTTGTCGATGCTGTACTACCAGTAGGAAGTACAAGACACCGTAGGTATACGCAGGGAGCCATGGGACTATCTCCCAGATATGATAGATGCAGGTGCAGATGCAGCCTATAGGGCAGAGCAGTGGAGATATCCATTTCCATGGTTCACAGTTCCTGATGCACAATCGACAGCACAAGGTGGTGACGAGGATGATGGAGATGGGGGAGACGGGGGAGATGGAGGGAGGGTAAGGGAGATAGGACATGGATCTCGATCCAGTGGCTGGAAACAGTCAAGGAGATAGGTTTTTGATGATGAGGGAGATGATGCGGTGAGATTAGTTCGCCAACAGGTGGATGCTGGGTAGGATTAGCTTGCAAGGGGAGGAGAGGATCTCAGAGCTAGGATCCAGGTTTAGGAGACTGAGATGCAGCAGCTCAGGATTACTATCACCGTGCGAGATCATAGCTGACTGATCTGCGAGCTGAGATAGAGTGACGAGAGAGGGTAGCATAGGCTGACACAGTAGAGATCTGGAGGGAGGCAGCATGACCTGCATATTATCATGGTCTCTACATATAGGCTATACCTGTAGCACAACGAGCGCCACTCCACTCTGAGAGGGCTAGGAGATCTGACATGGTAATCGATAGAGCACTAGCAACACCTCCACCACCACCACATGATGGAGGGAGTCAGACTTAGGTCTAGGGTGTAGATGTATAGAGACATATCCTGGGACATTATCCAGATTTTGGATCCCACATTGTATTTTGTATCATGACATTCATATATATATGAGATTTACTGGATTTGTGATATATCTTGTATATTTGTCCCACTTGTGATGGATGTTTCAATTTTATATTGTCTTGTGATATTGCTCAAAATGTATGATATATGTTGATATATGCTCATGTATAATCTCTCTCATAAATGTATGTTTAGTTCTCATGTTTATAATGTAGACTCATTTTTCTGAAAATGATCTTTTTAGGATATAGATATGATGATAAGATTAACCCCTCGTGATGACAGGAAAAGGATGTGATGAAAAAGACGAGGAGCAAAAGACATGATCAAGAAGAGCGAAAGGTGAGCGTAGTTGACCGACAGGTCCATGAAAGATGAAAGGAGAGCTCTCTACATATGTAAGATGAAAAACTAATCTAACATGAACCTAAGAATGCAAGCTACTATGAAAAGTGGTTTACTTGCAAGGTTACAAAGCTGTTAGACTCTAATATTCATCATCGAGCTTTATTGGTAGCATCGTAAGATCATACAATACACACTAGTATGACTATGTGAATTTGAATATGATCTATATCAAATAGAATGTGAGAATCCCACCTAGGCACCGAATACATGTAGGTCAAGATGACTGGTGCAGTGAGGTTTCGTAAGTTTGGTATAGCAAGATTATGCTCACATCGAGACACAAGAAAGTCAAGATGGCTATAAGTATGCACTTGCGAAAATAGTCAAGGATAATACCTTGTAGATCCTAGTGTCAAGTGGAACAAGCATAAATGCTAATGACAATTAGGACCAACAAAATATAACCACAAGCAGAAAAAGAAATAAAAGATGTCCTCATGCCCCCAGTCTTCTAGCTCAGCATCATCGAAAACTATTAGGGAGAGAACACTCATCAAAGAAATCATCATAGACAACACACAAAGAAATAAAGTCAAATGAGTCTTAGTGAATCGAGTGTTTAAGTGCGTGTGTGTAGGTCATAGAGTCAAACTTTGAGTAGCACATCTGCCAGTGAGAAATATCATATCATGCTAGACTATGGGTAAGTCATCTGATAAGTGTTGAGAAACACTTGATTCTAGGGTAGTGTTGAAAAATACAGTTGGGGTGGTGTTGAAAAACACCGTTTACTAGGCATCCTAAAGACCACTGCATCCAAGAGACCAAAGCTAACACAATGATGCCCCTAGACCAAGACAAAGACCAATTCCAAACCAAGGCAATGAGGACAAGGCATGATGGAAAAAAAGGTTAAGTGTCGAGGATGCATGCTAAGAAACAAGGGTGCAAAGGCCTCAAGTAGCACCTATTTCTAGGTTTTCACCACTTGGAGATTTTTTTGATTTTTTGATTTTTTTTATATTTTTGCTACCAAGGTGCCTATTTCTAGGTTTTCACCAAGGCACTTTTCTTTTTTTTTTGAATTTTTTAAATTTTTTGATTTTTTTGTATTTTTTTAGGACTTTATATGCTTTTTAGGATTTTTTCAGCATCATATATGAATTTTTTTTTTGAAATTTTTTTAAGATCAATAAATATGTACAAATGATGCCCCCAGATAGAATAGACATCATGGATAAAACTTCTTGAGGTGCAAAACATTAATAGGATCAGGGAGCTGCTCTCTCTCTTTAGTAGACAACAAATAAGCACCTGTCCCAAAAGCAGTAGTAATAATGTATGGTCCAAGCCAATTAGGTTCAAATTTTCCCTTTTGCTCTCTATGTTGTTGGTTCTTAGGGTTTTCTCGTAAGACAAGATCTCCCACTTGGAATTCTCTAGGGCGAACCTTCTTGTTGAATGCTTTGGACATATGCTTTTGGTAGACTCTCATGTGATCAAATGATGCTTTATGCTTTTCATCTAGAAGTTCTAATTCTTGGAGCCTCATGGCACGGTAGTCTTCATCGGCAACTAGAGCTTTGAGGGAAACTCTGAGTGAAGGAATATCCACCTCTAAAGGTAACACTGCTTCAACACCATAGGTAAGGGCAAAAGGAGTAGCCCCAGTTGGAGTACAAATACTCGTTCTATAAGTCCATAAGGCTGGATTTATCTATAGATGCCAATCTCTACCATTCTTGTGAACCGTTCTATGGAGAATTTTGAGAATGGTTTTATTTGAAGCCTCTGCTTGTCCATTTCCTTGTGGGAAGTAAATGGAGGACCAATGTTGTTTTATCTTGAACTTCTTGTAGAGTTGTTTAAGGTCCTTGTTTTTAAATTGACCTCCATTGTCAGTGATTATTTTAGAGGGCACTCCATACCGACAGATGATATGGTTCAAAATAAATAGAGAATCTATCTTGCATGAGGCAATAGAAAGTGGAATAGCCTCTACCCATTTAGTAAAGTAGTCAGTAGCAATGATGATAAATTTGTATCCACCTAATGAGTTGGGATGAATTTTCCCAACAAGATCAAACTCCTAGCGTTGAAATGACCAATGAGATATAGATGGAATGAGCTCCTTGCCTAGAGCATGTATCAGGTTACCGTGTTTCTGACAGTTTTCATATGATTTAGCAAAAGCTACTGCATTTGTCTGCATGGTAGGCCAATAGTACCTAGCCCTAAGAAACCTTTGGGCCATGGAAAGACCATTAGAATGTCCTCCACAAATGCCCTTGTGAATGTCAACTAACGCTTGGTTGGACTCATCCTTTTCCAAGCACCTAAGAAGTGTCCCATCTAAACTCCTATACAAATCACCAGAGATAAGGGTATGGCGAGAGGCATTTCAGGTTAGGCTTCATTGTTCAGAATGGTTGAAGGTTTCAGGGATAATGCCATCATGGAGATATGAGTAAATGGCACCATAGCGGGATGACTCATGTCCAACAAGGGTACAAACAACTTGGCTTTCTTGGGAGTCATAGCTAGGATAATGTAGCTCTTCCACAAAGAATTTGAATCTGGACTCATGTTATTCTAGCTGAAGGAGTGAAGCTAATGTAGCCATAGCATCAGCTGCTTTGTTCTCTATTCTAGGGATTTGCTGAAATGTAACAAAGGTGAAGTATCGTCTTAATGAATCAACCATTTTCTTGTAGGGTACCAATTTTTCATCCTTTGTTTGGTATTCTTCATTAAATTGGTTGACTATTAATTGTGAATCCCCATAAATATGCAGCTCTGTGATTCTCCATTCTATTGCCATTTTTAGTCCATTTGTCAAGGCCTCATATTCAGCAATGTTATTTGTACATGGGAATAATAGTTTTTAGGACTTAGGAATTGTGTACCCATGAGGAGAAACAAATAAAACTCCAGCTCCTGAACCATTTTGCATGAAAGATCCATCAAAGAACATCTTCCATGTTCTTGTAGTCATGTACATTATGTGCTCATCTGGAAATTCAACTTGAATAGGCATGCTGTCTTGAATTGGAAAATCAGCCATTTGGTCTGCAATGGCTTGGCCTTTTATAGCTTTATGCTCAACATACTCTATGTCAAATTCTGATAGGATCATCATCCACTTAGCAAGTCTACCTATGAGAGTAGCCTTACTAAGCAAATATTTGAGAGGATCAATCTTTTCTATGAGGTGTATTGTATGCGCAAGCATGTAATGTCGCAACTTTTGGGAAGCAAACACCACTGCAAGGAAAGATTTTTCAATACTAGTGTAATTGACGTCATATGACATGAGAGTACGATTGATGTAGTATATAGCTCTTTCTTTTCCAATGTCATCAAGTTGAGCTAATAATGCCCCTAAGGAAGATTCTATTGCTGAAACATATAATATGAGTGGTTTCCCTAGGATAGGAGGCATTAAGATTGGAGGATTAGCCAAGTACTGTTTGATTTGGTCCATACTTTTCTGACAATCCTCATTCTAGACACATTTAACCCCCTTATGCAATGTCTTATTGAAGGGTTGAGCTCTATCAGCTAGTTGTGAAATGAACCTCCTTATAGATTGAAGACATCCCTCAAGACTCCTCATTTGGCTAATGTTTTTGGGAGGCGACATTTCCAAGATTGCTTGAAATTTCTCTGGGTCAACCTCTATTCCTTTGGTTGAAATGATAAATCTTAGAAGTTTTTCAGAAGTGACTACAAATGCACATTTTTTTGGATTAATCTCAATTGAAACTGTTCCATATGATCTAGAATAACTTCTAAATCTCCTAAGTGTGTATCCCTTTTTTTAGATTTTTCCAAGGTGTCATCCACATAATCTTCCATATTCTTATGCATCATGTCATGAAAGATGGTTGTCATAGCTCTTTGATAAGTAGCTCCTGCATTTTTAAATCCAAATGTCATAACGTTCCAGCAATAGGTTCCCCGTGCGCAAGTGAATGTAGTCTTTTCCTGGTCTTCAGGAGCTATTTTGATTTGGTTATACCTAGAAAAATTGTCCATCAAAGAATAGATCTCATAACCCGCGGTCATGTCCACTATCATATCTATGTTAGGGAGTGGAAAATCATCCTTTGGGCATGCTTTGTTAAGATCTCTAAAATATGTGCAGACGTGAATGGACTTGTCATGTTTTCAAACTGGTACAATATTGGATATCCATTCGGCATAATCAATAGCTCTTATAAATCTTGCACTAAGGAGTTTTTCTAATTTATCTTTGATGAGAAGAGCTATGTGAGGATGCATTTTCCTCAGTTTTTGTTTCACTGGTTTTATTCTTGGAGCTATGGAAAAGTGATGCATAATGAGATTAGTGTCCAATCCTAGCATGTCTGAGTAAGTCCAAGCAAAATTAATCTTCTTTCTTTGTAGGAACTTGGTATATGCTTCTTTTTCTTGTGTTTATAAAGATTGAGCCAAATGTACTATTTGTGGTGCCTCTTCTATACCCAAATTAACTAGCTATATAGGCTCAACAAGCATTGAAGATCTATTTTGAAAGTAACTTGGGAGATGATCAAGTACCCCATCCTTAGGTGCCTCAGAGAGGTTTTAACCCTCGGATACGTCCTTTATTTTTACTTTTTTAGGTTTTGACACCGCCACACAGTGGTTTTCGCCATCAGAACTCTTATTCTTTTTTTTTTTCTTTTCATTTTGTGACTAAGCTACTTGATATCTGGCTTTGTCATGCTTGTAGTTGGTTCTCTGGTGGAAGATACTATGGGCTCAAGGGAATTTAGGTAACATGCTATCTCATAGTCATTTTGGAAAGTTAAAAGATGAGGCTCTTGATAGCACCAAGACCAATCAATTAGGTGGGGATTGGCAAGGGGTAGGTCAATGATGGGTTCAGTGTTGTGAATATGGATGGTATCATCTCTTGTGATTGCAAAGTCAAGGTCTGTCAAGTATCCCTCTAAGGTACCCAAATTAGGATTTATCCTACCAAGCGAAGCATCGCCCACTAAAGCGACTTGCAGATTTGAATCCTCTAATCCTAAACTAGACTTTTTATCTACCTTAGGTTGGGCACTATAAGTATGGACAACATCAACGTCCATGTCAACTGTAGAAGAATCAGAGAGAGATTCCCACTCATACTCATGTGAGTCTGTATCTGAATCCCAACTGGGATGTTTACACCAAGCATGTTTACGACATCTGGATGTAGAAGTTGTAATGTCACCAAGGGTAACACCTTCTTGAATGCCATTCATGTATTGATGTTCTTGAATAGGATCCTCAATAGCAGATTCTTCTTGTTCTAGGCTTGAGACCATTTCATGGGCAACTGGAATATCTGAATCTCCCCAAAGGAGATTAGTGGAAGGGACCCAATCTTCACACATGTCTTACTGATTTGTCAAATTTGGTGTATACCTTGTTTCATCCTCACTATCCATCTCACCAAGGATAGGAACAGGGTTCTTGTTCTGATTTTTGAAACCTAGGCCAAGTGTTGTCTTAGACCTGCGGCCAAAAAGAGCATGATCTAGTGGTTCAGCTCTAGCATCTAATCTGTGACTAAGAGGACCATGACCTGGATAGCTGATATTTTTGACAAGAGTGTACCCTCTTCCATATGTCTTAGGAGAGGGAGAGAAGTTCTCATTATGCATGTATTTATCTTCTCTATAGATCCAGTCCTTAACAACTACCTCCTCTTTTTCATCCTGTATGGGCACTGAGGATTCTACAAATGTATCAAACAAAGTCATGGTTGAAGATGAAGGATGCATCTCTTGTGAGGGTTTTCCATAGGACCTAGGTGAGACTGGCAGCTTTGTAAAGGAGTCAAGTTGATATCCCCCCATACCAAGGTCCATGGACTTAAACTTGTCCTTGCATTGTGCTAGGGTTGCATTGAAATCCTCTACTTCCCTATTGAGAGGAATGTGAGTTCCTGCTGAAATTGCATTTATAGATAATGTGCTATCCCTGGGTATATAGACTTCTATGCCATTATAGGGAAACTTAACATATTGGTGGTAGGTGGATGGTATTGCTTGCATGTCATGGATCCACAGTCTACCAAGTAGGATATTATATGCTAGAGGACCAACATCAACAATTTGGAACAAAATGTCCTTTTCCATGGGGCCAATCCTGATAGGAAGGATGACCAAGCCTTTAGAGGTTATCTCTACCTCATCATAGGCTTTGATGGTAATTTTCTTCCGGGTATCAATAACTTGCTCAGAATAACCCAATATCTTCAACAGACTCAAAGAACAAATGTTGAGCCCAACACCCCCATCAATCAACACACGCCTGACACGGGTCTTGTGAATCATGACTTCGATATGAAGGGCAAGATTATGTGGATGGCTCAAAGATTTTTCATCTTCTTCGGAGAATGTTAGGTAATGAGGGCTGACAAGGTGGTTAACCATTTTCTGGAATTGGTCAACATCTATGTTGTTAGGAACATTGGCTGTATGCAAAGCATCCTCAAGGATTTATTTATGTCTTGGAGACAATTCTAAAAGCTCAAAGATTAAAATATGAGCTGGCATTCTTTGTAGCTAATCAACAAGGTTATAATTCAGCTGAGGACTCACAACTGACTTGGTAGTAACATTCTTGGAGGTCACTTGTTTGGGTTTGTTGGATTGGTTGGAACTAGGACCTCTAATAACCACAGGAACTTGACTTTGGCTTTTGGTGACAACGTTAAGAGTTTGGGATGACACCTTAGAATTGGAACCTCTTAGCACCACCACGGGTCCTTCATCAAATATAGGAGGAGATTCATAGCCATATGGATCTTTTCTTCCCATCATATTGACAACATTTTCTGCAGACGTGTAAGTATAATTGATTTCAGCCTTGCTGTTCTTGGTTTTAGAGGTTTCCCCCTTTTTCATATTTGGGAAAAGGCTCCTTGAATGCCTTATGGTCTGCATTGGTGTTCAACCCATCAATCTGAAGTTTTCTGCTCTAAATAAGATCCTGAATAATGTGCTTTAGTTTCCAGCAATGTTCGATGTCATGGCCAATGCCATTATGGAATTTGCAAAAATCTTTTTCATTCCACCAATGTGGATTAACGTCAGGTATGCAGAAATTTGCTAGATCTTGAGGTTGTGCAATATTATTAGCAATGAGCGTCTTGAAAACATCTTCATATGAGTCACCTAATTTATAAAATTGTCGCCTCTCCTTTCTAGGCTTATCCTGATACTTTGGTTTATGCTCTTGTGGGTTGGAGGATGTATAGAGCTTCATAGCTTAAATTGCACTAGACAAATGAAGGACACCTTGATCCTTGGGTTGAGAGGAGTCTACAACTCCTTCGTTGACTACTTGCTTGTTCTTGTTCCAGTGCGAGTTCTTGTCTTTGTCCTTATTAGTGTTATTAGTATTTTGACCATTGTTGGTATTGCTATGTTTGGTCCAAATGCCTTGTTCTTTCAAGACATCCTCAATCCGATGTGCGGTTTCGACCATAGTGTCGAAGGAATCAAAGACCATCTTTTGAACCTCATACCGCATTTCAGGCACCAAGTTGCTAACAATGATATCAATCCTTTCATGCTCAAGAATAGTCCTAGAATAGCGAGAGCACAATCGTCTCCATCTTTGTAAGAAGGTAACAAAGGATTCTCCTTGGTTCTGCTTCAAATTGCACAAGTCTAACATGGTGACTGATCTTGACAAGTTGTATGCAAAATGTTAAACAAATCTGTGGACAAGTTCTTTGAAATTTTTGATAGGAGGGGTTATGTTGGTAAACCACTCCATGACTTGGCCCTTGAGACTCCTTAGAAATAATCTCATAAGATAGGAGTCATCTTGGTGAAACTCAAAACTCATGATGTAGAATTGACACACATGATCATGTGGGTCACCATTGCCATCATACTTGTCGTACTGTGGAATTTCAACTTTTCTAGGAAAATCCTTCATACTCACACTCCTGTCAAAAGGATTGGGACAAATAGAGTCAAGGTTGAAAGAAATTTTGGGTGCCATCATTTTCTCCATCATACTTTTCATTTGCTTGATTTCCTCTTCTTGTGATGGGCTTTGTTTCTTGATCTTTTTGTCCACGTCAAAGTTGTAAGGGACCCTCACACCTTTGTTGATCAAGCTCTCTAGGAACTTATCCTTATTTTTCTCCACATATTTCTTGACATATTGTTGGAAAAGTGGCTCTTGTTGCATTCTCATAAAGTCTTGAGAGTTGATGTCAAGAATTGAACTACTTCCTCCATACTGTGAACCATTGTGGGCACGTCGAGATGGTTTCCTTGAGTTCCTAGGAGGTGTCCTTCTCCTATAGTGAGCATGTTGCGAGGCCCTTCTTCCTCTAGGGCTAGGAGATCTTGAGGGTGATCTTGAATACCTTCCACTTCATGGAGTCTTAGGAGGAGTGGGTGGGGAAGAGTTGTTTCCACCACTAGCACGCATGTTGTTGTATTGGTCATTGAGTTGTTGTGCAAAAATCCTATCTTGTTCTTCTTGAAATGCTCTCTTCTCTATGTCCAATAAGGCTTGTTGCTCCACCTCTAGGAGTCTAAACCTCTCTTCTTTAGTGGCTCAGTCATCCAAAAAGGCTTTCTTTTCATGTTTGATTCTCTTAAGCCTCTCACTCGCATATCTTGAGGTTGTTTGGAGTGGAGAGTTAGGCCTAGAATGCTTGAACAAGTCATTAGTAAATGTTGCATTGACATGAGCATCACAAGATTGGTTGTTTTGGTCTTCATGTTGTGACTGTGCATCTTGGTGAGCTCATCCATAATGTCTTTCAGCTCTTTGATGGTCATCTAGATATCTTGTGTTGATGGGAGGTGATTCTGGTTGATTGTCATCACCAAATAGCATGTTGTCTCTATGTCTTTGAAAAATGTCCTCAAGACTTTGATCCATGGCTTCTCTCTCTCTCCAAGTCATGGTGTAACTCATGTCCATATTTGAATGAGAAGGTGGTAAAGAGGTACTCAACTCGCTAAGACTACTCTTAGGCTTAAACCAAATTTCTGGCTCACTCTTAGGAGATTGATCAAAGATGGGTTCCTTTCCCTTTCACTTTTGACGAGTTTGGACTAGGGGTAATTGTTCAAAAACTACCTGAGGTCATTTTCCTTGGTTCACTTGATACCTTGTCATAACCGACATGAAAGAAAGAATCCTAGGTGATAAAATGACCCTAAGAAACGTTGATGTCAAACTAGGATAGTAGAAGTGTTCAATTGTCCAAAAAAAGAGATGGTGAGATAGAAAGCTGACAAGAGGTATAAACCAACACTACCACAGAGGTGTATAATAAAAGGATAATTATCCTAACACATATGGATCAGGAGGATGATTTACCCAATAATGTATATTGAAATTGAATTTTTATGGAAGTGAATTTGAACAAAGGAGTACTAAAACTCTCCAAGTGTGCTATCAAAGAGTCTAAAGGTTGATTTTCTCAAGAAGGGTAATTCCTAACTTATCAGTGACAAGAAAGATCGCTTGTGAAACCAAAAATCACTAATTCAAGATGTCTAGATACAAGAACCCAAGGTACAAACAGGCTTCCAGTGGCAGAGTAAGTAACCTACTAAAATCTAGTCGACTAAGGAAAAGTTGAAAATGACATAAATCAAACAGACAACAAAAAGACTCTGTGCGACAGTTTCTAGGCTAACAAAGCTATACAATCTTTCAAAATGATATTCTGCACTAAGCAGTGTGACAGTTTCTAGGCAGCCTATGCGATATAATCTAGGCAAGCGGTGCGATAGTTTTGCAGGAACGAACTATCGCACGATAAATCTCAGAACAGTGTATGATGATGTTTCAGGATCATATGACTCTTGACCAGTGAATGCTAAAATTTTAGTTTTAAAGGAAATTTGGTCAATGTTTCAATCTGATGGTTGGATTTTTTGATTTCAAACACAACATTAGCAGTAATTAGACAAGTTTGCAAACAGTAGGTGATCAAAATGTCATAAAACACTTGCACAAGGGCGAAAGCAACCTTGCCAAGACAAGCAATTGTGATATCAAATCAAAAAAATCCTATGAATGCTACCATGATGTTTGATGTTTGAGAATGTTCACACGAGTAGATCACAACGAGAACACTTCAAGCACTTACTAGCCTAAAAAGACAATGGCTCAATACTTAACAACTTGGTCCACACTTGATGCTCCATCGCCTCACACAAAATGGTTGCCAACAATAGATATTGGCTTTGTCGTGGAAGTGCCAATGACACAACGAAAGGAACACATATGGTGAGTAACTTTGGGGTGATCCAGGTTAGTCCACTAGGATCAATCCTTGCATCAAGAAGCTAAGCGGAAAAATAGGTTGGCTTCTATCTATGGTTCTTAGTAAGGGCTTCCATTCGTAATACCCCTCTTGTTCCCCAAAGGGACTCCTTACCTTGCAGCAAGTAACAGACCTCATGGCCACAAGAGTACCTTAAACATTCTTGTCTAGCATTTTCCTCATGATCACAATCCCACAAGTACTCACACCAAACGAAGACAAGTACTACGTCTACCAAGGTTTTGTGTCCTTGATAGCCTTGAGTTTATAGTGGGTCAGAATGGTCGGCGAAAAGCTTGTCCCCACTTGGGTCGTTCCTCTTGATTGCTCAAGAGCAGGCCCGCTAAAGGATTCTAAAACTGAACAAAGAGTAGATCAACCTTTGAGTGTCAAGATTTCTAGTTCATCACAAGGGTGAAGAGCATACTCTCCTAGCTCAAAAATTTCTCCCAAACACACCAAGCAAAGGTTCAATTACCCTCTTGCCTTCAAAATCCAAAGATGGGTCAAGATTTTTGTTTCACCAAAAGGGTGAAGAGCATACTCTCCTACCACCAAAAGATTCCTACAACAAGATATTAAGTGCCTATGAAAAGAAACAACTAGTATATGCCACACTCAAAATGAAAGCAACTAAACGAGCACTTGATTGGTTTTTATGCGTTGGGTAGCCCTACAAAAATGGTTAGTAATTTGGAGCTTTGACATGCGTTCTTTTGGCCAATATTCAAGCAATGAGAGCACCTACAAGCACAACTTGTTAGCCCTACAAAGGTTAGCACAATAAAATCAAGAATAATCTACAAATAAACCTCTGTTCTACCACAACAAATCAAAAATCTGAAGCAAATAAATCAAATCTTGCAAAGAAATGCCCAAAATTACTCACTACCAGGCCTGTGCGACAGTTCTGTTAGAAAAAGAATCATACAATACTTCTCAGTATACTACTGCGATACTTCCTCTCTGTGCGATAGTTCATGCTACCTGCATGCAACATAATATAAAATAATGGTGCGACAGAGTCCTACATAACCGAATGATACTTTTATTGGTAAAATTATCGCACAAGTATGTAATAAAATATCTCACGATACTAGAACACTATTGCACGATAATTTGTCAGAAAAATAGAGAGCCGAAACAACAAGCAAAAATGATGACTAAAAATTGACAAAAATGCATAAAAAGAAGGATAAAACAAGAGTGTTCTGCCCCACGGTGGATGCCAAAAATGTACACTCAGATTGTGCACATCTCTAAGTCATTACTTCCAAGGGAATCCATGAATGGAAAACCTTGAGAAAGTGACCTAGAGCTCCCTAGGTATGGAGTCACAAGGATGTATATAGTGCTCTCAACTAGAGCCATTGAGGCATGCAACCTTGCTAGTAAACCACACAATGGGAGATTCAAAGAGACAAGGGCAAGAATGCCAATATCCTCAAGAATTAATAATGGAAATGCAATGCAACTATACTAAGAATGAAGATGCAAGTAAGCTATGGAAATGAAAGGATTACAAGCCTTACTAATTAAGCTATGTGAGCTAATCTAGAGCATAAAAGGAAACTAAGCTAAGAAAGCATAAATATGAAGCTATGATGCAAGAATGAAAGCTAAAATTCAAGAAGATCTCCAAAGCTCCAAAGTCACCAAGAAAGCCTGCATCATAAGATTAATATTCAAAGTTGGGATTCTAGAATGAGAAAAGAGCTCTCCTTTTAAAGGAATTGAAAAGGAATGGACCATGGAGATTAAGAGGCAAAAGATTTAATCAAGGGTGGAGCATCAAAGAGGAGCAATCCATGTGTACAAATGTCCTCCAATGAGAAAATAGGAGTTGACTTTTGTGTCCATATGAGACAAAAAGGTCTTTTCTTCTTTTTATAAGAATAATGCTTTATTTGTGCAACTTAGGATAAGAGGAAAAGTGGGGACTTTTTATTTAATAAAAGGGGAGGAAATTCCTTTTAGTCAAATAAAGACTTAGGATAAAATGGTTAGCCCATATAATATAATCGAATGAATGATAGAACTAGGATTTGATCAAGGAAAATTGATATTGAGCTGAAGATGCTAATTCAGGAAATTGATAAATTGTTGAATGGGGGCCCAAAGTCTAGGCGACCATTTTAGGGTGCATACAAACTTATCTAAGACTGTAAGTGAAATTGAAGAACTTATTCAACAGATATTCAATATTTTGAAGAAGCTTTGCACAATAGATTCATTCACTGCATAAATACATGACAAATTGAAGAAACTAGATGATGATCTGCAGAAGAGTGCTAAAAGCTTGATCACAAAACCCCATGCATCCAAACTACATTATGCACAAGTCAAGTATATACATGGGTTAAGGAATGAATTGAGGAGAGAAGAAGATATGATAAAAGATCAAACAACTGAGCTACAAGCTGAGTTGTTACCACACATTGAGGTGATGCAACGACATGTAAAGAAAGCTAAGGAATTAGTTGCCACCCCCGAGTTATTAGTGGTAGATCACATTTTTGATATGCATGCCCAAGTCAATTTAGAGAAAATTTCACTTGAGAGTCTAAAAGAGGAATGGGAAAACCTCTTGGCCAACCTGAAGAAAACCCATCAAAACATTTTTGATAAGTTGTAAGTATATAGATTTTTGACATTATTGTCAAAAAGGGGGAAAATATGTATATATTATACTTATCGAGGCATATAGATAGGGGGAGTCTACAATTTTTTGAAGTATACAAGTTTTGGAATTTTGATTATGGCATACATATGTGTTTTTGTCACTAATGCCAAAGGGGGAGAATGTTACATTATGAGTTGTCATTAGTGTCACACATAGAGTCGGTGAAGGAAGAAAACAGACTAGTCGATCAACACACTAAGTATAGTAATCGAGTAGAGCACAAACAAAATGACAAGGTAACCAAGCACATACACCAAGCTAGATGATTACGGAGCACCGAGTATAGTTATATACCAAGAATCAATATTTTACCGATACAAGAATTCAGTATATACTGAGTAATACAAGAATGACATAGAAGTATGAAATGGCACAAAAAACAATGCAAATGGTTTATGCGGAGCTAGAAAATAGTTTATATAGATCGAGGAGAAGATTTATTACATATGTAATCATTAAATGGTGATGATCCCTATGCAATATTGTTTTAGGTTATTCATTTGGATCGTAGATCTAAGGTTTTCTAGATGATACCATAACCCTAATTAGGTCAAATCTTTTTGATATAAAAATTGTCAAGATGTCATTTTCACAAAAGAGAACACATGAAATAGCCGCCTACAGGAGACATCTGAAGATCAGATAGGTTTGTGATGTTAAGGTTTTGACAAATCATTCAAGGATTATATTCAAAAGCACATCAGAGGCTACCAAGCAGTATTCAGAGAAGATATCTATCACATCAAGGTGATATCAGTTAAGTACTAATCAGATCTGAAATTTAGCAAAGTTGCTACATACAGATCAATTAACTATTACTTTCTAACAACTATGATAGACTAAATCTCTTAAAAGAGTAGACCTAACAAGTCTTGTGTAAATTTCTTAACCGAGTGCACACTTAAATGTATTGCTTAAATCCCTTAACCAGGTAGATCTTAATAGGTCTCAATTGTTACTCCTAACATGGTAAGATCATAAGAAGTGATCAACATTGTAGCCTTAACCGAAAAAAAATATTATTGCAGTAGTGAAGCTTTGTGGGTGTCATCCCCACAGTAGTTTTTACCTTCTAACAAGGGTTTCAACAATATGAAAATACTTCTGTATTGTGTATGAAGTTTCATGAATGTTTACTTATTAAATTAGAAAATATTTCTTATTTTAATTATGTTATAAGTGAATGGAAATGTTAATATGACAGTCGGTTAATGAAAGAGATTATCTTAAGGATAAAGAATGAATTTTTTTTAGGGTTATTGATTCACCCCTCCCCTCTCAGTAACTCACCTTTCCATAATCCCAACAGATCATATTCTTGAATGTCTTTATCTTGCCTTAATCTTCTTTAATGGCTTGAAATTGTTGATTTGCATGTTGATATTGGGTTTTCTTCATTTTGATCTTAGATTTCCAAGGGAAATCCAAGATTGTGATAACATTCATTCCTTGATTTAAAATTCCTTTCCAAGGGTGCGGGTCTTGTCTTTGAGCTCTAACTTGATTTGGATAGTCTAAGTTGCCTTCTTGAATGTTTTGATCTCTTCCTTCACATTGTTGAAGTCGTGAAGGCGTCCTCTTCATTAACTCTTGTTTAGTATTTGTTTGCATCTTACTTCATTCCTTGCCTTTGACATTCTTTGTGATGTTTTGTACTTCCATATTCATCCTTAGAATTCCTCCTTCGTTATTGATATCCTTGGCCTTGAGCTTCTTGTCATCTCAATTCTTGCTTTGTCCTTCTCGATCATTATCACTCTTGCAAAGAAGGAAAATTGTGGACTAAAGTTGTGAATAGAATGCTAGTTTGAAGAACTTAACATAATTTCATGATAAATAATTCTTTGAAGATGAATCCTAACTTGGAAATTTCAAATCATGAATTTCAATCTTGAATTAGGACTCGGGATTCTTAAATATAGATTAGAACTTTGAAAAAGGAATTTTGATTTGATCCTTTTATGATTTTGAATGCCTTGTTTTCTTGATACAATTCACCTTAATTATGTTCTAAATCATCCTTTACTTCTTGAATCTACCTTCCACGTTAGAAATTGAATTTAGTCTCACCGTGATTTGTCTTGATCTACTAGGAAATTTGCCTTTGTTTGATTGATTTTACCCATATCCACTCTTAAACTTGCCTCTTTTGATAAAATATTAATTCAAAATTTCTAGGTCTACAATCAATTCACACCTACTTTACGAAATTTATTTCCAGGTTTGCATAAATTTTCCTTAGGTTTGATTCTTCCTTCTTGAAAATCACCTTCTTGGATATGAATTTATCTCATCCTCAAATATGGAAATGCACTTATATTGGGTCAGATTGGATCACCTCATTGGATTTGTGTTTTAATGATGTTTGAAAAGGTGAAATGACTCTTTACTTATAGCACCCAAGAGGCTTGATGAAGGTTCGTGTCTCATTTATTTTCAAGGAGGGCCAACATACTTATGCCTCACTAAAATTTTGATTTTGCATTTAAATTAGTTTAAGGACTTTTGCAAAACCCTTGAGGTTTGTTGCCTAGAATTATCACTCTTTCATGTCCTAGGCCACCCTTGTCTACATCTTGCACTTGTTTCACACAACACATAAATAAATGGTAGATTTTCTCATTCACTACCTAATGCAAATTGAATTTTATATGTTCTTGTGTTCTACCCTGCAAAAATTAGAGGTAGATAGAGATTTTTTTGGGCAAAAATTTGCTCGTCCCAAGGATTTTTCGTACTTTGAATTCTTTCTTCCTAGGGTAGAAATTAAGCACGGAGATGGAAGTCACCAATTTCTTGGGCATTATTTCCTATGGGAGATGGAAAATTTTCTATATGTTGGGCGGGTTTTTTATAACAAGCTAGAAATACATCCTTTTATAGGGTGGAATTCCAATAAAAAGTTGGAAATGCACAAAATGGTTGAGAAAAAATTCTAATGGGAGCTAGAAATGATGTTTTTGCAATCTCATTTCTCATCTTGAAAGTTGGATTCATCTTTTCATTTGCAGAATTCCTTAAAGGGTTGATCATTTAATCCCATTTTTCGTTGTCACCACCATTCTAAACCTTGAATTTCTTTTTTTCCAGGGTGGGTTTGAGACATGGAGCTGGAAATGGTATTCTTGGGACACCCCCTGTCACTTCCCCACTTAGAATTTCCTTCCTTGGATCAAATTTTAACTTGCCTCCCCAAAATGTTCATTCATTTTCTTTGTTGGAACTCATGATGTAAGCTAGAAATAATATTCTCCTTAAGTACATTTAGGAAGTGTCATGATGCTAGGAAAAGCTCCTAAGAGGAGTTGGAAATGAGCTTTAATGCAGTTAAGATTCCTTGATGAAGTTGGAAATACCCCTAGACTTGGGAACAAATCCATCATGAAGTTGGAAATGGGTAAAAATGTTGTCTAAGTCATGCAAAAGTGAAGTTCTCATTTGATTTCCAATTGGAAATGTATCCATATTGCAAGAATCACTAAGGATTTTCTATTTTATCTAAAATTCTCAAGCAGTTTTCACTTTCAAGTTCTTCTTCATTAGCATATTTTGGACTTAATTAACACACTTTTGTTACAACCCTTAGATTTTTTTACTATTTTTCGTCTCACTCATACTCTCAATTTGACTTGATCTAACTTCACCATTTCCACAACTCATTTTTTCCTACCACAACTTAACATCATTAAGACCTTGAGGATTACTTTTTCTAACAAGATTTAAACATCATTTTGCAACCTAGATAACAATTTTGCAACATTCTAGCAACTTTGATACTTAGAGAAATTTTACAAATTTCCCCTCAATTCCCATCTTTAACAATTCACAATTTGTCAACTTCATGCTTATCTGACAAATAGTCATCATCTCAACTTATGTAAGGATTAAAAGGAGGTATGAACCTATAGGACGATTTCCTAAAAGAAATTGTCCTCAAACCTGGATTTTGCAATTGACATACAATCCATAGGATATTTCCTCATTTCACATGAACCTAGCATTTCCTAGACTTGACTTGTTTATTACTTAATAGCCAGGAGACCAAGAAACCTAAAAAATGTTGCCAGCTTTATTTTAAGCCAAACACTAAGATAAAAACTGAAAAAAAGAGGGGGTTTCCCATTTGCAATGGAGCATGTGTGTTTTACTACACGAGAATGGCAACATATTGTGAGAGAGCATGGAGCTATTTTGGTTTGCATGTCTGGATCATTGTGGATATTCTTGGTACTACATTTTTTGATTGCTGGTCACACCTTGATATGAGCATTGATTGGTATACTTGATATGCCTTGAGCATATTTTAAGATTTGACATTATCCAAGCAGTAGGAGTTCTTGGATATGTATGTTCTTCATTGAGATGTTTGGTATAGGCAGTTTGATTGTAGTTTATGGGTTGGATTCATATTGTTGACATGAGCTTATTGATGTTGTTTATACATAGGAGGTATGGATGGTTGGATTCATTAGCACGCATTGTTGATGCCAATTCTAATCATGTGGATTTTTCTTCCTTTGATAACAACTTGGAGCGTAAATGTTATCACATTAGATTTGATGCTTGTGTTCCGGGTTTATTGTATCTTCACCTTGGCTTGTTTGTTTTCTTCCATACATGGCATGTTGGAGGATGAGAGGAGTTTTTTCTTGAGATAGTCATCACTTTGTTTTATTGCAGGTTTTTGATGGGGCATGAGAGTGTGGTGGATATTTACATGGTTACATGTATGGCTATGATGATGTATTTTATTGATCGAAACTTATGCAATGTATACACGTGGGAGAATATTGGGATATTGTGTTGTACGCTTTGCATAATATTTATAATGTTATTAATTACGTGTGTGGTGCACTTAGAGGGACCTCGATGGACATGCATCACTAGGAGTTAATATTCTTGGGGCCACTTTATGTTTGTATTATAACATTGAGAAGTACATTCAATGTGGGTCTCACATTAGGGGAATTTATTTAATTTATTATTGGAGAAACATTAATAAAGTACAATTTTAGTATCTAATATTAAATATGGGGTCACCAGTTTTGTGAACGCATGATTTTCAATCAAAGGGCTTTACTTTACCACTTGGTTGTATTTAAGTGAGTTTGATTCTATAAAAGAAAACACATGCTTGGTGGTTGCATATGTGAAGCATGGTATGGGATGTGCTAATTCTTGCTTGGACACTTGGATGATGCATTAATCGCTTGATGTTTTAGAAGTATACAATATAACTTTGTAACTATCTTGTATTGCTTTATTGTTCAATAATATGATAGAGTATGGGCATTTTGGGAGGCTAGGTTTTTCCTATGGTAAATCATGTGTTATATTGTGACTTTCCTATTTGATCTTGGCATAATGGTTATCCTGTAAGTTTGTATGCACACTTTTCTCTCATTCTTTATATAGGAAACTGATTAGTGAACTAGGTTTGAAGTATTATTCCTAATAGTTTTGTTTCTTTACCTTGTGGTAACATACAATCAATGGCGTTCATGTTGGATGAGTACTTGTGACATTGGAATGCTTATGTTGGGCTCATAGGTTTGGCCAATAGTTATATGACAATAGTAGAAGATCGACCCCTAACCTCTTTATGAGTTGCATAATTGATATGTGTCTTATGTTTTAAGCTCATGGACAACTTGTGATGCAGGAGCATCTTGGGTTATTGGAAATCTTGCATCAATCAAAAAATATTTGTTTTATGTTTTCCTATTAGTTCAGTGTCCAAGTTTCTTTCAGTGTTCATTCAATTTGGATTTTTTGTAGCTGTGAACCTTATGACATGTATCTGGACTCTTTCTAATGCTTCTCCTAGGTTCGCATCTCATTTGGTTGCTTCGTGTATGAGATCTTACAGATTCTTGGTAGGACTTAAATGTTCTTCACATTTCATGACTAGTTTGTGGTTTCTGATCTCGAGAAGGAATTTTCCAATCAACAAAGCTTATTGGTGCATTTTTAGATGTTAATACATTTGTGGCCAACCTACTTGAGGGATCACCATTCATGTTCCATTGATTGAAGGGAGATCCTTATGATTTGGGTCTTAACCTATATTTGTAATACATTTTCTTCTCGTTGGAAAATGTAATCTTTCTTAGACTAACCCGCAACTTGTGAAGGCTTTATAAACTCTTGTAATTTATCTCTTAGGCTAACACACAGAGTGCATAGATGAAGGGAGACCCGATGAAGTTTGTTAGAATATTTAATCTTTCCTTGGTTGTATTTATTTATTTAAGATAAACCAAGGTATCCTACATGTATTTTTTCCTCTAGTTCAAGTGGGAGGACATGTCATATTTTGTAATTCTTTTAATAAGAAAAATAGTTTAACCTCCTTAAGAGGATGTTGACACTTTGCACACACCTATTATGAATGTTGGCATTCATAGATTGGTGAGTTACTTTGTAACTCCTCTCCTCATCTTTATTTAAAAGATTATTTCCTCTCTCATTCTTGACACAATGATGTTATTGTAAACGAGAGCCTCTCTCTCTCTCTCTCTCTCACACACACACACACACACACACACACACACAAGGCTTTTCCTCATTCATAATATCACAAGGGGTTTTTCTTTGTTTTCCCCCTTTTCAAATTCTCTTGTCTTCTTGTGTTGGCTCTTTGGTGCATGCTCCAAGTTTATGCTATTCCCATGATAACAATCTTCACTACAAATAACTCTCTTGGATTTATTATTTATTAGTTGCTCTTGATTTATTTTTCCTTTCATGGTATTAGAGCTTGGTTACTAATCTTTGTTTGAGTGAAAGTTGTTGAAGATTACCAATTTGTGGAGCTCACTTATTTTGGGAAATATTTTTGAGGAGAAAAGAAGAAGCTCTTCCACTAACTCATTATGTTGCAGATTAGTTTTTTTTTTTTTTTGGTTTAGACGGTTTGTCATCAAACCTATTTTATCTTATATGTATTTTTTTTCTCTCTCTCTAATCCTCTTTGGAAGGCTTGCCACTAGAGATTTTTCTACGCTCTTGCAATTTTTTTCTTCACCTCAGTTGGGAAACCGCAAGGTTGAAGTTTTTCTTGTCTCATTTCATTTGCAGGTTGTTTCTCATTTTATATGTAGGTTTCAAGTTCTAACATTTTTTTTCTAGATTTATACATACATCTCACGTGCTTGCAACTTTTATAACAATTCTAGTTTTAAAACTCTAGTCGCTTTGTTTCAGTTTAATATATCTTTGTTGTCTTAAATATACATTTTTTTATGTCTATGTGCAAGAGTTTATCTCTTGAAAAAAATTGTTGAAGAATAGCCCATTTTGTGTTGGATGTTAAGGGAAAATAAAAATGAATCTCGAAAAACTAGAATATGGGTTTTGTGCATAATGAGCCCATTTAGCTCTCTTGTGAGAATTCTCCTAAAATTCGACACCATTTAAGAGTAGTGACCAATATTTTTCACTCTTTGGTAGACAATTGTAAAAAATAGAGAGCTTTATTTTTTTTTCTCGCACCCCACCCAACTCTGTGTCTTTCCTTGCAAATAGAGAGTAGTGTAATCTTTGTGAAGTCGTGTCTTGATGATGCAGGAGCATCCTGGGTGTAAGAGCAATCTTGCATCACCCAAAAATATTTATGTTTTTATATTCAATAAGGGTTATTTTGTGCAGAGCTGCTATTTATGGAAAGTTACTATTTTTGGTAATTTTCGTATGTGCTCAGAATGATCTGATTTCATTCTTGGAGGATCATTTTGGTCATATAAGTCTGCCAGTAAAGTTTCATTGCCAGATCAAGTGTATATTGGAAGATATTGAAGATTTTTGGTATTGGCAGCAGGGTACAAAAACTTTGAACTCAGTTTTGAAGGCTTTAGAGGCCTCAGATGAGGTCAAAAATTTGGGTGACAAGCGCTTGCGCTAGTCAAGCCTGTAGAGCGCTTCGTGGCGTTTTCAAAATGGGGTTATAATAGCCGATCGGGCCAACTGGTGATGACTTATGGTCTTCGGAAGTTGGGCCACCTGAAATGGCGAAAAATAATTTTCTTCAAAATTTCTGTTCGGGTTTCAAAGGTTATTTTGAGCCGACTATGATGTAATGAAATGTAAAATAAAATAATTCTAAGTTTGGTCGGCCTTATTGGCTAAAATTCTGGAACCTTCCCAGGCGGTGGAAAATTGCCTATATAAGGAAGGCTGTATTATTGTCTTAGGCAGTTCAGAATAGTTCTGGGTAGTAGATCTGGGTATTGATTCGAGGCTTTGTCCTACAGAATATTATAAGGGAATGCCCATGTGGCTTTGCATATTGTAATTCTAAAAGTTTGTAATTCCACATTTGTGGAGATAATAAGAAGCCAATTTTCTGTTCTTGCATATTGTTGTGGTTTCTCTATTTCTGTTATGTGTTTGTGGTATTAAGGGGAGCACCCTTCATCAAGTGGTATCAGAGCAGGTTTTTTTGAGTGTGTAAATAGATCGCCGACTGTGAGGCAGTTTGCACCAGGACCGTGGTTAGGGTTTCAACGCGCATCATGAAAATGCCTCCATGAAGAGAACGTGGCGGAAGAGCTGGTGCTGTGACACCTGAGGTTAGAGAGCTGCAGAGACAAGTGCGAGCATTGCAAGAAGAGATTCACAGAGGAATGAATCTTAATGTCAGAGACGAAAGCGAGGATGAAGCCGAAGAAGAATATCAAGAAGGAGAAGTTGAAATTGTGAACCAGGAGGAAGAAAGACTTTTTCGGGCGATTTCCAAGATTGGGAAAAGACCTAAGATTGAGGTTCCTACATTTTCTGGGAATCTTAACCCAGAGGAATTGATCGACTGGATCAATGAATGTGAAGAATATTTTGAGTATGAAGATGTTGAGGATCCTGATAGGGTCAAATTTGCGAAGGCCAGACTGAAAGGTCATGCGAAGATATGGTGGCAAGAGATTCAGTTAGAGCGAAATAGAAGGGAAAGGAGAAAATCACGAGATGGGATCGGATGGTGGATAAATTGAAGCGACAGTTCATTCCTGTTGATTATGAGCTTGACCTACTGAAGAAAATGCAGAGTTTGAAGCAAGCAGGAAGATCTGTTCAGGAGTATACCGAGGAGTTCTATCGACTTCTCATCAGAACAGGCCATGCAGAAGCTGATAAGGAGAAAGTTGCCCGATACCTTAATGGGTTAAGGCCAAGCATTCAGGAGGAGCTGAATCTGGTTCGAATGAACAGTATTGAAGAGGCATACCAGTTTGCCCTAAAAGTAGAGGAAAAGCTGAACAAGAAGTTTGAGAGCAGACAAAACAAAAGAAGTCGCGGTGGACGATCTGGTGGATGGTCATATGGTGGCCGAAATGAAGATCCGAAAAAGAAGGATGAGGCCAGTAGCAGTCAGAATCAGCGAGGAAATAATTTCAATCGCTTCCAGGATCAGAATAATAAAGATCAAAGAGGAAGAGGAAGAGGACAAGGATCTGGAAGAGGTGGCTTCCGTAGAACATGTTTTCACTGTGGAGAAGAAGGTCATAGGGCATTTGAATGTCCTCAGCGCCAATGTAGAACAGATAGGATAAATGAAGGCCAGGCCAGAGTTGCACATGTCGATGAAGATGCTAAATCATCAAATTTTGAAGATGCTGAAAGAGGAGAAACGCTAATTAATAGAACAGTCTTGCTGAGTGGTGAAAATGAACCTGAACAAAGGAGGAGCCTGTTTCGCACTAGATGCAAGTGTAAGGGTAAATGCTGTGATGTGATTATCGATAGTGGAAGCACTGAAAATTTGGTGTCAGAAAAGATGGTGACAAAGTTGAAGCTCAAGAGACAGAAACACCCACATCCATATCGGATTGCCTGGGTGCAGGATGACCACAAGGTCATGGTCAGTGAACAGTGCTTGGTAAAGTTCAAGATCGGTGGATACCAAGATGAGGTATTTTGTGATATCATATCTATGGATGCATGTCATATGTTGTTGGGTAGACCATGGCAGTTTGACAGATGTGCTGTACATGATGGTCGTGCGAATAACTATTCCCTGACAAAGGATGGAGTGCGACATAAGCTAAAACTATTGAAGGAGACTGAAGAAAAGGTATGTGGTACTGCAAGGATAACTTTTGTTGATGGAAGAAATTTCCTAGATGGTATGAGGCATGAGCATGTATGTTTTGCTTTAATTCCAAAAGCTGGTAAAAAGGAAGTAGAAGATGTTCCTGTAGAAGTTGTAGATTTGTTGAATGAGTTTCAAGATATTGTATCCGATAATGTACCTGATGGATTACCACCAGTCAGGAAGATCAGCCATCAGATGGACTTGATCCCAGGAGCGAGTTTTCCGAACAAGGCAGCACACAGAATGACACTTGCAGAAAGTGAGGAGTTGAACAGACAAGTACATGAGTTGTTACAGAAAGGATTGATCTGTGAGAGTCTGAGTCCCTGTGCTGTACCAGCGGTATTAGCACCAAAGAAGAATGGAGAATGGAGGATGTGTACAGATTCTAGGGCAATAAACAAGATCACAATCAAGTACAGGTTTCCATTGCCACGAATGGATGATATTATGGACTGTTTGAGTGGAGCTGTGTATTTTTCAAAGATAGATCTAAAAAGTGGATATCATCAGATTCGGATTAGAGAAAGAGATGAATGGAAGACTGCCTTCAAGACAAAGGAAGGACTGTATGAGTGGTTAGTCATGCCTTTTGGGCTAACCAATGCACCGAGCACTTTCATGCGGCTCATGAATGAGGTTCTAAAAGAATTTCTGGGTAAGTTTGTCATTGTTTACCTAGATGATATTTTGATCTTTAGTAAGACATTGGAGGAGCATATGATGCATATTCGTATGGTATTTGAGAAGCTGAGAGAAGAGAAATTGTTGATTAATTTGAAGAAGTGCAGTTTTGTGAAGAAAGAGTTAGTGTATTTGGGATTTGTAGTTTCAGCAGAAGGTCTAAAAATGGACCCAGAGAAGGTACAGGCTATCCTTGAATGGCCTACTCCAAAGAGTGCTACTGAGGTAAGATCTTTTCATGGTTTGGCTAGCTTTTACAGAAAGTTTATCCGAAATTTTAGCAATATTTGTGGACCCTTGACTGAAACAATGAGAGGGGATAGAAAAGAGTTTAAGTGGACTAATGGGGCAGAAAAGAGTTTTCAATTATTGAAACAAAAAGTTACAGAACAACCTGTTTTAGCACTTCCAGATTTTAATAAGGTGTTTCAAGTAGATTGTGATGCTAGTGGTACTGTAATAGGAGCTGTTATGAGCCAAGAAGGTAAACCTGTTGCGTATTTCAGTGAGAAGTTAAATGATGCCAAGAGGAAGTATTCTGTTTATGATCAGGAATTTTATGCTATAGTTCAGGCATTAAAGAAGTGGAGACATTATCTGCTTCTTAAGGAGTTTGTTTTGTATACTGATCATCAAGCTTTGCAATATTTGAATAGTCAAGGAAAGTTGAATCAGAGGCATTTGAAATGGGTTGAGTTTTTACAGAGTTATACATTTGTTTTGAAACACAGGAGTGAAAAGTCTAATAGGGTTGCAGATGCTCTTAGCAGAAGGCAACTATTGATGACAGAAATTCAGATTGAAGTGGTTGGGTTCAAGGAACTCAAAAATTTGTATCCAGAGGACCCTGATTTTGGTGAAGCTTGGAAAGCTTGTACAGAACCTGTTACTCTAGACAGGATGAAATGGTTGGATTTCATCGTCCAGGATGATATGCTATTCAGAGGGAGTCAGTTGTGCATTCCACGAAGTTCTATGAGGGAGAATCTCATCAAGGAGAAGCATAGTGGAGGATTGGCTGGACATTTTGGTCGTGATAAAACCGTTGGTTTGGTTAGTGAGAATTATTATTGGCCACAGTTACAGCAAGATGTGAAGAAGTTTGTACAGAGTTGCAGAGTATGTCAGATGGCGAAAGGAGTGAAGCAGAATACAGGATTGTATCAGCCATTACCTGTACCAGAGAAGCCTTGGCAGGATATCAGCATGGACTTTGTTTTTGGTCTACCGAGGACTCAGCGGGGGCATGATTCAATTTTTGTGGTGGTTGACAGATTTTCAAAGATGACACATTTCATTCCCTGCAATAAGACTAATGATGCTGTTCATGTAGCAGAATTGTTTTTCAGAGAAGTAGTGAGACTTCATGGTTTGCCAAAGACCATAGTTTCAGATCGGGACACTAAGTTTGTTGGATATTTCTGGCGTACATTGTGGAAGAAGTTGAAGACAGATTTGAAGTTCAGTTCATCACATCATCCACAGACTGATAGACAGACAGAGGTGGTGAATATGAGTTTGGGAAATTTGCTGAGATGTTTGGTTGGAGATAAGCCAATGGGATGGGATTTGATTTTACCACAGGTAGAATTTTCATACAAAAATTCTATCAACAGGAGCACTGGTAAATCACCATTCCAGATTGTATATGGAAGTAGTCCAAGAAATGCATCTGAATTGAGGAAGATAGATAAAGGAGAAATAAGTAGTGATGAAGCTGAGGATTTTACAGAACACTTGAAGAACATCCATGGGGAGGTGAGGAAGCATATTACCAAGATGAATGCACAGTATAAGGCTAAGGCAGATGAGAAAAGGAGATATAAGAAATTTTAGGTTGGTGATGAAGTCATGGTTCATTTGCGGAAGGAGCGGTTTCCAGTTGGTACATATAACAAGCTGAAAATGAAGAAGTTTGGACCATGCAGGATATTGAAGAAACATGATTCAAGAAACGCATATGAGGTAGAATTGCCTACTGAGCTCAATATTTCACCAGTGTTTAACATTTCAGATCTGACAGAGTATCATGAGGGAGGTGTTGAAGATGAGATCACAGCAGCACAGTGGAGTATTCTAGCAACTAGTTCAGACACTAAGGAGATTGAAGATATACTGGATAGTCGTGTTGGCAGAAGCACAAGGAATAGGACATATGAAGAATATCTGGTCAAGTGGAAAGGATGACCTGTTGAAGATTCATCATGGCTAACAAAGGAGGAGGTTAACCATCTTGGTTTTCCTCTGCACACCTGAGTCGTGACAGGGTCACTTCTCAAATTACCCCGGGTGTCTGATGCAGGAGCATCCTGGGTGTAAGAGCAATCTTGCATCACCCAAAAATATTTATGTTTTTATATTCAATAAGGGTTATTTTGTGCAGAGCTGCTATTTATGGAAAGTTACTATTTTTGGTAATTTTTGTATGTGCTCAGAATGATCTGATTTCATTCTTGGAGGTTCATTTTGGTCATATAAGTCTGCCAGTAAAGTTTCATTGCTAGATCAAGTGTATATTGGAAGATATTGAAGATTTTCGGTATTGGCAGCAGGGTACAAAAACTTTGAACTCAGTTTTGAAGGCTTTAGAGGCCCCAGACGAGGTAAAAAATTTGGGTGACGAGCGCTTGCGCCGATCAAGCCTATAGAGCGCTTTGTGGCATTTCCGAAATGGGGTTATAATAGCCGATCGGGCCAACTGGTGATGACTTATGGTTTTCGGAAGTTGGGCCACCTGAAATGGCGAAAAATAATTTTCTTCAAAATTTCTGTTCGGGTTTCAAAGGTTATTTTGAGCTGACTATGATGTAATGAAATGTAAAATAAAATAATTCTAAGTTTGGTCGACCTTATTGGTTGAAATTCTGGAACCTTCCCAGGCGGTGGAAAATTGCCTATATAAGGAAGGCTGTATTATTGTCTTAGGCAGTTCAGAATAGTTCTGGGTAGTAGATCTGGGTATTGATTCGAGGCTTTTTCCTACAGAATATTATAAGGGAATGCCCATGTGGCTTTGCATATTGTAATTCTAAAAGTTTGTAATTCCACATTTGTGGAGATAATAAGAAGCCAATTTTCTGTTCTTGCATATTGTTGTGGTTTCTCTGTTTCTGTTATGTGTTTGTGGTATTAAGGGGAGCACCCTTCATCACTTGAGCTTTGAGGAAGGATTAATCCTTTGTTGGTCTTTCTTAAACTTATTTTATTATGCCTGATACTCCCTTACTACTACGAGAAAGACCAAAACTTTTTAAACTCCGTCTTTTTTTTGGCTTTGTGCCTTTTCTAGCAACGGTTTACGTTCTGCTTTGTTATTGTTTATTAGTGTCTGATTTTCACTACCTACTCCACCCAATTTAGGCAAACTTGTAGCATCTCTTCGGAAACGTTTCTCTGATTGTAATTATTTAGTTCGCCGCCATCTGTGTCATTTTCTCGTCCTCTTTGACCATTTTAAATAGTTTTTTTTTTAATAACTTTGGGCTGCGTTTTCTTTTGTCTCACTTAGAAAAATTATTGAAATTGGTTTTTTAAAAATCGTGGCTGCATTTTTATTTAAACCCATTTCATAATTTTTGGCTGCCGTCTCATAATTTCTAACTGCGGTTTCTTAGTTTTTGCCTACACATAATCATTTATGTTTTTTATAGTTTAAACCATTTTTTTGGCCTGCACGTTATCATCACTTCTCATTAGTTTTGAATGTTTTTAATTGGTTTGACTCATTTACATTTAGTTTAATTAAATTATTTCTTCAATACTTTAATTTGTTTTTTTTAATAATTTGATCATATTGTTTGAATTTGTTCCAATTTTTTTTAATCAATATATAAATGCTTATTTAGTTTTAATAAGATTTTTCAAATTACATTTCAATAGAATTAGATTTTTAAATTCTAATTTTTATAATTTAATTTTAAGTTTAACAAAAATTTAAATTTTGATTAGAAAGAAGTTTATTTAAACTATCGCAAACATCATTAACATTGTGTGATTGTTTATCTTTGTTGTTTGTCATTGTTATTTTTTGAACTATCTTGGACTACTAGACTGTTTGCCATATTTGGAGTTTGAACAAGTCCTATATTGGGCATCTACCTGTCTCCTACTGCCCTTCGCTGTTGTTCATATCGCTGCTTGCTCCAGCCTGCAAATAGCCCATATTTTATTTTATCATTCTCTGCCTACCCTATCTGCAGGTGACCCTTAGCATTTGTAGTGTTTCATAGTTTGTTCATCTTCAAATAGTTTGATTTTCTTTTAAAAAACCGTTTCATTTATTTAGTTTGATTAATTATTTCTTTAATCATTTAATTATATATAAATGGTTTTATTAAATTTTTTTAAATAGTTTTAATAATTAAATAATATTGCTTTTTATTAAATACATTATTTTTTAATTTAGTTTAATTAACTTGTTTTTCACATAATTTAATTACATTATTTAAATAGTTTAATCAAATTGTTGTTAAATAATTTAATGACATTGTTTTTATTTATATAACTTTCTAATAGTTTTTAAAATAGAAATTTTTATCGTTTTAATAAGTTGTTACTAACATTTATATAGCTTTTCAATAAGAATTTTTTGTTTATTAGTTCAAAACTCAATTGCGTTTCACGTTTAACAAAATTTTAAAAAAATTAAACATTTATTTAATCCATTTAAACCTTTATTAACATTGTGTTAAATTCTATTTTAGGATTCTTTGGCATTCACTTATGCTTATTTCTAACACATTTTTTTATTTTTACGTTTTTGATAAAGGTAAAAATAGGTTTTGAAGGGGCCCCACAACCCTATACAATAAGGTCACTAAAGATATTCAACAAAAGCCCACTAAATGAAACGGGTCAAGACCAAAGAGAGGGTTTTAAATAGGCACCCACAATTTAGATGATTCAAGCATGAGACAATCGTCATGCAACCCATATCTAAAAAGAAATCCAACACTAGGATTTTCCTAGAGCACATTTCTGATGGGAACGAAGAGTGATATGAAACGAAGATGAGGCCTTCTTAAGTTTATTTCCTTTGGCAGTGATCCAACCCTCTTCAACTCTAGCCGCCTCAACCTGCCAAAGTAGAGTATCATCAGCTGAGCCAGAGAAAACCTGGCTACCAACAGAGGCAGCCACAAACCAGATGACCAAATAGGAGCCATGACCTCCATACCACCAGGAGAAGACATAAGCGCTGACTCCCCAGCCAAACCAGAAAATGAAACAACCAGAGAGATAGGAGGACAACAGTCTCCATCATCCTGTGAGATCTGCAGATTCCCCGCCGACAACAAACCTCCAGCAGAAGACGAAACCCTAGCCAAAGAAACCAGTGATGACTCAACAGACAACGATGATCCAACAACCAGCAAAACCCTATTTTTATTTCTACGTTACTGTACTAATATATCTATTTTAAAAACCTAAGATTAATTTAAACAACTCTAACCATCTAGTATGGAAAACTTTCATTTTGATTATTATTCCTAGAAGAAAGGAGATTATTTTCATTAACCACAAAGGGGGTAGACATTATTTTTCCCTAACTAGTTTTTTGTTCATGCTTTTCAATTATGTCATTTTTTTAAAATATGGTAATTGATCTAACTATTATCTTAAGAAGCAAATTAATATATGATTGATCCAAAGCACTTGAAGTCGTTAATGATGTTAAATTATAGTTTGTTCAGTTATTATGAGCCATCTTACAACATTGCCTTCATGAGTAGTATTATTGATTTTATTGATTAGCATGAACTGCTATCAATTCTAGTATGGTTTTATAACATCTCTATCTTTATATGCACTTAGTTGCATTTTTATGGGTATACCATCTATTTGTATGCACATAGTTGCATCTTTTTTGTAAGTTGTGTAGGGTGCCCTATTTTCAAGGTTCACTATGGAGGACCCATCAGTTGCACTTGATTCCTAGCTACCTTATTTTTGATTAGGACTTGTGGAGTTTCCCTCCATCCAATGATTGATATGCACTTACTTTTTTTGATGTTTATCAACTTGCTTCATTATTTTCCTCATAATGAGGATGAAGTTCTTGATATAGCTCTTGAAATTTGTTGGATTTCTCATATCTTTGAAGGCAATATATATATTTTTAACACTCAATACTTAGAATAGATTACTATATAGCACATATCAATAGTATTTATGTTTGATTAACTCTTGGTATTAATTTTGAGCTATCCATTCCCTATTTATCTCAATGAAGCAAAAGCATAGATATATTATTAGAGATTCTCTTAATATTGGTTTAAGTCTCTTATCTCCTTGGTAATTCCTTGATTATGTTACTTGTGTGTAGACATGATTGGAAAATCAGATCAAATGTTGATTTGGTGCTTGAGTCATATGTTCTATTGGATTATGGTTTATTGTCTATCATATCTCTTTGCAAATTACTAATGTGATGATGAGTTTACATACTTCATTTCTTAGATTGTGAGTCATGCAGGTTGTGGATTGATCACCCATTCACTTGTAGTGAGATGACTCATTAGCGGACTGTCTATATTCATGTGATTGATGAAACATTGATGTAGATTTCATTAGTTGGCCTTATCTATGGTCATTTGTGGATTAGTATGTTTATTTTGAGATGAGGGGATGGATGATGTTTACGGTACCTGGATTGTTCATTTTGGACTTGGAGCATGTGGTTTTATCTTGATATCATGATAGCTTGATTGTACTTTAAGTGGGAGCTTATGGATTCATCTCTAACCATGATCAATCTTATTTTAAAGTTATATATAGGATTCTTTAAAATTTAATTATTGTATGATGCAAATTATGAGTTTATTTTGAACATTATAATTCCATTTCATTGGAGATAATAGAAAGCCCATTTCTTGTCATTACAATTCGTTGTTGTTCTCAATTATGTTGTGTGTGTTTGTGTTAAAAAGGGGAGTACCCATCATCAGAGTTTGATGTTTTTTTCTATTGAAACATGGACTTATATGAATGGAAATGATCTGAAATTATTTCTAAAGGATATTGGAATTGTCTATGATATCTGGAACATGTAAATAAATGATTTTTGAATCCCTTTTGATCACTATTTTATCACAAGAATGTGTGACTAACATGATTAGAAAATCTAATTGTCAAATAACATTGTGCTCCAACAGAATTGGTAACCTTTTTGTCATGATAAGAATAGTGTAATGGAGGCATGCAATCTTGGTTTGAAGCCTTGTATTCATATTAATCATTCTATGTCGGAGAGAAAGTGTGTTGTTGATAAAATGCCTAAAAGGCCTAAATTACTGATTGACAATAAGTGTATTTGTTTGAAACACCATATGCTAAGTGTCTTGTATATTTTCAAGGGCCCAAAAGGGTGCCAAGAAATGAATTTATTGTCAAGGGATAAGATCTATGTGGAAATTTATTGTCAATTCAGTCACTGAGCATGGCTAATTGTCCGTAAAATCATAGTTGGTAGTCCTATGTGAAGGCATTATGAAAATCAGTGAATGCCCCTTTTACATCATGTTTATTGAGATAGTATAAGGTAGTTGAAATGCCATTTGGATTTGGGGTTACTTGTGTTTCTTGGTTATGATCAGTCATTTTTGGCAAGGCCTAATAGCCTTTGGAGTCTATTTGGAAGTTGTTTATGAGTTGTGATAAGCTATTGATGATGGAGGCCTAATTGTCTTAGTCCTGATTTTGTATTAGAATTATGAAAGAAAGGATCTTTGATCCTTGAGGAGAAAAATATTTGTGTTAAGGTTTATATGCAGTCCTTGTGTAAAGGTGACATGTTATTGTGGCTACTACAGGAAGACTTTTTAATTGCTTGGATCATATATGCACTAGAAGTCTTAATGATGGATTAAGAGTGAAGGTTTGAAGTGTCAAGCCAAGTTAAAAAGATCAATTAATCTTGTTAGAAGCCTCTTGAATCAAGTTAAGGTTTTTAAATCAGTTTAGTTCAATAGCACCCTTGAAGGTTTTTTGGTTTGCATAAGATGCTTTGCATCACCTATCTACATAGGAGTTGTTGCAGGTAACTAACTAATTAACATAGTAGTGGTTTTCGATGATTTCTTACTGAGACTATGTTACATCTTAATACATGTGTAACTTTATTGTATCAATACTATCAACTGATCATGTCAAAAAATCTCAAGGGAAATAAACATAACAATTAATATATCAAAGAAACTAACAATCTAGCCAACATTAATACTAATAATATACACTAAGAGGATTACAATATCACAAGTGGCCCTTGCTCGAGTGTCGTACCCTCTTATCACAATGTTTGGTCTAACTCAAAATATCATCAACATTCTACCTTTTATTCAATATTCAAATAGATACAAAAAATGATAATAACTTAATTGAATAGAGAAGAAACTTTGACATAATCTAACAATTAAAATGATAAATATTTTCTTAGTAATCCCAAACTCTAACAAGATGTGAAATTTATACAGGATCTCCAAAGTAGATGAGACTTAAACAACCTTACTAACAATTTTCAATCCTTCATGAAAATGAGGATGGTTTATTCTTATGAGTTCTTCATAACTAGTAATAACAACCTAACTAACAAGAGTCAATGGTAACATCGTTCTAATTAGACTCTTGTCACATATGAAGAACAACCACAATTAGAAATGTGCAAAACAAAGTAAAGCTCATTATGAACCATATTTCTATTATCTCACAAGATTCTCTTTATCCTTTGCATATGTTTAATTTTGAATTGCATCAACAAAAAGAACATCCAACCATAATCACTATTGAGAGTTGCATTACATTCAATGTGTCCATGTAATGGCAATGAAAGGAAGAAAATTTGTGAAAAATACTTCTTGACACTAATCTAGAGGGGAGAATATTGCAAATTTTCTTTACGAATCTTAACTATTATAGAATAAGAAACACATTTAGAAGGAGAAAATAAACATGCATAAAGATATACCATAATGAACACAAGAGATATATATAATATATATAGTACTTTGTATTATAGTAAACCCCATACATATATATACATACATACCCTTTTGAGAGGAAAACCCCATACTCCAAAAGCATAGTACTTTGTGTTGTAGTAAATTAATCAATTGCATACAACATCAACACTTAGCATGTTGAACATGAGTATCCAACTAAGAACCCACAATCTTGATTAATTTTGATTGCATTAAAATTCACTTGCAAAACATAACATATAGAATGCTATTGAAGACCACCTTACATAGAGAAATACAAGAAGGGAAGAAGCTTCTAGATGAAGAAAGAAGGGGTTGTGGTAAACACTTGGCACACTTTTTCAAGCATATGTTAGAATAAAAATGACACATGTACATCATCATCACACTCATCCAAACCTCTTAAATTGGGCACCCAAAACTTTCCATATTAAGGTACGATAGATGCTCTTACACCTCTTCCAACTATCATGAAAATAATCAAGACTTGCAACTCTTATACTTGTACGAGAATCAATATTAACTGACTATCAATGGAAGGTCCTCTTGTGGTGTGTCATTACCCAACTTGGGCACTTTCCTTCTCCATGCAAAGATGCATCCTACCACTTGTCTATTCTATCATAAAACTTGTCATAGGTTGTCATATGTAAGGGTGTCATAATAACTATTATAGATTTTGTCATAACATGACACTTAAATCTTTTACTGTTGCCCAAAAATTTCCCTACCCATCCAATTTTGGTCATAGGCTAGTTTGAACTCCATCCCAAGGTCTGCATATTTTACCCCGTTAAGCCTCTGAAATTTTCATGACCCCGTGTCTTGTTTTCTAGCCTTTGTAATCTCTTTTAGCCCCCTGGAATACAATTTTGAATTTTAAAAAGTAGCCATTGGCCCCAAAAAACCCTACGACCTTTCTATTTTGCAGTTACCTTTTTGGCCACTTAAGTGATCCCTTTTCCCACGTGTGATTTATATTTTAAAGCCCAGTCGCTAGGTCACCAAAATACGGAAGCGGTTATGGTTTTTGCCAGTGACTTGGTGATTGTGTTCACAGAATCTCACAATTCTGGCGGTTTAGCCCTTAGCAGCCTGTGACTCGGCGATCAGTCATCTTTTATTGGTGGTCTTGGTTGCTGGCAGTCAAAGTTAGATCTATAGCTGGCGCATGATTTGAAGGAATATTCTAAACCCTTCAGATCATGCAATGACTGTCGATCTCCATTCCAATGCAGTACTTCAATTTGTCAGGGGGTCCACTGCCACGTAATCTGAGGTGTTTGAATCTTATTGGTCAGTGGGCTGTGATGTGGAATTTTGTCAGCGGGCCCAGTGGGCTGTCTTTCCTTTAAGATCTAACGACTGTCGTATGATTGCATGGAATATTCCAAGCCCATGCGATCATACGCCAGCTGTTGATTTTACCTTTTTCCAGGGCTCTGTCAGGTGGGTCCTCAGGTTTTGACATGCTCGAATTCTATTGGTTGGCAGGACGACAGCTGAGATTTGTCACTAGGCCCGCGGTCTTTTGCTTGTGGCAGGTTAAAGCTCATGCGAGATCAACGATCATTGTTATACCATTGAAGAAAGATGCATGAACTTTAAGGGGGTGGTATAACGACAACCGTCCGATGAAGATTGATGCCATGGGTCTGTGTTGCCAGAAGGTGCTAACACGCTTGTTTCTGATTGGTTGATGGGTGGAATAGTTGGCACTTGTTAGTGGGTCTAGTTGTCAGAGGATTTGTAGAGTTGATGAAGATCTACGGTCGTTGCATGATCTGATGGAATATTCCACCCCCTTCAGATCATGTGAACATCGTTCAATGTAGATTCAAAGATTCTTCTCCTTGCTGAGGTGCCAGTTGCGCTAACATGGTCACTTCTCATTGGTTCCGACCAATGAGTTGGTGCTTGACTTTTCAAAGGGTCTCCCGACTGTTACAAGGTTGATCTAAGCCATTTGATCTACCGAGAAGGAGTGATATCGATGGCTACATTTTAATCTTGGTCAACTGGCCGTTTCTTTTCAAATTTAAAATATCTTCTTGAGGGTTTCTTGCTAGTTCATTGTGGTTGGTCAATTGCGTGGCTTCAGGTAGCTCAGAATTGATAGTTCCAGGATGGTTGCATTTGGGGGAATGTTGAGAAAGATTTGGTGGCCATCTCCTGCAATTTCTCAGGGTACCATGTTGATCTTCTTGCACTAAAGAAATATTAAGGTGGGGCCACCTATAGCCTCCTGTACTTCGAAATACAAATCAAACCTGGACTAGATTTGAGCATTCATGGCGAGGCCGAGTTGTAGAAGGGTAGATAGTTCAAGGCGGCTTGTCTACAGGCAGATATAGTACAGGGATGGACATGCAAATATGAGATTTGATCAGTCAGGATACTTTCAAAGACACATTTATGATCAGACATGACAGAATTAGGGTTTTTGATTATTTTATGTCAAATCATATGTAACCCTAATTAGGTTTTGACTCCTACCTTCATGCAAAGGGAGATGTATATAATGTTTTTGGAGCTTTTTAGAGCTCAAAGTTGGCAATTGTAAAAGAGAATTTTCTCTTTGAGGAGTTATCCGTGGCATTCTTTCTGCCCTCTGACTTTCTGTAGTTTGTAACTTTCATTGAAACTTTAGATATTGCAAAGGTATTTTGTGACATTCTTTCAATCCTTATCCCTTCTTGTCTAAATTTTCTCTTATTGAGTTCAGTATAAGCATGTTTTCAGTGATATCTTAGAGTTCCTGATCCCTCTTTCTTTTTGCAATTCTTGTGTATTCATGTGGATGCTTTGATTTGAATGATCTTGTGGGTATTCTTCAACCCCCTGATAGTCTGTCTCATTCCTATACCTAGTTGCAGAAGTGAATGTTTGTTTGCAGACCCTTCTATGAAGTATTGATGCAAGCCTATTCAATAAGTTGTGATCTCCTAGACCTAAGTTCATGCACTGACTTCATCCTCCATATTGCAATTCATACCATATTTTTGGTGTATCACCTAGTAGGATAATTTGCTTTCAGTTATTTTCCCTTTCATGCACTCCTTCTATCCCTTTTCCCCTCAAAGAATTTACTTTCCTATCAAAGAAGAAAATTAAGGTGATTATCCAAGAGGAACTAGCCTAGAACTTGGAGGTCTCATCTTAGTTAGCATAGGTCCCACAACCTGGAGATGATCCCCATGTTATACTAGGTTATCAAGACCAAGAGAGGTTGAAACAAGGGTGCAAACTTAGTGTATAACAGTTACCATAACTAATAACAATGTTGAAGATTGATTATCTAATGGAGTTGATGATGAAGACTGACCAAGATCAGCGGAATACATGATAAGTAGAAAGGTTATATCAGTTATAGTCTTGTCATTGATGTCAAGCAATTAATTTCTAATTCATATTATGTTGTCATATCATTTGGTAATGATATAAGATGAATGAGTTAAGGAGAAGAGGAAATGAGAAGTTGAGAAGTTGAAGAAGTTAAATGGGCAATTGATATAGATCGGACAATGATTTGATTATGTTAATATGATTGTTTTCTACCTAACATATGAATATGTTAAGTCAGTAAAGCATAATGATAAAGTTTTGAGAATTTGGTGAGTAAATTTGTTTTGGCTACCAAGATGGAAAAGTCACTTGGTAAGGTAAAGAGAAAAAGATAGGTCACTCAGTACAGTAGAAAGATTTAGGCACTAAGTAATGTTACCAAAATTCTAATGAAGAACATCGAGCAGGAGAAACATATCAAATATGGATGGAAGCAACATTTAATGATTAGCTATGATGAGCTAGATGATCATGATGATGAGGAAAGTTAGTTACAAGAGATCTATGGTTATAAAAATTTGAGATGAAGAGCTACATTAAGATCTAAGAGGCAAAAGAGATGGAACAAGTTTCTAGAAAAAATTTAAGTTCCTAGGTGAAGAGGAAACATGTTACCGAGATTCAAATTCGATGAATACTAAATTGAACGATCAAGATTAATTAAAGGAAAATATAATAGATAAGATTAAGAGGTAAAAGATGTCTATATAAAGGATGATCTTATGTGGACAAATGACTGGCAAACTGAGTAGTTGAAGGGTTACTGACTATTGCAGAGAAGAAGGAACAAAGAGATTCTGAGTGGGAAAAGAAGGATTTGATGAAGTGTTGATGCCAGTGGATGGAGAAGAATTGAAGTGAAGAAAGAAGAGTGCACAAGGATCTGATTGAGCAAAGATAGTTGCCAATTAATAGGTCAATTTTATTATTGTTGCTTAGTAGAATTTGTAATAGTCAAAGCTCTTAACAGAGTGGAATTAATAATCTTATTGTAAAATCCTTAAGAAATGTGACATTTTAAAGAGTATTTAAAGCCCTCTAACAAGGTCAGTCCTAACAGGGTGAAGATCCTAACAGATTTGAGGTAAATCCCTTAATCGGGTCACACCTAATAGTGTGTTTAGTAATCTTTAACCAAATTGGCTCTTAACTGGGCGTACTTCATAAGAGTATTTTTTTAGTGGGTGACAATTTCCATAGTGGTTTTTCCCAAGCTAGGTTCCCATGTTAAATATTGGTGTTATACATTGTGAATGATTTGTGTGAATTATTTACTGATAGTAATAGTTTATTTATTTTTGTTAGTAAATAGTGAACTATGTTGTTACCGAGTAGTTACCAAGTTAATCAGAGAAAAATTTTAAATATATTTTGTGATCAGGATTACTGATTCATCCCGCCTCTCCATAATCCAACAATTGGTATCAGAGCTAAGTACTCTAAAGAGATAAGTTCAAAGAATTGAGTAAAAGATTTGAAGAAGTATAGGAGAGAAGTACCTAAGTTGAACAAGGAAAGTTTATCTACATGGAAAAGCAGAATGAGATTTTATCTATTTGGGATTGGAGATTTTGCACTAAACTTGATTTATAATAGCTACACTCCACTGCCTATTGGACCTTTGACAGTTGATCAGATGAAAGAAAGGAAAGAACACAACTCGGTTACGATAGAAATTGCTTCTTCCCTCTTCGATGTTGAATTTAATGATATCAAGGATTGTATTAATGAAAAAGAGGTGGGACAGACTCACACTTATCTATGGAGGAGATCAACATGTGCAAAAAGATAAGGTTGACAGTTTGAGAGGAAAATGTGATGAAATGAGGATGAAAGATGAAGAGAACATCACACAATACAATAGTAGAATCAAGGAAGTTGTTAGTGCCATCAGAGGTGCTGGTGGATCACTGACTAATGAGGAAGTGGTAAGTAAGATCTTGAGAACCCTATCCTCTAAGTATGCTAAATTAGAGTATCTACAATTCAATAATTGAGATCTATACCGAATAATATTGTTACTCTTAAAGCCCCAATCTGTAAGTTGATTGCATTTGAGCTTAGCAATTTTGATAATAGTCTATCGACAATTGAGACAACCTTCAAATCATCTACACGAATGGAATCATCAAGAAGAGAAAGAGAAAGTCATAGCAATTCATATGGAAATGAGTATGATAACATTTTGAATGAAGAAAAAGAACAAGAGGAATTGGAAGCACTCTTGGCTAACCGACTACCTAGAGGCAAAGGAAAATACAAAGGCAAGTTACCATTGAAATGTTTCAGTTGTAATAAGATTGGACATATTACATCTAGATGTCCTAACAATGATATGAATGATAATAATGACAAAAGAGACAACTAAAACCAAAGATTCAGAGACTTTAAGGAAAAGAGTAAGAAGTCTTGCTATCTTGCTGAGGAAGGTGTAACTGATGATAAATCTAATGATACCGATGAAGGATATAAAGTTGTATTTGTTGCAGTAAAAGAAGAATCAGATGAGGAAAAATATGAAGATGAAAAAATACTTGTTTCTCATGTAAGTAAACTAGACGCTTAGATTATTGATAGTGGTTGTTCACACCATATGACTAGTGATATTGATAAATTTGAGAGCCTAGAATAATATGATGGAGGATTTGTCAGATTTGGCAATGATGCTCCATGTCCTGTGAAAGGTAAATGATCTATTGTGTTAAATGATAAGATAAAATGTAATGATTCATATTGGGTTAGAGGATTGAAATATAATCTGTTGAGTGTTGCACAATTGAACAATATTGGTCATTGACTAGAATTTCATAATAGAAAAGTTAAGATCTATGGTGTTGATGGAGATCTAATTGGAACTGAAGGACAATCAAGAGGTAATTTATTTTATCTTGATACTGATACTAAGATTTTCTTGTTTGTTAAAACTAAAAATGTATGGTTGTGGCATAAGAGACTGTGTCATGTGAGTTTTGATAACTTGATCAATGTGAGTAAGAAGAGTAGAGTCAACGAACTATCGAGATTAAGTAAAATTAAGAAAGCTATGTACAAGGAATTTCATTAGAAAGCCATTGGAAAAAGTCAATAAAATTTTGATACAGCCTGAAACGAAAAAAGATGTTATCCACAATAAAATTCCCAACCTTCCAAAATAAAGAAACCGACCAACAACTAGAGAAATACATGCCCAATAAAAATTGCTGAAAATTCCTAAAACACCAAACAAAAACTCAGTTATTGAGATGCAGGGTCAAACGCTCTAATACCATGTTGATGAACCCAGGAGCTTGACTTTCAAACCAAAACAAACCTCCAAAGGAAAAAATAAGAAGCAATAGAGAAGAAGTTATTTCACCAAGCAATAACTATTGCATTTATGAGAATGAGATATCACACAATGTACAAACCCTAGAATATATAGCCAGGTGTGATGAGGTATAGAAACAACCTCAAACTACCTCAATGGAAAAAAAATTAAATGTTCCTAGTTCATTATTAAATAATGTACAACTGTATGAAACTAAATATTAAACATTTTTTTACCTAGGTAAACTTAAGTAAATATGCATGGTATAAATGCATATACCAACACATACCAAGGCCCATGTTGAAAAATGACTTGAACATGACTAGAATCAACAAAGAAAAAAAAAAAAACACTCTTGGTTAGGTTTTGAATTCCATTAGATAGACCCTATGAGGGGCCCAAGCCTTGGTGACCCAGTCTTGGAGCCCAACAAAATAACCTATCAAAGTGTACTGTTCTAACCATTAGTATGCACTGTTAGGAACTTGAATTAGTAAACTACATCAAGATTACTAGGAGACATACCTCGTGAAAAACTTTGTTCTCAATGGAGCCATTATTGCCAGATGTCAAAGTTTCAACACTAGTAGTAACTACTGGGTTGAGGTTGGTCGAGACTGTTATAACCAAAAAGGACTCTGGAAATTAATTTGGTATGACATAAAAGACAAACACAAATAGATAGTAAGATGAAAAATTCAAAACCATAGTAGAACAAAAAGCTCTAGTTTTTCCAAAACACCTTTAAATAATCTTAGTTATTTTTGAGTTAACAGATGATATCAAAATATAATAGTTCTATGACATGGTATGGAATTTTTAAAATTATTTATGATTGTCATATTTTGAGAAAATGTAAAGTGAATTAGATGAAATATTTTAAATGAATATTATATTTTTGGTAATATTTGAAATCTATATATTTAATATTTTATTATATGTTGTTGGGCACCGAGTTCATAACATTTAACTTGATATGTGTATTTTAAATATGTTCGCATGCAAGACATAAACATGTACATCTCTATTCGATAAATTGAAAAATATGATATTGTTCATGTGTAAAAAAGGTGGGAAGCTTAGCGTAGCCATATGAAATTAAGTGATGGTATTGTTTGTCATGCTAGAGTCTTGATATTGTAGTAATTATGTCAATATGATTTCCCCTATTGAGGAGCATTATATGAATCACATAGATCAATGGTGGGAATTCAATTATTATCACCAAACAAATCTTGACTATAAAATTCTAATAAATACATGACTATGGCATGTGCAAAAAATCTTAAAAAAATTTATTCTCACTTGAAAAAAATTGATATTCAACAAAAATGTCTTTGCAATACTATAAAGTATAATTCATTTTAAAGGCGGGTCTTTATATAAGAAGGAATAAAATATTTTGTTATAACTTATGAGGCCACATTAAATAACATTTATTAAGCTAGAAACTTTTACTCTCTTAGCAATTGAGAAAATGCATAGATTAATGGTTGAGATTAAAAGGGCTACCATAAAAAAGACCTTGACCATTCATAATCAAAACAATATAATTTAAATAGTTAAAAATTAAGGAAATAGAAATCCCTTGACCTACAATAATTATATTTTAATATAATATTTAAGTCAAGAGGCTTCCTAAAGTGGCAAAAAAATTGGAAGCACTCTTGGCTAACCGACTACCTAAAGGAAAAGGAAAGTATAATGGCATGTTACCATTGAAATGTTTCAATTGTAATAAGATTGCAATATTGCATCTAGATGTCCTGACAATGATAGAAATGATAAGAATGACAAAAGAGACAACCAACACCAAAGATTCAGATATTTTAAGGACAAAGGAAAGAAGTCTTTCTACCTAGATGAAGAAGGTGTAACTGATGATGAATCTGATGATACCGAAGAAGGATATGAAGTTGTCTTTGTTGTAGTAAAAGAAGACTCAGATGAAGAAAAGTATGAAGATGAAAAATACTTATTTCTCATGTAAGTAAACCAGACCCTTAGATTATTGATAGTGGTTGTTCACATCATATGACTGGTGATATTGACAAGTTTGAGAGCCTAGAAAAGTATGATGGAGGATTTTTTAGATTTGGCAATGATGCTCCATGTCTTGTGAAAGGTAAGGGATCCATTGTGTTAAATGATAAGATGAAATGTAATGATACATATTAGGTTAGAGGACTAAACTATAATCTATTGAGTGTTGTGTAACTGAACAATACTGGCCACTGACTGGAATGTCAGAATAGAAATGTTGATGGAGATCTAATTGGAATTGGAGGTCAATCAAGAGGTAATTTATTTTATCTTGATACTGATGCAAAGAGTTTCTTGTTTGTTAAAACTAAAGATGTATGGTTATGACATAAGAGACTATGTCATGTGAATTTTGATAACTTTATCAAAGTGAGTAAGAAGAGTAGAGTCAGAGGAGTATCAAGATTAAGAAAACCTAATAAAACTATGAGTAAAGAATGTCCAGTTGGTAAGATGACCAAGTCAAATTTTCTAAGAAAATATTATTCTACAAATAGTATTTTGGAATTGGTTCATACTAACCTTTGTGGTCCTATGAAAGTTAAAAGCTATTATGGAGATCAATACTTTATTTTCTTTGTTGTTGATTATTCAAGAATGATGCCTGTTATGTTTCTAAAAGCAAAATCTGATGCATTTCAAATTTCAAATGTTTAAGTTGTATAAGGCTAGAGTTGAGAAGGAAATGGGAAAATAGATGAAGTGTCTGAGATCTAATAGAGGGGGTGAATTTATCTATGATGAATTTACTATCTTTTGTAATTGTATCGTCTTAAAATGGAAGCACTTCCATGATAAGAGTGTTTAGCCCTCCGATTAAGTGGTCTGGGGTCATGTCAAGCACCCTAATTGGGTCTTTGCATGTATATGGTTGTTCCCCCATATTCTTCTTCTCTCTCCCTATTTCCAACCTAATTTTTGGCAACTTTCTCTGAGAATCTGAAGATTTTGACCTTCTGGGTCAAGGATGACCTGAAGGGTCAAGGATGACCTAGTCCCTAACCTAGGCCATGGATGACCTCATCCCTGACCTATGACAGAGACTACCTCGTTAGTGACCCCAGGTCCAATTTTCAAGTTCTAGAAGTTTCAAGATGTCAGGTTTCAAAAAAATTTATTTTTCCACTTCTAGGTCGGTTGTTTCGGGTTTCAGAATGGTAAATCCTTAAATTACATTTAATTTAGGTCCATTTCTAGGGGTTAAGGTTAATTGAGATTTAATTCTCCAATGTCGGCCTTCTCTAGAATTTTGTGCCCTAGATCACTATAAAAGGAAGCCTTCCTCTCTCATTTTGATATCTCATCATATCTCATCTCATCTCATCTCATCTCATCTCATCTCATAATCTCTCAAGCTCTCAAGTGAAAGTAAGAAAGAAGGAGAAAGAAAGAAAGAAAGCAAGCATTCATTCATCTTCAAGACAAGCATTCAAGCATTCAATCATTCAAGCATTCAAACATTCATCAAGGAGATCCATTGTTAGCTATTGAAGGATTCAATCTCTTTAGAGCCCCCTTGAAGATTTCTCCATCCACATTCATCCAAGCCTCTTCCTATGAAAAGATACATTCAAGATTGGTGTTGAAGATCTAATGCCATTGATTTGAGACATCTTACATACTTCTACATTCATTTGGAGCATCCCTACTTGTGGATTCAAGGATTCGAATCCCCTACAAGGATTTCAACATAAGCAAGGTGAATAGTTCCATTTACTTTGTTTATGCATATTAAAATTTCAATTCAATTTCAAGGTTAATTCTTAAATTGGGGTTTGACCAAGGCAAACCCCCCATCCAAACAACAAAAACCATTTTTTTTGCAAGTACAGGTATAGGACAATGAATTGAAGTGCAGATCTAGATACCCTTTTCAACGAACTTCTGAGATCCATGAACATAATTTTTGTCAGAGACGATCTTTAGTGAGGGGTAGGATCCTGCCCTGGGGTAAGACCTTGCCCTGCTATTTGGGTCAAGGACAACTTGCTTCCAGGAAGACAATTTTTTTTTGGGTTTTCTCTATCTCAACATTTCTAGTCCAGAGCAGTTGCAGAATTTCCCAAAACTATGCACAGACATTAGAAATTGGTATTTTCCAGATTTACCCTATTTTGAGGTTAGTATTTTCCTTCAATTCATTTAAGATTTCAAGTACATAATTTCTATAGTAGATTATAGGATTTGCTCATTTCTTCATGTTCTCCATTGTTTGATTCAATTGTGCATTGATCACTTCTTTGTGATTAATCCATTTGGATCTCTCCTTTTGAGAATTTGGATTAAGGATAGGTCTTATATTCCCCCTTTGCATATCACATTACCTTATCTACCACTATTCAACCCCATACACACATAATTACCCTATTCATTTTGGTAAACTACTATTTCATATCATTCATTTTGGTGAACCCGACATACTTACCCTCTTTTCTTTTGTGGAATTAGATGCCCTATTGTGTTTTGTGGTGTTAGATTTCCCTTTATATTATCTTGTTGATGTTAGATTTGTCTTTTATGTTAAATCTTGCATGCTAATTAGATTTCTTGCTTCTATATTTCAAAAATAGAAAAAAAAAATTACAAAATCTCTTTCAAAATACAAAACTATTCATGCTTTATGTTTTCTTAGTTTAGTTCATTTGCATTGCATTGGTTTATGAGCTTTACTACTACTAGTCCTACTTATAACATTCTAGTTAGAAGAATTCATAGACTCATGGGTGCCTTTATAATGTAGTCAAGCTCGGTGGATCCAATTAAGGACTGAATGACCTTGCAACCAAACTAATATGCAATGGAAATACACAATAAAAACAACAGATCTGCAAAGAAATAGAAGTCTATATTCATGAAAACACCGATTACATGCAGTGTGCCAGGCTGTAAGGCCTTCCCGGTTATAGCTAATTACAATGCAAGTAACAATTTACAAGATCTCGCAGGATCTAAATCTTTTCCCCAACATCAGCATCTAGTTAGTCCAGGTTTGCAACGGGCAGCACACTGGTAGGCACCCATGAAAGATCTAAACTTGTACTCTAACTTCCAAGCAATCTTCCTGCTCCTAAGCTCGTAGGCTACTAACCTTCCTTCCAAAAAAACTGATCCCCTAAAAAACTACCCAAGCATCCTATAAATATTGATTCCTAGCCACAAGTCGGCTGATGAAACAATAAATCTTTACAAACAAATATTAAATGCTAAAACATCAGTCGGCTCTCACATAGCCTTACAAAATAAATAAACTCTCAAAGATGGCCCCAACGGTCATCAGATCTGCATAGAAGAATGCAACATGCCAGATCTAGGTCCCGACATGTCCAACGGTCAATCCATAACATGAGGAGTGCGACCCAATTTAAATGCACCAATTGGCCAAGCCAATCTATCCAAATAATCCAATCGGTAAGCAAGAACACTGAGCAACAAAAGAAATAATTGAGCACCAATAGACTGACCATGCCAGGCATGACCGAGGAACACAGTTATCGCCGAGCACTAGTGAATTGACGCCTTCAGTCACCGAGCGTTCTTTAGAGACCAAGTACCCCAGTAACCAAAGAAACCGAGCAACCAGTCTCCCAAACCGAGAAAGAAATCCACCAACCAAGATCAAAACCAACAATCTACATTTCAAGACAAACATATTTTTGGTTGATATAGGATTGCCAAGAATCCTAGGATGCTCCTGCATCACTTTGATCCTGAATCTTCCTCTCCTTTCTTTAGGATCCTAGATGATAATTTGATTCTTCATGATTCCAATCCTATTATGGAGCAAAACTCTTCTCACTCATCTCATGATGAGGATGATGCTTCAAGAGTTCCTCTTGAACAAGTCCAAAAACTTTCAACTAAACTTGATAAAATGGGTAATTGGCTTATTCAAGAAAACCATAATTAAGATTCTATTCAAGCTATAGAGGCTCTTAAGAAATTACTTCATGATAGTGATCAAGGTGTTAACCTCTTGTGTGGTATTACTCATCTCGTGCATTCAAATGTTAAACCTTTAGCTCAAGAGGATCAAGATGTAGGGTTGATTCCTCCTATAACTAGTGTAGAACCTTCTTCTATTCCTTTACCTAGGGTTCCTACCTATACTCCTTCTTTGGTGACTATGATGGTTCCCTCTGTTCCTATGAGTGTTCCTCCTATGTCCTTTCCTACATCACAACCTTCTTATCATAATACCTTTTACCTATTCCATTCCTCTTCCAACTATAGTTCCAAGTGTTCCTCTAGTTGTGTCTTCTATTTCTCTAGCTTCTTACACTTTACCTAGTGTTTCTAATGTTGCTACTCCTATTTCCTCTAATGATTCAACAATTATCAGTTTGGCTCAAACTGTGTCATCCTTACAACAACAACTTGCATCCTTGACTCAAAACAAGTTTAGCATTCCTACATGTGACATGGGAAGTCCTTTGTCCTGAGATATCATTCGTACTCCTGTTCTTCAACAAGTTGATATGCCTCATCTTGAGAATTATAACGGAAAAGAAGACCTCATTCATCATGTTAAAAACATTTCAAATCCTTTGTAGTGATTATGCTCATGACCATAGGATTTTAGCCAAGGTATTTTCTAGAACTTTTTGTGAGAAGGCCTTACAATGGCATTGTTCCTTACCTCCTTATTCTATTGAATCATTTCCACAACTTGCCAATGCTTTTATTCAACAATTTCAAAACAACATTAGCCCGCAAGTGTCTTTGACTGATTTGATGCATTGTAAACAAAGTGCTAAGGAAAAATCGACTGAATTTATTGGTAGATTTAAGAATTTGCATGCTTAGATTTCCTATCATGTTCCTGATATTGATATTCAACGTATGTTTATTTCAAATTTGCAAAAAGATATTAGAGATAAGATTCTACTTACTGAATTTACATCTTTTCAACAACTTTGTGCAACGCTTCATCATTATCAATTACAAGTGAGTCAATTTCAGAGCAATACTCCAATGGCTCTTGTTCCAATTGATAAAAGTGATGCTGCTCCTAATCCAAATAAATTTAAAAAATTCAACAACTATGTCAAGATAAACAAACAAACGAATGCAGTTGCTGATCAAGTTGTTGTTGCATCTCACAATGCCACTTTCGCATCCACTTCTTTTCTATTAAAACATACATTTACTCCTCTTTCCGAATCTTTACATTCTATTATGAATAGGTTGTTAACTGTTAATATGATTACTTTACCTCCTATTCGACTTCTTTTACCTTCTACGATTGCATCTAAATATTTTGATCCTAAAGCTTTTTGTCAATATCATGATACTGAGAAATCTTCAAATCTATACGAATCCTTTACCTGCGCATGATAATAATACCATTGCTCAGCCATCTTCTATGGAAATTGTGTATGATTCAAAGATGGATGATCTTAATCACATTGTTAATCAAGTGGAGCATATTGTTCAATCTGTATTTTCACCTCAGACTCAATCTCAGCTCCAAACTATACCTCAAGTTTCATCTCAACCTCAACCAAAACCTAAACCTAAATTGACAACTCAACCTAAACCTTGACAACAAACTAAGAATAAAAGACCTTGGGAACTTTTGATTACCTTTGATGATTCTGAGACTATTAAAGCTCCTGATGGTCCCCTTTATATTTATGCTAGGATTTCTCGGATACCTACTCTTTGTTGTCTTGTTGATCCTACATCATTAGTCAATGTTATTACTGAAGAAAATATTTTTATAAAAAATTTGCAATGTGATTCTTATGACACATCTAATGTGTGGAATCAAACTTGTAATGGTTTTCTTTATCCATCATTTGGTTCTATTAACTTTTCGGTTGAACTTTGTGGTAAAATTGTGAACACTACCTTTGTTGTTGTTCCTACTTTTGATCAGTTTCATGTTAAGCTTGGTTTGCCTTAGTTAAATGCCATGCATGCTGTTGCTTCACCTATCCATAAATATCTTAAATTTGTTCATGATGAAGAAGTGAAGACAGTTAATCATAGTTTATATCAACCTTCTAGGCCCAGAGATTGTGCTACTCTTGATTTCTTTTGGCCTTCATTACCTAATTCATATCCTTCTCAACTTGATAATATTTTCCGCTCATATCAAGCCTATAAATATCATAATATTCTCAAATTAAGAGTACCTCCAATGGATCTTAATCATGGTCTTTTTCCTACACATTCTATACCTCCTTTATCCATGGCTTCTACATATGTTAATCAAGTTCCTACTATTGATCATCTGACTACTGATAAACCTGTTAATCTTCCTAAAGAACCTATGAAGGATCCTATGATTGTTCCTCCTAGTTCTCAACATATTTCAAGTAAAGAAAAATGTAACCGATCTACTAATGAACGTCATAAGAAGCATTGTGCTTAAGCTAAAGCTCGTAATTATTTACTTTCTTCTGATAAGCTTATGCATGATGTTATTACTAATAATGATTTTAAGATGCATGATTATGATGATTCTATTCGTATCTTAGATCCTCTTTTGATTAATCTGGATGAAGAAGATACTCTTGATGATGTTAATGATGAATATGAGACTATTGACATTGACATTGATTTACCTAATATGCTTTCATCACAATTGACACTTACACCTAGTATCGAACATTGTGATTCTCAAGAGGATCCTTGTTTGGAACTAGCTATCATTCCTACTATTTTGGATATAGTCCCTCTTGCGAGTTACCCACCTTCCCTAAATGATATAGAACAAGATGCGGAGAGTAGGTGGCATGCTTGATCAACTTTTCCTTTATGGTGGCTTTGTTGTGTGTTTTCCTATTGTACTGTGCTTCTCCCATGATGTGTTTGCTAAATGTTGTTAGATTCTTTTATACGGCCCTTGTTACTTTGTTGGTGCAAGGTGATAAAGGAATCAAACCTGTTGTATAATTCCTCTATATGTATCTCTATTTTTCTATATGTTGTTTCATGTTATGTTGTACTTGTGCTATTGTTTGTAAATGTTTCCTTGTGTAATCTACTTGGATCCGCAACTTGGTAGCACTAATTCTTTTTGGTCTCCATGTCATGGTCTGAAAAGATTCTTCTTTGTATATCTTATGTGATCTTTCCTCCTTTGTGATTGTAGTTCTACTTTCTTTGGGGAATGATGCTAATTCATTTGCAATAATATCATATATATATTATCTTATGATCATACTGACCCCATGATAGGTAGATCCCTTTGGTGTTCTCTGTATGTTTATGTGGTATTTCCCTTGATTTGTCTTCATTTGGGGGAATCTCGTAGTGGAAACATAATCGGTGAAGTTGTTTATGTTTCCATTAAAGCCATTGCTCCTGTTAAAGTGTTAGCAATGACTTTAACATGGGGGCATACACTCTGCTCACCTATTGCACACACTCACTTTTTGATACACATATTATTTTTCAAGATACCTTTCTCCCTTTTTGGATTGGTGACTAATCCTTAAAACATGGATTTATATTTTAGGATCTCTTGATCCCTCCAGTTTCAAATTTTTGATCCCTTAAGGTCAGAGGTGTCCTTAAGACTGGATCTCTTTTGCTTTTTGGTTTTACTCTTATGGAATAGAATATTCCTAAGGGTGAATCCTTGATGGGTTGACTAGTGCGTAGCCACATTCACTAGGTGGTTCAATTCCATATTTTCAGTTGTGCCATTTCCTTGTGTGGTTCACAATGGGGCATAAGTTCTCATTGGGTGAGATAATCACACTCTCTCTCTTTCTCTGTAGAGATGTCTCTCTTATTGTGATCTTGGAGTTGATGAAGACTTGAGTCCTTGGGGGCTTGAGGTTTCCTTTGTCCTTTTGATTACAATAATATTATCTTTTCATTATGATCTCCTTTACCAAGAGTTTGAATCGAGTCTATACTCTTGCTAAAGTGGGGGCTTAATGTCTTGTCTTAAAATGGAAGCACTTCCATGATAAGAGTGTTTATCCCTCCAAGTAAGTGGTCTGGGGTCATGTCAAGTGCCTTGATTGGGTCTTTGCATGTATCTGGTTGTTCCCCCCTATACTGCTTCTCTCCTTATTTCCAACTTAATTTCTGGCAACTTTCTCTGAGAATTTGAAGATCTTGACCTTCTGGGTCAAGGATGACCTGAAGGGTCAAGGATGACCTAGTCCCTGACCTAGGTCAGGGATGACCTTGTCCCTGACCTAGGTCAGAGACTACCTCATCCCTGACCCTAGGTCCAATTTAAAATTTTTGGAAGTTTCTGGATGTCAGGTTTTAGAAAACTTTATTTTCCCACTTTCGAGTCAGCTGTTTGGGGTTTCAGAATGGTAAATCCTTAAATTGCATTTAATCTAGGTCTATTTCTAGAGGTTAAGGTTAATTGAGATTTAATTCTCCAATGTCGGCCTTCTCTAGAAGTTTGTACCCTAGACCACTATAAAAGGAAACCTTCCTCTTTCATTCTGATATCTCATTGTATCTCATCTCATCTCATAATCTCTCAAGATCTCAAGTGCAAGTAAGCAAGAAAGAGAAAGAAAGAAAGAAAACATTCATTCATCTTCAAGCCAAGCATTCAAACATTCACCAAGGAGATCCATTGTTAACTATTGAAGGATTCAATCTCTTTGGAGCCCCCTTGAAGATTTCTCCATCCACATTCATCCAAGCCTCTTCCTATGAAAAGATACATTCAAGATTAGTGTTGAAGATCTAATGCCATTGATTTGAGACATCTTACATACTTCTACATTCATTTGGAGCATCCCTACTTGTGGATTCAAGGATTTGAATCCCCTACAAGGACTTCAACACAAGCAAGGTGAATAGTTCCATTTACTTTGTTTATGCATATTAAAATTTCAATTCAATTTCAAGGTTAATTCCTAAATTGAGGTTTGACTAAGGCAAACCCCCCATCCAAACAACAAAAACCATTTTTCTTGCATGTACAAGTACAAGACATCAAATTAAAGTGCAGATCTAGATATCCTTTTTGGTGAACTTCCAAGATCCGCAAATAGAATTTCTGTCGAAGATGATCTTCAGTGAGGGGTAGGATCCTACCCCAAGGTAAGACCTTGCCCCACTATCTAGGTGAAGGATGATCTTCTTTTAGGAAGACAAATTTTTTTTGGGTTTTCTCTGTCTCGACATTTCCAATCTGGAGTAAGTTGCATAATTTCCTGAAACTGTGCATAGACATCAGAAATCAACATTTTCCAGATTTACCCTATTTTGAGGTTAGTATTTTCCTTCTATTCCTTTAAGATTTCAAGTACATACTTTCTATAGTAGATTATAGGATTTGCTCATTTCTTCATGTTCTCTATTGTTTGATTCAATTGTGCATTTATCACTTCTTTGTGATTAATCCATTTGGATCTCTCCTTTTGGGAATTTGGATTAAGGATAGGTCCTATATTCCCCCTTTTTATATCACATTACCTTATCTACCACTATTCAACTCCATACACACATAATTACCCTATTCATTTTTGTAAACTACTATTTCATATCATTTAGTAATGAGCATGGAATTAAAAGATAAGTGTCTACACTGAGGACTCCACAACAAAATGGGATAGCTAAGAGAAGAAACAAATCTATTGTTGACTGTTCTAGAACTTTGTTGATTGATAAAAAGGTTGCACAAACATTCTAGAGAGAAGCTATAAGTACTGCAATTTACACTCTCAACTGAATATAGTTAAAGAAAGGTACAAATAAGATACCCTATGAACTATGGTTTGGCAAAATACTGAATGTAAGTTATTTCAATTTTTTTGGAAGTAGGTGTTATGTATTGAAAGATTTTAGAAATGGAAAGTTTGATTCTAAAGGTGATGAAGGAATATTTCTTGGTTACTCATTAAAAAGTAAAGCATATAAATGTTTAATCAAGGATTCTAACAAAATAGTTGAAAGTGCAAATGTAAGAGTTGATGAATTTGCTGAAAAGAATGAAGAGGATAGAAAAAAAGAACCTAAGGACTATAAAAGATTTATTTATGTACAAGATGGTAATTCGGTTGACACAACCGAGTAGCAACAAGAAGGAATTGATGAACAAGATGACCTTCTATCGAGAGATGAGAACACTAATGAAAATGCTACCGAACCTGTATTAGCAAAGTATGTGAGAAGACACCACTCACTGAGAAGAATTATTGGAGACAAGAATATAGGAGTTTTGATAAGAAGTTAAGAGATAACACTTGTTTGATTTCTGAATTTGAGTCTAGACTAGTGAAGGATGCACTAGAAAATGAAGATTGAATGAATTCTATGAAAGAAGAGATAGAGAAAATCGAAAAGAATAATACATGGTCACTGGTACTAAGACCTAAAGAAAAGAATGTGATAGGAACAAAATGGATTTTCAGAAATAAACTCAATGAGAAAGGAGATTTGATTAGGAACAAAGAAAGATTAGTCTACAAAGGGTATGCACAAGAAGAAGGTATTCATTATGGTGGAGCATTTGCCTCTGTTTCTAGATTAGAAGGTGTTAGAATACTACTTGCTTATGCAGCTTACAAAAGATTTAAAGTTTATCAAATGGATGTTAAATCTACATTTCTGAATGGAATATGTGAAGAAGTCTACATAGAACAACCTGATGGATTTGTTGACAAGAACAATAAGAACATGGTCTACAAATTACACAAAGCTTTATATGGATTGAAGCAGGCTCCCCAAGCATGGTATGAAAGACTGCACTTTTTTTTAGTTAAGATTGGATTTGAAAGGACTAGTGATAACGACAATTTATACTGAAAATGTGATAAATCTAATTGTTAGAGTAATAAAGTGTTTTAATGATTAATTGAATCATATTGATTTAATTATTCAGTCACTTATTACCTCTTTTTACTTAAGCTAAACTTTAGGCATATAATAATTAATTATCTTTATTAATTATTATTATGCAACCTAGGGTTTTACCTTTTTAGGTTTTCTGATCTCCTTTTATAAGGATTGATCTCATAACACTTTGTAACCTTTTCTGACATTTCATTACTGATTACAACTTTTGTTTTTGCACATCAATGATATCTCCTCTCTCGTGGATCAATGCATTCAGGCCTCCATAGTTATTTGCTTCTCTCTTTCTGTGATAGGTGTTTGCATGCAGGTGTTCTTGGGAGCTCTGGGTTGTTTTTCATCAACTCCATCATGGTATTAGAGCTTTAGATCTACTTGCCCCTGTCCTCTTCCTAAGAGATTCAGCCGTGTTCGTTAGATCTACATTTTTAGAGAGGGTTTCTGTCAAATATGGGGGGACCTATTTTTTTGTTCATCTTGGCTTCAAACGGACCTCATGGTTGCATTTAGAGCATCCAAGAACCCTAAGATCCATATAAAATTTGTCCAATTTGGACATAGTTGGAATTTGTGAGAAAATTTTTTTGCAATCGACCCCGGCATGGATCCCGAGGTGATCAGTATTTTGGAGCACTTCTAGCCCAAATGGACCTCACGATTGCATCCAGAAGGCCCAAGATAGTCAAAATCCATATAAATCTTATCGATTTTGGACAAGTTGGCTTCTGAGGCAAATTGTTTTTTTCATACAAGGGTCATACGACCCTGACACGTACTCCGAGGTAGAGGTACGACGATTTAAAAAAAATTATAAATTTTTTTTATGCGGGGGCCACCTGGGTGCCACCCGTGCACCACTCAGTGGCCTCCCATGCGCAGCTCTCGACTGAGTCACCAGACGCTGACAATCACAGTCATTGGTGACTGTGCAGTCACTGCCACGGTGACCGTCGGGACTACCGCGGTTACCGCTAGGACTGCTGCTAGCCCCTTCTGTGAATGCCATGGTCACCTGGGGAACTAGCCTTGCCACTCGCACCCAACCCCCTTCCACTGAGCCCCAGGTCCTCTGGGGGACCAGTCCTAGGCCCCAGTGCCCTTTCTTTGCCCCTTGGTCACCCACATGACCAGGGCCTTTCCTATTTAGCCCCCAGCAGATTTGAGCTGTGACGACCATTTGGCCATCAAATTTAGGCTTTATATTTGCTGATGTCAATAGAGATTTGTTCTTTTTTTGAGCTTTTTGGAGGTACCTAGGATTTTTTGCGCATAACTCAAGCATCTGGGATCGTAATTGGGCGTGTGATATATCGTTGGAAAGCTGGTTCCAAGTTCGTTTCAAATTTTCTAGTATGATTTTGTGATTTTTCCATTTTGATGCTCTTTTTTTTCTATCAAAGTTAGATGTTCTCTGTGATCGTGGCGTTTCAGACCTCCTGCCTTTCGGGATCCATTTCTCTTGCATCCGGACTCCGTTTTCGGCAAACGAGATATTGCCGAAAAGCTCTTTCTAAGCTTTTATCAGATCTGATGGTTTCATGTGGTTTTTTGTCCTTTTTTTGATGTCATCCATCCTTAGATCCTTGCAGACACCTTCTTTGGGCCCTCCAATGCAGCTGTTGGTTTTTTGCTCATATCTTGAGCATACGGTGTCAAATTTTGGAAAATGAGATATCATCGGAAAGCTGATTCCGAGATCTTTCCAGATCTGGAGGTTATATTTTTTAGTTTTATTTTTTTATGGTTTTTTTTCTGTCAAATCCAAATCTTCAGGTTTGCTCTCTAGGAGCTCTATCTTGCACATCTGGTCTCCATTTTTGGAAAATGATATATCGTTGGAAAGCTTGTTCAGAGAGCTTTTCAGTGCTGTGAGTCATTTTTCCAGATTCTACTCTAGGTTCATTTTATTTAGATTCTTTCTTTTTTGCATTTTGGTGGATATCTTGGTTGTTTCAGGTCTTGGGATCTCTTCCCTTTGAGGGATGGCTCGTCTTAGGTTGTTCTTTTGTTTTAGCAGCCTTTGATCTTCTTTGAGCAATGTATACTTCAATTTTGTAAAATTCTTTTATGCACACGCACTGAGATAAAGTGTCATTCTATTGCTTTGATGGGATCTTGTACATGTTCATGCTATTTGTACTCGTACTCTATTATAAAGTGCTGGGGGGTTTGATGTTTGTCTTTGTTTTCCATCTTTTGTCATGTTAGCATTCCTCCAATGACATTACCCTCAGGTATCTTTATTTGTGTTTGTACTCTCTCTGCACATTCGATGTTCCAGATTCATCTTCATCATGCAGTTCATATTGGACAATCTTTTCAGTGTACCTGTCATTACTCCCTTGTCAGTAGTATGGGGGGGGTTCTACTGCTTCCTTGGTTCGATTGTGTGAGCTATATACTTAGTATTTTATCCTATGTACTAGGTGGTTGCAGTGGCTAGGTACCTATGCATTCTGGTGAGATGGATCATTTACCATATGGACACTCTTTTCTTTCCTATTTTTGGATGCACTCTTCCAGCTTTGATTGATTGGCTCTTCAGGCTTTTGGTGTTTATGCCATCTATATCTTCAAGTTTAGGTGTTTGCCTTTGTTTTCCATCTATTCTTGGTTCGAGTAGTGTCGCTGGGGGCACTCATGCAGATTGATTCTAATCTTCATTTTGGTTTCAGAGGAATCTCTTCATTCAACACTATGGTAGTTATCATTCAACAGATGTCCACAATTTTGTTGTCATAAAAGATTTAATTTTATTTAGTTTTAATTCTCCTTAGTTAGACTTAAGTGGGGGTGTTAGTGCATACAAACTTGCAGTTCTACTCCTTTAATCATGCATCTGCAACAGTGGTTTTTGCCATGATTTACTCCAAAGTGTATGTTGCATGCTCTGCTTTTGTATAAGCTAATTAAGGAGGACTGCGAGTTGACTCTTCATCTCTCTTCAGATCTAATTTCTTTCCTCTATAATTTCAATCATTATGGTTATTTATTCATTGTAAATCTAAGTTTTGTAATCAGTTGAGCATAATGTAATCAATCATATTTTTATTTTGTGCAGCTCTATTTTTTATTCCTGCAAGTATTATTTTCTCTTTTTCTTATAGCTAGATCTATGCTGCAAAATTCTACAAAATTCTACATGGTATCAGAGCTTAGGTGCTAGGAAGGAGAAATGCAAGTTTTTTTTTGTAGGTTCTAAAGATCAGATCAATTGCAAAGAATGGAGTTTTCAGTCTGTGCCCTTCCCACACCATTCAACCATTTCGAATGCAAGCCACAGATTCTACTTTGGCCCATAAGTAGAGGCTTGTATCAAATGGTTATGGCAATAGAGGCTGAGCTAGATTTTGCATCAGAGAAAGGTCAAGGTCATGCTCTCTTCGCATGGGCCTTGTCTTCTTTTCCTCTTTAGAGACACCATTTCAATGGACCTGTCATGCCTCTCCTTTCAACATTATGGAGGGGTTCTCTACTATTTGTGTTAATGATTCTTTGCTTCCATAGTTGATCAGTTGTATAGACAATTGACACCTGTATTTTCAACCAGCACTTTACTCTTGCATAGTTGAGTAGTGTCGATAGAGTCACTCATACAGATTTATGTGTCATCTGCATCCTTGAATGATAGATGTTTTGCCTTTTTTTGCCATCTATTCATTGTTTGGGAGCACATATGCAGATTATTGTCTTATGTATCTTCGTTTGACATATGTTTTTCCTTTGTTTGCCATCTGTTCTTGGTTCGAGTAGTGTCACTGGGGGCACTCATGCAGATTGATTCTGATCTTCATTTTGGTTTCAGAGGAATCTCTTCATTCAACACTATGGTAGTTATCATTTGACAGATGTCCACAATTTTGTTGTCACAAATTTTTTTTATTTGCTTTAGTTTTAATTCTCCTTAGTTAGACTTAAGTGGGGGTGTTAGCGCATACAAACTTGTAGTTCGACTCCTTTAATCATGCATCTGCAACAATGGTTTTTGCCATTGGTTACTCCAAAGTGTATGTTGCATGCTTTGCTTTTGTATAAGCTAACTAAGGAGGACTGCGAGTTGACTCTTCATCTCTCTTCAGATCTAATTTCTTTCCTTTGTTAGAGTAATAAAGTGTTTTACTGATTAATTGAATCATATTGATTTAATTATTCAGTCACTTATTACCTCTTTCTACTTAAGCTAAACTTTAGGCATATAATAATTAATTATCTTTATTAATTATTGTTATGCAACCTAGGGTTTTACCTTTTTAGGTTTTCTGATCTCCTTTTATAAGGATTGATATCATAACACTTTGTAACATTTTTTGATATTTCATTATTGATTGCAACTTTTGTTTTTGCACATCAAGGATATCTCCTCTCTCGTGGATCAATGCATTCAGGCCTCCATAGCTATTTGCTTCTCTCTCTTTCTGTGACAGGTGTTTGCGTGCAAGTGTTCTTGGGAGCTATGGGTTGTTTTTCATCAACTCCATCACTAATAAAATTCTAATTGCTGAAATATTTGTTGATGACATTATATTTGGTGGTAATGAGATAATGTCTAAGTCATTTTTTGAGAAGATGAGAAAAGAATTTGAGATTTCTATGATAGGAGAGATTAAATTATTTATTAGACTTCAAAATCAATAAGTAAAAAATGGGATCTACATCACTCAATCTAAGCATATCAAGTTGATCCTGAAAACATTCAATATGGAAGATTCAAAACCGGTTGGAATACTGATGGCTACTGGTTGCAAATTATCTAAGGAAGATGATACTAAGGAAGTGAATGAGACTCTTTAGCAATCCATGATTGGTAAACTACAATATGTGGTACATAGTAGAATTGATATAGCACATTTAGGTATAATTGTTGCAAGGTTTTCAACAAACCCCAAGGAGACACATTTGTCTGCAGTTAAGAGGATATTCAGATATTTGAAAGGGACTAAAGATTTCGGTCTATTATACACAAGGAAAGGATATTTTGATATTAAGATATATACTAATGCTGACTCGGTAGGAAATATTGATGATGGGAAACACATTAGTGGCGGAGCTTTCTTTTTGGAAGAAAGACTAGTGACATGGTTAAGCAAGAAACAGAGCTATATTTCACAATCTACTATCGAAGTTGAATATGTGGCAACAACTATGAGTTGTTCTAACAGTGTATGGATCAAACAACTACTGGAAAGTATGCATGAAGATATTACTGATCCTATTACAATTTATTGTGATAATATAAGTGTTATTAACATATCCAAGAATCTAGGAACTTACGGTAATAGAATTTTTTGAAATGTCTTCCGCTCCCGCTGTGGCTAGGGTTCTTGCTGCCTCTGCGACCAGGGCTCCTGCGGCTAGGGCTCTTGCTTCCGCTCCCAATGCATCTAGGGCTCCTGCCTCTGAATCTAGGGCTCATGGTGTTCCTTCAGCTGCTGCCACTTCTTCAACAACTGCCATTCCTCTTCCCTATGGCTTTTCCTCAATAGCTTTGGGTCATTAGGGTGTGTGGCTAATGTCTCCTTGTATCCTAGGCTTGTTGCGCCTGGTAGGGCTCGGTTGGATGGGGATGTCGGCTCCCTTGGTGCTACTAGTCCTCATGTTTTTGCTGTTGCTACTCCTGGGAGATCCTCTATGCTTAAGCCTGTAGCCTCTAGGCAGTTGGCTTTTGGTCTCAGAGGTGTCATCCTTACCTATGTCTCTTCCCCTCTAATACTCCCTCTAGAGGATGAGGTAGTGAAAGATATTGATGCAACCTCTTTAGATTTCATGGATCATGGTCTTGTCTATAGGTCAAGGGCTTCTGGCTGAGCCTCCTAGATCTGCACACTTGGATCACCTGCCAGTGGGAACCCATTATTTTAGGAACAATTCACATATTCCCCCTTGCAAGGGGTTTTTTCATAGCTAAGTTTGAGAATCCAGTTGATAGGAAATTGATTCTTTGTGATGACTTTTTTAGCTAGGACACCCGATTCATGCTCATGGTGAAGCCATGGCACCCTGATTTTAATGCCTCTATAGAGACTTTTTCTAAGGTCCCCACTTGGGTGAGGCTTCCCAACCTCCCTCTTCACTTCTAGCTTGATTCTCTATTTGAGGCTATGGGGGAGTCTCTTGGGGATTTTCTGATGGCTGATGAGGAATCAGATGACATTCTTCATTCCACATATGCTAGGATTTTGGTTGATTTGGATTCCTCCAAGGGTCTCCCAAAAAAGATAAAGCTACAACACCCTAAAGGATCCTGGATTCAAACTTTGGATTATGAGGGTCTCCTCTTCAGATGTAGGAGATGCTTTAAAATTGGTCACTTAGCGGATCAATGTGGATTGGAAAAGGTTAAGAAACTTGCTTCTTGGTGGATGGGAGCCTCTTCCCATCATTACACAATTGTGAAGGCTTCGACTTCTCGAATATTTTCTCAGGTTGTTTCTTCTTCTCAGGAGACTTCTGAGGCCCCTGTGCCTCTTGGTACCACCACTGGCTCTCCCCCAGGTGTCGCTTCCATCCCTGTATCTTTGATTAGTTTAGATTTAGTTATTTGGGCCCCTATTAGTTGTGAGGTGTCAGCTCCTCCTACTGATAGTGCTTCACCGGATCACACTGGTATGGTTGCTATTGATCCATCTCTTGATTCAGCTTCTCTAGATTCTCGTGGCCCTATCTTGGGACAATCTTTGGATTCCCCATTTTTGGGTGCCTCAATTCTTGATTCGATATCTTGGGAGGATTTAGCTAAAAATGCATAAGACGGGTGAACTTCGGTTAAAGATAAAAAAATATCAAAACATCTGCCCACTTTCGATATGTCCCTTCATTTCTAGAAGGGGAAGAAATAATCTATCTCGGTTGTCAGTCTTCGCTATCCATAGGTAGTTTCAGAGTTGCTGATTTTAAATAGTTTTATCTTTTTCGCAGTGTCTTCTTATGTCAGGGTCCCAGTCTCCATCTTTTGGAACCATTTCTTCTCCAGGTTGTGGGAGCCTATTGTAAAACCCTCACAGTGGTCTTGATCTGTTCCTTTTTAGAGTGCTGCTTTGAAAATCTTATTTGACCAAAATGTATAATGTTTTGAGGCCCCTTCAAAACCTGTTTTCCTTAAATCAAAAACATATCCAAGAATCTGGTGATGCATTAAAAAATAAAGCATATATCAATTAAGTGTCACTTCTTGAGAGAGAAATTACAAGATAAGCATGTGACATTGGAGTATGTGAATTCTAAAGAGCAGATAATCGATATCTTTACAAAACTATTACTGAAGGATTCTTTTGAGTATCTCTAAGGTAAGTTAGGGGTTCTTCCTCTATCCAATGTACATTAAGGAAATATGCATGCTACATAAATTCAAGGACTCAATAGAATATCTATCTTGTGAGTTGATGCTAGTGTTCACTCTTTAGGTGAAGCATGAAGTTGTGAAAAAGGATGTTTATGGATGTAATGTAAAATCTATACTAGAGGTATATTTGTGATGTTTACGTTTCTTTGGCATTGTTGTCAAAGAGGGAGAATAAGTCAATTGATTTAGGGAGAAGTTTATTTTATCGCAGGGAGAATAAGTCAGTTGATATATTAGGGAGAGTAAAGAGAAATTTAGAAATAAGGGAGAAGATCAATGAAGTAAGAGGAAGATGAAAAAATTAGATGAATATAGTAAGATGGAGAATAATATCAGAAGGAGATGAATAGAAATGAATGGAAAGTGTTACTGATAGAAAGAGGAAGACTACAGATGAAAGATCATAAAAGAAAAGTTACTACTCAGAGGGAGTATAAAATATGAATGATGGTGAAAGGATACCATCATCAATTGGACACTTAATTTGTTATTGTCGTCATCAATGCCAAAGAGGGAGATTGTTACCATAACTGATAACAATGTTGAAGATTGATTATCTGATGGAGTTGATGATGAAGACTGACCAAGATCAGAAGAATACATGATAAGTAGAAAGGTTTGATCAATTATAGTATTGTCATTGATGTCAAGCAATTGATTTCTAATTTATATTAGGTTGCCATATCATTTGGTAATGATATAAGATGAATGAGTTAAGGAGAAGAGGAAATGAGAAGTTGAGAAGTTGAAAAACTTAAATGGACAACTAATACAGATCAGACAATGAGTTGATTATATTGATAAGATTGTTTTCTTCCTCACATATGAGTATGTTAAGTCAGTAGATCATGGTGATAAAGTTTTGAGAATTTGGTAAGTAAATTTGTTTTGGCTACCGAGATGAAAAAGTCAATCAGTAAGGTAAAGAGAAAAAAGATGGGTCACTCGGTAAAGCAAAAAGGTTTAGGCACTGAGCAATGTTACCAAAATTCTAATGAAGAACACCAAGTAAGAGAGAGATATTAAATCTAGGTGGAATTGACATTTAATGATTAGCTATGATGAGCTGGATGATCATGATGATGAGGAAAGTTAGTTACAAGAGATCTACGATTATGAAAATTCAAGATGAAGATCTACATCAAGATCTAAGAGGCAAAAGATATGGAACACGTTTCTAGAAAAATTTCAAGTTCCTAGGTGAAGAGGAAACATGTTACCGAGATCCAGATTCGATGAATAATGAATTGAACAGACAAGATTGATTAAAGGAAAATGTAATAGATGAGATTAAGAGGAAAAATATGTCTATATAAAGGATGATCTTATATGGACAAATGGCTAGCAAATTGAATAGTTGAAGGGTTACCAACTATTGCAGAGAAGAAGAAACAAAGAGATTTTGAGTGGGAAAACAAGGATTTGATGAAGTGTTGATGTCAGTGGATGAAGAAGAATTGAAATAAAGATAGAACAACACAAAAGAATTTGATTGAGCAAAGATAGTTGCAAATTAATAGGTCAATTTTATTATTGTTGCTTACGAGCACTTGTAACATTCAAATCTCTTAATAGAGTGGACTTAACAATCTTATTGTAAAATCCTTGACAAAGGTGACATTCTAAAGAGTGTTTAAAGCCCTCTAACAATGCCACTCCTAATAGGGTGAAGATCTGAACATATCTGAGGTAAATCCCTTAACCGGGTCACACCTAACAGTGTGTTTTGTAATCTTTAACTAGATTGGCTCTTAACTGGGTGCACTTCAGAAGAGTATTTTCTTAGTGGGTGACAATTCCCATAGTGGTTTTTTCTCAAAGCTGGGTTTCCATGTTAAATATTGGTGTTATACATTGTGAATGATTTGTGCGAATGGTTTTTTTGAATGATTTAATAATAGTAATATTTTATTTACCGTTGTCAGTAAATAGTGAACTGATTTGTTACCGAGTAGTTACCAAGTTAATCAGAGAAAAGTTTTAAAGGTATTTTGTGATCAGGATTACTGATTCAGCCCCCCTCCTCTCTGTAATCCAACATTATCACCCACAAATACTTAATGCAACGTCCTCAAATTGGGGTGTCTACCTCCACATGTACAACAGATGTGTCATACAGTCTACCAAGTAGGATGTCACCAAGCCAGTAGAACCTACTAGATGACTAAACATTAGTAAGACATAATTATTTGAAATAATAAATAAATAAATACAATAAACCAATAATCAATATTAGAAATTTACAAAGGTTGAGACATCTTAATCCCAAAATTCTTGCACTTGTCAAATACCTTTCAAATAACCCATAGAATAAATACAGGGGGTCAAGTGGTGCATAGAATTAGAACACTGTCTAAACTTCTTTATGCTCATAGGTTTCATCAATGCATCTACAACATTCATCAAAGTGTCAGTTTTCTCTAACTTTACCTTCATATCATATACCATATCTCAAAAAAAATAAAATTGAACATCAATGTTCTTTTCTCTAGCATGGAAAATCTATTTCTTTGCTAAGAAAATGGCACTATAACTATCACAACATATAGTATTCAATCCTACATAAGACCCAATATCTGAACATAATCATCTAAGTTAAATGGATTCCCTACAAGCTTGAGTATCTTTCATATACTTTCCTTATGTTGTGGACAAAGTGACTACAATGTTTCACTTACTCATTATACTAGTAGCACCACCAGACATAGGAAAACCCAACCAATGGTGGGTCTTGAACTTTCAATATCACTTACCCAATGTAAATCCACACATCCATACATATTCATAAAATGTCAATTTCCAATAGGATAACCATTAAAATAGATAGAATACTCAGAAGTACCCCAAAGATATTTGAACACTCTCTTAACTATGCATCTCAATGCACCCATCCATGGTTTACCCATATATTGACTTAGGACTCTCGCTGCTTGGACAATGTCTTGTCTAGTACATACCATAGCATATATAAGATTGCCAACAACACTTGCATATAGTACAATAGCTATTTCCTCCACAATAGTAGGAGATTTTGGTTAATCCTCCATAGTTAACATTATTCCTAATGCAACTAGTACTATAGTGGATCTACAAGTAGTCATGTTTAATCTCTCCAACACTATATTCACATACTTACTTTGGCTTAGCCAGATCTTTGTGTTAGCTTTGTCTTGTATGATCTCCTTTCCCCAAATATATGTAGTTGCATCCAAATCTTTTAATTTGACCTATGCTAACAATTGATACTTCGGGTCAAAAATCAAATATCCACTCCCAAAAAGTAAAATATTATATGGGTTGATTCTCTTTTTGAGGAAGTGGGAAACACTCTTAGGGATTTTATGTTGGTGGATGAGGATTTTTCTAACATTTTTCATTCTACCTTTGCCCATATTTTGTTCAAGTTGGATTTTGCAAAGGGGCTTCCTACTGAGATCTTAATCAAATCTTCTAAGGGTAGTTGGGTTCAATCTTTGAACTATGAAGGGATTCCCTTCAAGTGTAGAAGATGTTTTAAAACAAGTCATGCAACTAAGCATTGTGGGTCAGAGAAGAAGATCTTGTTAGCTTCATGGTGGAAAGGTTCTTTAAATCAACATTACACAGTTGAGAAGGAATGTGAAAAACAAAGGAGTTTCCCTCAAGTGGCAGCACAAGATAATGTGGTTTCTTCTCAGGCTGATCTAGCTACTAGTGGTGTGGTTGTTGAGGTTTTTATGCAAGCTAATGTCCCTCATGTTGATTCCCCAGGGTGTGGGAATGGGCCTCAAGTGTCTACTTCATGTGATAGTGTTGGGGCTATCAATTCTGCTAACATCCTTGGTGATGCTTTGCTTGATGAGAGGAAATGTGATGTTGCCTCATAAATGGTGGGTGTTCTCTTTGTAGGAAATCTTTCTTAGATTATTGGTGGACCAGAAATAGGTTCATTGGTTTGGTAGGATGCAGTTGCAAAGGTAGAAGAGGGTTGGATTACTATTAAGGGTAAGAGAGTCAAGATGTCTATGGCCTCTTTTGATATGACTCTTCATTCTCACAAGGGTAGTGCTAAAGGTAAATCTTGATGGTTCCAAGTTGTGGGTGCTTGGGCTAGAGTTTTCTCTAGTCCTTTCTCTGGTGTGTGGCTACTTGCCAAATTTTTTGTGTAGCTTTTGTTTCAGGTTGTGGGAGCCTATTAGTAAAACCCTTTTTTTTTATCTTCATCCTTTCTTTCATGTTTTGGTTGTCTTTCATGGTTTATCTTATGTAATCTCTATGTGAAGGGTTTTGGGTCCCTTCAAAACCTATTTTTATTTATTTAATCAAAAACATATTATGCACATATAATGCAATAATGAGAATGCGGCCATTATTAGTTTTGAAAAAAAAACACAATGATCAGATTTAGACCTTTGATTCCAAATTCAACACATAGGTATCAAATTTTTGATACCACATCCTAGGAGACTATTTTAGACCATACAAAGATATTTTCAACTTGCAAACTAGATTTTATTTTCCTTTCACCATAGAATGCCCTATCTATGACATACAAATCTCTTCCTTCAAATCATCATGAAGGTGTGGTGTCTTCTTAGTTATTTGCTCCATTTCACAATCATGAGTTGTAGAAAGTCATAATAAGAACTGAATGGATGTCATATTTTCCATAGGAGAGAAAATCTTACCATAATCTATTATCGCAACTTGGGAATACACCTTCACCACCTATCATATTTTATGCTTCTCAATACTACCATCAAGACTCAACCTTTTTTTTTTGAACACCCATTTATATCCCATGCGCTTATGTCCTTCAAGAAAAGGTAACAAAGCCCATGTATTATTCTTCTTCAAAGAAGTCATCTCTTCGTCCATAGATTTCATCTAGGAATTTGGATCACTCATACCCATAGCCTCTCTAATATCCCTAAGCCTGTCAGTGTTAGAAATCAAAGGAACAATACAACTAGAATCTAACGATGATCAACCAAATCTATCTAGTTGTTGTATGATCTCGTAGATCTCCTAAAAGGTTGAGGTTGACATTCTTCATCTTCTTCCAAACTTACAGAGTTTTATTAAAGGAAAAGTAGGTTTTGAAGGGACCTTGAAACCTTGTACAATAAGGATGCTAAAGATATTCAAAAATAGCCCACAACAAGAATAGATCAAGATAAAAGCGAGGGTTTTATCAACAAGCTCCCTCAACTTGGAAAAAATAATGCACAAGAAAAACTAGATGTAAACCCAAACTAGAGAAAGGATCCAAAATCCCATCACAAACCTAAAATCATCCATCATTGAGATTTTCCTTTGGACCCATTTTTGTGGGACCGAAGGGTCGTATCAAAAGAGAGTGAAGACCTCTTAGGGTGTTTACCTTTTACCATGATACAACCTTCTTCCACCTTTGTAGCCTCATCTTGCTAGGCCAACGAGTCCATCAAAAAAATCCTGACACATGTGGGGGTAGCACTTTGCGTTGTCATAGACAACTGAGAACCAGGGCCAGCAACAACCCCAGAGATAACGATAGCCGAAGGGACAATACCAACAGACTTACCGGTAAGAACCCTATCACAATCCATTACAAAAGCAAAAAGAGCAGAACCAGGAGGATCTGCTATAGGGCTAACATCATCTAAAGGGATAGCACCATCAGACCCACTAACATGAACCCTATCACAATCCAACATAGAAGAAACATGACCAAAACCAACAAAACTTACTTCAATAACCTGTGTCCCCATGACAAGAGTATCATGCTCGACCACTTGGGAGAAACTCTTCTAAGAAGAGTTCTTGAATACCGTGTAATGCTAAGAAGAAGCACCTTTCCACCATGAAGATGACTTCGATTTTGACTTCTTCCAAACTTATAGATTTTCCAAATCTCTTGTTGTCATCAATTCTATTAGAAGCTCATAATTCTTCTTTCTCATGGTTAGGAGGAAATTGAACTTCCTCCTTATTATGTTTCTGCTCTATCATTGGCTACAACTCAATAGTGGAAGGTTTGGATTCTATAAAAATAACACTTTTTTTTGTAAAGGAACTTCTTTGTCATTGGATCCCAAATCTTGTACCCTTTTACACTAACACCATAGTCAGTAAAGATATACTTTACTACCTCATTCTCCAACTTAGATATTTTTTTCACTCGGAACATGAGCATAAGCTTCACAAAAAATACTTTGAGATGTCAGATTGAATGCTTCTTTCCTTACCATACCTCCATAGTTGTCTTATGAATAGTGTTGATATAGGAGATCAATTATCTAGATAGCAAGTGGTGGGTATGGTTTTGGCACAAAAATTTTGTTCAAGGCCAACACCACTAAGAATACTACTGGCTGTCTCCATCAACATCCTCTTTATCCTCCTCAAAAACCCATTTTGTTGAGGGGTATACGGAGTTCGCTTATCCCTCTTAATTCCTTGGTGCTTATAAAACCTATCCAAATTCATCAAGAAAATCTCATCACCATTTTTTGTTAGGAATAACAGTCCACAATACAACTGATAGGGGGGGTGAATTAGTTGTATGACAGATTATTAAACTTTAAACTTTGAATAGCAGCAGTATCAAATCCAATGAGCACAATGAATGCCAACACAATAACACAATATTTTTTTGTCGAGAAAACCATGTTAAAGGTAAAACTCCGGTGGGAATTAACACCCACTAATGATGTACTGAGAGTATAGTATCCTTGTTAGAAGATCTAGCCCTATTAGCAGTTGATTAAAATATTACAGTACACAGTCCTTTTTAGAGGACTGACCTTGTTAGGAGTCAAAAAGAAGGGTGAGCTCACTGCCCAAAGAAGGTTATGTCCACTTTTAGAACTCACTATTCGCAACACTAGTGTATATGAAGAAATACACAATCTTTTGAACTATCTAATAGCAACTATCTTTGCTTGATCAGTTCCACTGAAGTATACAAGTATCCTCTACTCTACATCTAGCAGACTCAAGCTCACAACTTCCATAATTCTCCTTTTACATCACATACATTCTCTCCATATGTTTCCAAAAGAAAAGATCTTACATATATACCCTATTAGATTCTACATGAAGAGGTCTGCCAATTAGTCTTTCCTAATATACAAACAATTACATAACTCCTTGCTAAGATACACATGGTATTTAAAACAAGTATACAACAATTACATTACAATAATTAAGGACCGACATCCTTAATTCAAGTTTTCCATCCATAATACACGCTACATCTATGAAGTCAGCTTCCAAATAAGTTATCTGATAATAATTTACCGATTACTAAGAGGGGAGGGGTGAATTAATAACATAATTTTTTTTGATAATTCTAAAGCTAGCAAACTGATTTTGCATTAAAGAACAGAAAGTCAATTAATTAACCATTTACTATCATAAGCAAAATGACTCAGATCAACACAGGTGTTTATATGTGGAAACCCTTAGTTAGAAGGAAAAAACCACGGTGAGACAAAGCTCACAACTTCACTACTATAGAATGAAGGTGCCCTGTTAGGAGCTTACAAAGTACTGATCACAGTGCTACCCGATTAAGGGATTTTATAGAGATCAATTAAGATCTGAACCCGATTAAAGGTTGCCTGGTTACGGGACTTTAAACATCACCAAAGATGTTACCCTGTTAGGGGATTTTTACAATGAACCAATTAGGTCCACCCTAATATAGGGATTTGAATATACTTTCACTACTGATAAATGTAATGATCTATTGTGACACTGAATGTTTGATTAGATCATACCTTTATTCCTTGTTTAGCTTGGCTGTTGAACTCTGCTACTTTTTGTGCAACATTTCTCAGAAGATATCTCTCCTTTTCTCTATGCAATCATCTAATTTCAACAACTTATCTTGCATCTTATGACCTATATTTATACAAGAGATTCTCCATAATGAAACCCTTAACTCATAGAACCACCAGGCTACAAATTCCACAATAAATCATGCAATTAGAAAAAAGGCTATACGCACTGAACTGGAGTTTACCTTGTAAGACATTCGCATGAATTAAAGCTAACTCTTGTTAAAAATCTAACTCCACTTCTAAGCGGTGGATGTCCCGTATTGTAACACCCTCTCCGATGATTATACTTGGACTCTTTGATTTGGACATTTTACATTATGATGAATAGAACTATGTATTTACATTTATATCCATGATATGCTTATCAGATATTTAGACATACTCAGTTATGATTATTGTTTAATGTTTGTGAAATTTGGAAATCATTTATCTTGTATATCCAAGGATTTGGAAGCTAACCATTATATATATATGTGATGCCTCATGCTTTATGTATATGTGATTGATGTGTTATCATGACTCAGGATGAAGTCGTAGTTACTCACTTAGTTTAGGTCCACATGATGTATTGATCCTGGTCATCTATTTGCAAATGCCTTATTGTATATATCTATGCACATGTATCTCTTCTTGGTGATGCAGGTTTGCAGGTACTGAGCATCATCTCCACCTGGCTTCATAGGTCTGAGTGATCCCTCAAAATCCTCGATCGTTGTTGTTGTTCAAAGATGGTCCATAGTTCACACATGGGAAAACCCTATAGTTTTGATTATTTTTCCCAATCTCTTGGTTTGGTTTTGGGTCGATTTGAGTTCCTTATTTTATATAACCTTTGATGTCGGTCTCATTTATTTGGTTATGAGATATGTAGGATAATGATGTTATTTTCTCTCTTTATGTATTAATTGTATGTACAAAGTATGCATATATGGGTACACACATATATGCATACCTGTATATATTCATTTATTGATGTGTTTGTAATTATGTTCCTAAGAGTGTATTAGTTATAATCATGATTCTATTTATTTTGATGTATAATGTGGCTTTAGATAAATATAATAAATGCAAAGTGAATAAATAAAAATAATAAATATAATATAAAAGTAAATAAAACTAATTACCTACTCCTATATTTACTCCTACTTTATAGACTATGTATCTCTCTCTCTTGTATATCTTGTTAGTATAGAGGGTGGGAGTGGAACTCGAGACCTCTAGTTTGTAAGGGGTCCCAAGTTGCCATTGGGTTAGTGACTTCGTTGAGAAGCATACCCATATATATTTTATTTATATAAGAGTTAGTTGCTATTAATTATAATAATAATAATAATAATAAAACTATATAGGTGGAGTTAAATTATTTAATAAGTTCGGTAAGAGAGTACATGAAGGGTAGGTAAATGTTAGTTACCTAAGGGGTAAAAAAAAACTAACTATTGGTTAAGTTATTTTTATTCATTATTAGATTTATTTAATAAATTAGGTGAGGACATTGCTTTACGGGAAGCAACGCCCTCAACCTCTAGAACTACCCAGAGGTTTACTTGTAGGGAGAAATCCCTGAGCATAAGGGACGAGATTTCTAGAGGCTGGAGAGAAAGATTTCTTAGGAAGTTGCATAAGGATTTTGAGAACGCTAGGCTCAGAAAAAGTGTTGTATCACGAATCTCCATCACAGGCTCAGGTAGGCTTTTGAATCTAGAAAAAAAAAAGCCTCATATATCTGTCTCTCTCCATGTATGTGTCTGTCTCTCTCTTCTCTCTCTCATTTCTCATGGTGCTCTTCATGTGTATTAAATTATCTATGGCAGGTTAGATTTATTATTTTTAAAATAAAACTATAATAACCTTAGCAATAATCTACATAAAATAAACTAGAAAACCTATAGTTAGGGGATGAGTTTTCAATACTATATTTATTCTAAATCTTGGGAGAGAAATGTTTTAGTATTAAAAATAGGTTTTTTTTTCGTATTTTAGTATTAAAATTTTTATGCACAGACATAAGTAAATTTAAAAATAATTAAAACAATTATAGTAATGCTGAAATAATAAATGTATTAAATTAGATGTTATGTTAAGGTTCCCAATTATTTCAATATTTAAAGATTACCATGTTTACCTTTATAGTATTTTATTTTGATAGATTTATTAAATTAAATAGGGGAGATTATTAGAATTTATATTTAGGGTTGTTATACATATGATAAATCATTTGGCAAAAATCTTATAAACTTTTAGCAAAAACATAGGAGAAATTATAGGAAAATAATGAGAAAGAAAGATAGGAGAAAAATAAGGAGAGATTATAGGAGAAAACTAAATAAAGAAAGAAAAGATTAAAAGAAATAAGTTAAAAGTGAAAATTACTTTGTAACATAAAGTATAAAAAAAATTAGAAGAAAGAAAAGGGGTTTAAATAAATAAAAGAGAAATGTATTTTTTTTCATTAAAGTTTATTTAAATTATTTTAAATTTTAAAATTTTAAATTTAATTAAATTTGATGAATAATAAATTAAGTGTATTAAGTTTGTAATAAGCCTAAATTTTATAGAGATTAATTTATGTTAAATTAAGAATTTATTTTTGGATATCATAAATCTATTTTTGATATAATAATTAAACAATTTATAGATATGGATGTTAGGTCCTATGTGTATATTTTGATGTTTATTAATTATAACTTTATTGAATTTTTTTTTGGGAAGGATTATAGTATCATGTAGGTGTGTCCAGGAGTTATACCTCCCGCTACACTTACTTTTATGCTTTTATATTTGGAATCACTGTGATAGCTCTACCTTTATTGTATTGCACCGTTTGTCTTAAGGGTTAGGGTTTGTCTTGGTGGTATGGGCCACAGGGAAACATCAAAAGAAACCCTAAGGGAGAGATGTATGTGAGAAGTTAGAAACCCTAGATAGCCTATTGGTTGAGTAAGGTTCCTAGGTGCCCTAGGTGAGTGGCTCACCATAGGATCCGACCGAGGAGGCTAGAAGGATAACCTTTGGGTGAGTTTGGAAAATAAAACCTAATATAATTCATAACTAGTTGGGAATGGATAAGGGATTTAATAAACTTTTAAAAAGATAAATATGGATAATAGCCTGCATAGGTCATGTTGGAGTATTGGGGTCATTGTAGCTACTGGGGCAGGCCGCATGAGGGCGCCAGGGTACATGACTGCTAGGAAGGATCGCAACATATAGGAATATGCGATGACACTCACCTAGTTAGCATCCTAGGAAACTCCACTCTTGGTCTTTTGTTTTATGTTGCTTTGTTTCTTCTTGTTTGTAGTTTTGGTGGTTTTCCCTCAACCTTAGACTGCCTAGTTTCCTTGTGTGAACAATGGTTCTATCTCCTAGCACGGGGGAGTGGACCTTTGTGGATCCACATGGTTGGGTGGTGATTCTTTTTGAGGTATTGTTTGTGTTTGTTCTATTCATGGAGCAACTAAAGCAGTTGAAGACATTTCTTGCTATTTTTAATGTTGTATCTTGGAAAGAAAATTGTAAAAATATTGTAAATTGTTATTGTATTCATGTAATCCTATAAGGCCTTGTATTGTAGAATGTATATTGTAAGCATTCATGTAATTGGGAAGGGTATATCTAGGAAAATTATGGGAATGAAAATCAATATGTATCATTGTTGTTGGAAGAAAGTGATGGTTTAGGATATGGAAAGTGTAATTGTTGAAAGACTGAATTTAAATTTGTTAATGTTATTTCATGTTGAAAAAGAAAGAAATGTTTGTTTTAGTACACTTGTCTCTCTCTCTACTTTCTCTTATGTGGTTAAATGGATAAGAGGAATTTCTATCTTTAGTTTATGTTAAATCTTAATGCACTATGAAAAATTGTTTTAAAGGAATAATCTTGTAAGGGAACCTGTTAGGACTTTAATACCTAGTTAACTTAAGGAATTTAAAAGGAAAAAAAAATGTATTTTTTCTCTTGTTTTTTTTTTCTTGTCCTTTCGGGTTCCCTGGCGGGGCATGACACGTATAATCCTACTTTTAACTCAAACTGATCCATTAAACCCGGTGCGGATCTTTAGGCTACTTTAGACCAGTGTGACCTTATATCCAGTTTAACTTATGCATATTGAGACTGGTGTGTGTCCGTATTGGTGAGTATTATCGACCGGTGCAACATACGTTATGTTGCTTGTCTATCGGTGTCGACTAAATGTTGTGAGTGACCGGTGGTTGTGAGTGACCGATGACCCCTTACCGGTGCATAGCATTTGTGGATGGACACTAATGACAATCTTGAATTGCTAACAATCTTCCCCTTTGTCATTGGTGCCAAAACTATACACAAAATTCACTCACTTACTGATCATAGTGCCTTGTATCGGTTCCCCTGGCTGAAAGGTTTGCACTGTATTGTTTTGTAGAACACTTCCCTTGTCTAAATGCTCTGGTGTTCTTCTCCTCTATTTTGCTTCTATTTACTTCTCAATTTTGTCACTTTATGACCATCTATCTTCCCCTTTTTGCCTCTAGAGGACAAAGGGTGTAGCTGCTTTGAGGAATTTACATTTGGAGTATGTTGAAGATATCCTTGTAGGTAGTCTTAGTAGATTGTAAAAAGGGTGCCCATTGACCAATTACATATTCCATATTCTTCTGGGCTGCTTTGAGAGAAACAATTATGTTCTCCATGTCTTCCATGATTTTATAGTCTGGTTCATTTATTAGATTCTCCACAGAAGTTGATGTCTGCTGCATGATGTCAAATGTTGGTGCCAAAAACATCTGAAATCCAATTATTTCTTGGATTCTCTTATACTCTTCTTCAGCAATTTTCCTCAATGTTAGAGTCAAACTTGTCATTTCTTTGTTGTAAGTAGTTGAAGTTTTGTTCTTAATATCAAACTGAGAGGACGGTACTCTAATTTCTTCTGAGACCTTTGCTGATTTCTCTAATAGATCTTGCAAGAATGTATCAAAATTAGATGTTCTTGTTATCAGACTACTTGCCACTTGCAGTTGCTCCTGCAACACTTTTAAGTTGGCTGTCACATTGACCTTGATTTCTTCAACCTATTTGTGGAGAATCTCCACTCTTTTCTTCTCATAGTGGTCAATGGCCACTGTTTCTGGACCTGTTAGATCCTCACCAATTGCCGATGTAAGTACCTCTAGTTGATCGATGACCGGTTCATCTTCATCAACATCTGCATCTGGTACAAAGTTGGACAAGATGTTCTTTACTATAGTTAGGACCATGTCCTGTTTCCTCTTGGTCAACTCCTTGAGCTGCCTTGTTGACATCTTGTTGATGTATACTACTGTTTTGGTGATTTTACTTTTCTTTGCTTTTTTTCCTTAGCAAATGTTAGTTTCCTTTTTGAAGATGAGCTAGGAATGTCTCTGTGTTCTTGCTGACCTTGCTCTTGCTCTGGTCTTAGCTACTCTATGTGGACATAGGTCTCTTCTTTTTGCCCCTTTTTGTCTTCCATTATTCAATGAGCTCTGATTTTCGATTGAACTTCTTCTTCCAGTGGCTTACTAATTTCAACATTTTGTGGTTGTTCTCCTAGTGGGTCTTCTTTTTTTTGTTGCTTTTCAACAGTATGGAGTTCCCCTATGGGTATATCACTTTCTGTTTCTTGTTCAGCATTTGGTTGATCATTAGTTAAGAGCTCCTCTGATTGCACAGGTCTGTTCTGATCCTGAGGACCATATCCTTCTAATGCTGTGAAGTCATAACTATTCCAGTAGTCTAGAGTGTCTTTGTAGACTTTGTTCTCATAGCCATTCAATATCTCTGCGACTCTATCAAGTGTTTTCAGGTTCATGGATGCCTCTAGTAGAAGCTTTATTGTTTCTTCACTAAACCCTGGTCAGACCTTGAGTAGTGTTTCTCTAGTGATTATGGTGTTCATCCTTAGACCGGTCTTCCATTTTTCTTGTAGCCTGTTGTTTAGTTCCGGTGGGAACTTGGATTTGTAGTCCCTAGGAGTCCTATGATAGTCCATGAAGGTCTCTACAATTCCGACAATCAGCTTTTGTTTGTCTTCTTCGTTTAGTACACTGTACCATTTAGCTGCATTGTCTACATTTCCAAAGTCCATAACTTCAGTAATTAAGTCATCAACATGCATAGGTTGATAGTTATCTTTGTTTGCTGAGATGAGAACCGTTGGACTCGTTGCTTGTTCCTTGGTTAAGTCTACTAGTACCGGTGCTTCTTCCCCCAGTATCCCCTTCCCTTTACCAATGTCAGGTGCTAGTTTAGCTGTAGCTCTTTGTGCTACTTCTTCTTCTGCTTGTCGATGAGTCTGAAGAAGGTTGGTCCATAGTGTGACTTCCTCATTGTGCACCTTTTCAATTTCTCCAATAAGCACTAGGCCTATCCTTCTTATAATTGCAAAGGTTTTCTGATGTAGTTCAACCTGTTCTGCTGCCTCGTCCAGAGTAAGGTGATTCTAAACCTCCAAAAGAGCTCGTATCCTCTCTTCCTTTTCTCTTTCTTCTGTAGCTTTCCACCGGTCCTCAATATTCTATAGAAGTTGTTCCGGTAGAGTAGTGCAAAGTCCACCAGGATGATAATTAAATTTGTGGAGGCAGAATGCTATTGCTTCCTCAAGTTTATCCTTGTCTTTCATCACTACTTAAGTCATATCTTCTCCTTATAGTGCCTAAGTTTCCAACCTTCTTCAGTCCTTCCACAATTTCATCTATTGTGGGCTTGGCTCATCTAGGTGGATCCTCTTTTGACACTTTTTCAGACTGCTTTTTCCTAATCAGAGGAACTGTGACTTTAGGGTCTGTTTCTTCTAGTTCTTCCTCCTGGATGCTGGGTACCGGTTCTTCTTTCTTCCTTTGACCTTTGGACTATTCTATCACCGATTTCTTTCTTGATGGAGGCATCCTTTTATAGACAATTTTGATCGGTGTCCTTTTTGATAGATTCTGAAGAATTTTTGTGTATGTACCAAACTGATTTGCACTGAGATCCAAATTTGCACCATTTAGTGTCTCAGCATATGCCTTAGTGTCTTTGGCTGAGATCTCATAACCCAACTCAGGAGCATATGCATCTCTCGGTTCAACTGCTTGAATAATGCAGTTGTTGGTGGTGACTAGAAAACATACCTCATCCTTGTAGTGTTTGACAATCACCGACATAATTCTTTCCCTCCCATGCATCTCCAGTTGAAAGGCTTCGAAGTGTTTGGTCATGGCATTACTTAGCTAGTCTCCCTGTCTATTTTCCATTTTAGTGATTTGATGCATGATTGATTTGTCGATTCTCCAATTCACTTTTCTGAATCCTGGGAAGAAATCCAAGTAGAAGAAGTAGAGGCACATCAGAAGGGTTCCATACTTCATAGATTTCTTCTTCACAACTCAAAGCTTCTTCATATTTTCAAAGATTTGGTTTTGAAGCATTGTACAAATGTCGTATTGGACATTTTCATGCATAATGCGATGCACAACATGAATTGCTCCACCTAGTATGATGTTTAGATTTCTTGATTGGAAGACTTTATATCAGATAACAACAGATGCGAAACACACTCCTTCATCTTCAATGTCATTAATAGTCATGAGTCAACCATTGAACTTCGACTTGGTCAGCTTGTTGACGATAGAATTGGAGATGGTGCACAGGGTTATCGCTTCCCCTTTGTCGTTGTACCCAGTCACTTTGTGGAGATCCTCTTTGGTGATCTTGTGACATTCCCCTTGGTTGAGCCAGAATCCTGGTTCATGAAGACAGCTTAGTACCAATCTAATTTGGTCCTCTTGAAAGATTGCAGGGTACCACACACCATTTATGAGACCGAAAGATACCAGATTGGCATATTTGTTGAGCAGTTTCCCTTCTTCACATAGCGACACATATTCTCCTTGAATGAAGGTTTCTTCAATTTCTTCATGTTTGGCATGAATGAATGTTGTAACATCCTCGGTCAAGAGGACTCCTTTTGGTATGGAAGAGAGAGCACCAGCCATGTCATTTTCTCTGTTCTGCATAGGCAAGATGTTGTATGCTGGTCTATTCACTAGATCTCCTTTGATCAACTTCATGATTGATGAAGATGAAGCCATTCTTCCTAACCGGTACTTTGTAGATAGTGGTTTCTCAGAGATCACAATGTAAAAATAATACTTAGCACAAGAATTCCTAAATCACAAAGTAAGAAAAGTGAAAACTTGTGAGTAATTTCCCCTTTCCTTTATAGGGCTAGGTTATAACGGTAATTACCAAACAGTAACTATTTGTTAAATGGCTATAGTAATAAATGCTTTACCTACCATTTTCTATTTTACCAACCGGTTGATTATAAACTTGCCTTGCCGATTAATCTTGAAGACCAAATGAGCTTGACTCTCATCAGTCATACCGGGAATGGTAGTGGATCTACCAGTTCCCTCTAAACCTTTATGGTTTACTTTACTAAAGAAATATCATCATCAGCAGATGGTGATCTTTCCTCTATCTTCTCTTCAGCGAAGATTTTTTATTCTTTTACGAACCAAATCTGTTTGATTGTTTTCTTAGTCTTTTCTTCCTTGTTGATCTTTTCTTCAAATTTAACCGGTTCCTTCTTGTTACCAGATGATCAGCTTTGGCATTCTTTGGCTTTGTGTCCCACTTTGTTGCAGTGATAGAAGATCACTCCAGTTTCTTTCCATGAGTTCATTCTTCTAGTGTTAGTTGGTTTGTTGCGAGATCCATTATAGTTGTGTAATCCACAATTCACATAGTTCACTGTGCTCAGGTCTTTGCTTCTTTTAGTGAGTATTGGTTTTGGGGATCTGAGTGCCATTGTCTTGGATCTACATTCTTGTGCTTTGTGTCCAAATTTATTGCATGCATAGTAGTACCCTCTAAAGCTTCTCATGCTGCTGATGGACACAGATGTGGGGCTAGACCAACACTCATTGGTCTTGTGGCCCTTTTTACCACAGTTCTTATAGTAGCTATTATTGGTCTTTACCAGTGCATTCCTGCAGTTATTGGTTTTATGACTTGATTTCCCACAGTGGTTGCAAGATGTGTTAGGGAAATTATTATTCTTTTGCACCAGCGATTTCATCTTATCCTTTTTTATTGATTTTTCCCTAGAGGGCTCACCATTCCTTTTTGACTTTTCACCAGTAAAACCAAGACCGGTCTGATCTTCATGTCTTCTCTGACCTTTGAGTTGTTCATAAAGCTTAGTTGAACTTCCATTGTATCTTCTTAGTATTTCATTTGTCTCTTCAAGTTTGTTCATTTCCTCCCTTAGTTGATGTAGTTCTTGAGACAGTCTATTGCATGCTTCATTCCTTTCATGCCAGCCTTTCTGCATGTGGGCATTTTCTTGGGTGACACTCTCCATGTGTTCTTGAAGTTGTAGAATGATAAGTTCATTTTCTCCTATGGACTCCACTACCCTGTTCCTTGTTTTCTTTGAGGCTGATAGAGACTTGACTGCTGAATTTCTTTCATCTTCATCTTTTCTCTTCTTCTTGATTAATTTAGTCATCCTCAGGGCATTGTCTTCTTGTTCTCTTTTGAGATTAGAGATTTCATTGGTCAAGATCTGATTCTTTTCCATGAGTTCAGATACTTCCTCCTCAACTTCGTCAGATCCACTCTATCTAGAGAGCTCATCAATGGTTTCATTACTCTCATTTAGTTGTAGTGCTAGCTCCTTTTTTTTCGCAAGTGATCTCCTCAATCTATTCTCCAAAGAGGCTATGAGGTCATTGGCTTCCTCAAGCTGCTTTTGATACCCATAAACCTCCATGATATTTCTCTTCAGCTGTTAGGCTTGAAAGCAGAGAGAACTTGGCTTTGATACCAATTGATAATAATTTACCGGTTACTAAGAGGGGAGGGGTGAATCAGTAACATAATTTTTTTTGATAATTCTAAAACTAGCAAACTGATTTTGCATTAAAGAATAGAAAGTCAATTAACCATTTACTATCATAAGCAAAATGACTCAAATCAACACAGGTGTTTATACGTGGAAACCCTTAGTTAGAAGGAAAAAACCATGGTGAGACAAAGCTCACAACTTCACTACTGTAGAATGAAAGTGCCCTATTAGGAGCTTACAAAGTAGTGATCATAGTGCTACCCAGTTAAAAGATTTTATAGAGATCGATTAAGATTTGAACCCTATTAAAGGTTGCCTGGTTAGAGGACTTTAAACATCACCAAAGATGTTACCCTGTTAGGGGATTTTTACAATGAACCGATTAGATCCACCCTAATATAGGGATTTGAATATACTTTCACTATTGATAAACGTAATGATCTATTGTGACACTGAATGTCTGATTAGATCATACCTCTATTCCTTGTTTAGCCTGGCTGTTGAACTCTGGTACTTTTTGTGCAGTGTTTCTCAGAAGATATCTCTTCTTTTCTCTATGCAATCATCTAATTTCAACAACTTATCTTGCATCCTATGACCTATATTTATACAAGAGATTCTCCATAATGAAACCCTTAACTCATAGAACCGACAGGCTGCAAACTCCACAATAAATCATGCAATCAGCAAAAAGGCTATGCGCATTGAACTAGAGTTTACCTTGCAAGACATCTGCATGAATTAAAGCTAACTCCTATTAAAAAGCTAACTCCACTTCTAAGCGGTGGATGTCCCGTCTAATCCTGCTTTTAACTCAAACTGATCCATTAAAGCCGGTGCAGATCTTTAGGCTGCTTTAGACTAGTGTGACCTTATATCCAATTCAACTTATGCATATTGAGACCGGTGTGTGTCCATACCGGTGAGTATTATCGACCGGTGTAGCATATGTTATGTTGCTTGTCTACAGGTGTCGACTAAGTGTTGTGAGTGACCAATGACCCCTTACTGGTGCATAACATTTATGGATGGACACTAATGACAATCTTGAATTGCTAACATTATCTCCATAACACACACCACAGTTGATGTCATCCAACATTCCATACCTTGCCCTGACCATCAAACATTCTTCAATACCATTTCTATCATCCCTTAAGCTTGCATACACTGAATCTTCATCACCTGTAAGATATTCCCAAAACTCAAAGACTAACTCTGCCAACTTCCACTATCATTGTCTAGTAACCAATCTTCACCAAATCTTCTTTAATGCAGCCAATATGTAATATTGCATCATGTGATCTTAGATATAAGATCACAACACCTTTCAGTACACACAACTAACTTCGAATGATCTAAAACATTAATACAATATTCGTACACTGCAATAACCATCCTGTTCTCTTCATAGAAATATATGTTGACATTAGTGAAAAAACATGAATGACAACAGTAGCAATTCCAACATCTCTCAACGTAGTGATTAAACATATTAAATGTATAAAAAATATCCCTATTTCATTAGCAATATCCAACAATCTCCCCCTTTGGCATTGATGACAACATATTGGAAAAATACATCAACCCAAAAAGTATTTTCTCATAGAAACGCTGCCCCTTTGACAACAATGGAAAAGGGAGCAATAAGTCATCAACTATCTTCAATGATCACTCCCCTTGAGGAGTAGATCCCTACATCAAGTCTAGAATATGATAAGTCTCTAAAAACCTCTAGATGGATGCATCCCTGCATCAATTAATTCTAACTAGGAGGGGCCTAAACCCCAAGTATACCTCTAAGATATTCAAAGGTGTCTTTTGGAAATGACTTTGTAAAGATGTATGCTATATGTTCCTTTGTGCTAATCTATTCCAATTTTATTTCCTTCTCTACTATCTTATCTCTCATAAAGTGATACTTAATAGAAATATGCTTAGTTTTAGAGTGCATCACATGATTCTTTGACATGTTTACTATATCGGTGTTATCACAATGGATAACCACTGGTTCATCAAAAGTTTTGATTAAGGGAAAAAAAGGTTTTGAAGGGGCCCTGAAACCCTGTACAAATTGGTCAATTAAGAGATTCAAAGAAACACTCTAAAATGGAAGAGATCATGAACACAATGAGGGTATTACAATAGGCTCCCACAACCTGGAGATTAAATGGTACCGGAAGAAGGAAACTAAAAACCTGTCTAGAAAAGCCAATGCAAAAAAAAGATTAAAATAATTAAGACTAGCAGCCCTAAAATTTCTAGCGGACAAAGAAAATCCCAAGAGAAGTTATTTCTTCCCCTTCTGGGAATGAATGGACATATCAAAAGAGGGTAGATGTTTAGCTTTTTTTTTCTTTTCACAGAAGTCCACTCATCTTTCACTTTCTTAGCCAAATCCTACCAAGAAATCAAATCAAGAACCGAGACACCCAAATTTGGAGAATCTAGAGATTGTCCCAAGATAGGACCACTAGAATCCAAAGAAGATGAGTTGAGAGGTGACTCTATAGCAACCATTCCAGCATGGGCCAGTGAAGCATTGTCATTAGGAAGAGAAGAAGCCTCACAACCAATAGAGGCCCGAACAGATAAATATGTACAAAGTGATGTTCCAGGGATGAAATCATCACCTAGGAAGAGCCAACAACGGTCCCAAGAGGAAAAGAGGCCTCAAAAATATCCTGAGAAGAAGAACCAACCTGTGAAAATCTTCTGATAGACGAGGCCTTCACAATAGAGTAATGTTGGGAGGAGGCCCCCTTCCACCAAGAAGCAGGTTTTTTAACCTTTTCCAATCCACACTGATATGCTAAGTGACCAGTTTTAAAACATCTCTTGCATTTGAAGGGGAGTCATTCATAATCCAAGGATTGAATCCAGAATCCTTTAGGATGCTTCAACATAATATTTTTCAGAAGACCCTTGGAAACATCCAAATAAACCAGAATCCTAGCATAACTGGAATGAAGAATATCATATTCCTCATCAACCATCAAAAAATCCTCAAAGGGCCTCTGTTAGGAATGAATGCTAAATATATCCTATGGGGGAGTATTCACAGCCATTTTGTAGTAGTTATTGTTGCATTCATGACTGTGATTGTGATTGATGTCAACACAGTGATCTACTGAAGTTTAGCAGAGAAGCAGACAATGTTTGAATTAGAACACATGGGATATTGAAGATAAGGCTATGTGGAGTTGAGGACTTACTGTATGATGTTCTATAAGATCATGGTTAAGATCACATATGGAAATTCATTTTTTTCATGACAATTATGTGTAATTTAGTGGAAGCAGTATTCAGGCAGTGTTCCTGAGTAGCGGTTTGTGGAAATCAGATGATATCTCCTAATCGGGATAGAATCTAATCATGAAACGTCAAACAAATGTTGAAGTCATGATAATTGTGGCATGGACGTGACAACAAGGTTAGCAGTCACATGAGTGAAGAGTTATCTTAATTGGAAGCTGACAGTTTTATGTAATTATGGAATTATTATGTAACTTGTGGAAGATTTTATTTTGTAATTTGTATGCTGACTCATTTGTAATTATTTGAGTGTGGTATAAAGGAAGGAATTTTTTCCTTATTGTAGTGTGTAATTGGAATGTAAGATTGTGAAAGTGAATTGCGGAATTGTGCAATACTTGTTGAAAGAGGATATGCAAAGTATTGAGATCTGGTATTGAGATCTGATGAAGCAGTTGGTGCGGTTTGGCACAGTCAGAGGAGAAGTGATCAGTTGTTGAGATCAGTAATATTTTGATATTATTCTATTGAATAATATAAAGATCAGTTGGACATTGTGTTCAGTGATCTTTCCCTTGAAGTTGTTTGGACAGTGGATCCTTTTGTCTTCCATAACTCCTAATAGAGTTAGAATCTTTTAGCAGGGATTCAAAGTCTCTTAGGACTAATATGTACTAAGTGTATTTTATAAGTCTCCTAAAAGAGTCCATCCTCTCACAAGGAACTTTCATATTAGTGCATATTTTGTGGGCATCATTCCCACCGGGGTTTACTCTTTGATCAAGAGGTTCCCTAGTCAACATATCTTGTGTTGTTGTGTTGTTGTGTATGTATATCTTTCTATGGTTGTTGATCACATTGCTTACATGGTTAAAATCTATTAAAATTGATAAAAGCTATATTTATCTGATAACTGATTCACCCCCCCACCCTCTCTCAGTTATCTTGGTGGAATTTACTTTCTAACAATTGGTATCAAAGTAGCAGGTCATTGAAGGAAAAGTTTAACAACTTGAGGAGATCCATGGTGAGTCATTTTAGGAAAGAAAGCCCTAAGTTTGATGGAGTAAATTTTGATAGATGGAAAGAAAAGATGAAGACATATTTACTTTGTTTAGGACTAGGGTATTGGTTAATCACAAGGAACAAAAAGACTATCATTGATGAAGACAAAATTGAAGAATTTACTAATGAGGAAAGAGATCTATTCATGTGTAACATACTTGCCAGAGAAGCACTCTTGTCAGCCCTTTCAGAAAATGAGTACAGTCAGGTAAAATATCTAAAAACATTTCATGAAATTTGGTTAGCTTTACAATCTAATTTGAAGGTGATGAACATGCAAAGAAAGTCATATTACATAATTGGATATGTGCATTTGAAGATATAAGAATGATGGAAGATGAATCTGTTAGAAGATATATTGGTAGAATGTCAGAAATTGTTGCAGGTAGAAAATCTTGTGAAGGAATCAAGATAGAGAATAAAGTGATATGGAAAATTCTGAGGACATTGACTCCTACATTTAAGCAGACAATGTAGATGATAGAGAAAGTTATACCTTGTAATGAGAACCTCACTAGAGAAACTCTTGGAAGATCAGAAGCAACAGAGATGAATTTGAGACAATCAGGAGATTTACCTAGAATGGAGACAACATTCAACGCATTTAGTATTCACCTTACTTTGTTAAGAAGCATGAGTGTGAATGGAGATTATGCCAGTAGCAACAGAACCAAGAATGAAGAATACAAAAAGATTGAAGAAGGTATTGCCTTACTTGTGAAAAGAGAACCAGATGGTAAGAAAATCTTTAAATGTTGGACTTGTCAAGAATATGGTCATTTTGCATCTAAATGTCCTAAGAGAGTAAAGAAGTATAGAAAGAACTTTAAACCTAGAAGATCTAAAGAATTTTATTATGCTAATGATGAAGAATTTGAAGCTAGTATGGAGAAATCTCTAAGTGAAAGTGATAATGAGAATGATGATATAGGATTTGTAGCAATAAAAAAAAAATAATCCTGAAATAGAAGTTAAGGAAGAAAAAGCTTTAGTTTCTTAAGTAGAAAAGAAAGATAACTAGATTATAGACAGTGGTTGTTCACATCATATGACTAGAGACATGAAAAAATTTATAAAGTTTAACAATTATGATAGAGGAGTTGTTAGAGTTGGAAACAATGCACCTTGTTTGATAAAAGGTATAGGATCTATTACTCATGATGGAAAGACTAATACTGATGATGTTTACTTTGTGGATGGATTGAAAAATAATCTTTTGAGTGTTGGAAAACTAGTTGATAAGGGATATCAAGTTTGGTTTACTGAGAAAACTTGTGTAATCAAAGATAAGGATTGTAGTTTGATTGGTACTGGATCAAGAACCAGAGGTAATGTATTTCAGTTGAATCCTACTGAGATCACATGCTTGATTACTAAGATTGATGAGAGTTGGTTATGGCACATAAGATTTTGTCATATAAAATTTGATAATATTGTGAAAGTAAGTACTACACTTGCAGTAAGAGATTTTCCTAAGATTATGAAACCTACTAACATAATTTGCAAGGAGTGTGTGATGGCTAAGTAGAAGAGAAGCTGATTTCCCAACAAGAAGTTCACAACAATAGAGAAGCTGGAAATTGTTCATATAGATTTGAGTGGTCCCACAAGGACTAGAGGATTTTATGGAGAAAGGTATTTTATAATTATTGTTGATGATTTTACAAGAATGATGTGGATTGCATTTTTTAAAGAAAAGTCTGAAGCATTTGATAAGTTTAAAATCATTAAGAACAAAGTTGAGAATGTATCTAGAATGAAGATTAATTGTTTGAGATCAGATAGAGGTGGAGAATTTACTTCAAAAGAATTTAACATTTTTTGTGAAGTGAATGGTATTAAGAGACATTTTTTAGCCCCTAGGACACCTGAACAAAATGGTATAGCAGAAAGAAGAAACAGGTTAGTGATTGAAGCAGCAAGAGCTATGTTATTTAAAAATGATTTGGCAAAGATATTCTAGAGAGAAGCAGTGAACACAACAATGTATACAATGAATAGAGTACAAATTAGAGTAGACACAGACAAGACACCTTATGAACTATGGTTTGGACATGCACTAACAGTTAAGTATTTTAGACGTTTTGGAAGCAAATGTTATATTAAGAGAGATGATGATATTGGAAAGTTTGATCCTAGAAGTGATGAAGTGATGCAGGAACATCTTGGGTCCTTGGCAATCCCGTGTCACCAAAAACAATTTGGAGTTTGTCTGTGTTGCTCGGTTTCTACTTTGACCGAGCTGGTTGGTAGTTGGTCGGTTTCCTTTGGTTATCGAGTGTGGTTGGTTATCTCCTGGGTGGTCGATTATTTCATTAGCGCTCGACATTGCCTGTTTGCTGCTCGGTTATCTTGCTTACCGACGGGTTTAGTTTTAGTTCCTATTATGGCTGACTTGTTCATTTATATTGGATCACGGATTTAATGTTGGAATCCATCATTGGGAAGCGTGTAATCCCAGATTTGACTGTTCCTTCCATTGATTGTGGATCTGAAGGCCGACTCAGCTCGGTAGCTTCTTGTATAAATGTAGATGTTTGGTTGTAGATTAGGGGGAAGTTTTTGAGTAGAGGATAGTAGATATTAGATTGGAGATTTGTAACAGATCCTCACATGTTTGAGGACTTCTGAGATTCATTGTAATATCTAGCCATAACCAAGAAGACCTTACAACCTGGCATGTATGGTTCTTTTTGATGATAATATATGAAAGCTCTGGCATTCTCTCTTTCACTATTGTTTTTTGTTACTTTTGCATGTGTTGTGCAGGCTTGGATCATTAGGGTGTCCCATTGTTTGGCCCCTCTTGCATCCTGCCCTTGCGTCGGGTGGTATCAGAGCGAGGTGAGATCTTGATCTAGTTTTGTGGATCTAGGTTTGTAAGTTCCTCTTGAAGCCCTAGTTAAATTGTTGTGGGGTAGCAGATTGCGATCTGACCTGCAATTGTAGAGGGTTGTCAAGATGGTTCGTGGGAGGCAAGATGTAGATCCAGGATTGGCAGATATGCTAAGGCAAATTGTTGGTAGGTTAGAAGCTGTTGAAATAGCCCAAAGAAGAGGCAAACATCTTGAAAATGTTAGTGATGATGAAGTTGAAGAAGAATAGGCAAATGCAGAATCTGCACCTATTATGGATCAAGGTGAAGAAAGATTTTTGAAGGCCTTGACAAGTCTGAAGTCAACACCACATTTCAATCCTCTTGAGTATGGTGGAAAGATAGATTCTAATAAATTGGTAGACTGGATCACCGAGATAGAAAAGTACATTGAATATGAAAACATTCCTGAGGATAAGAAGGTGAAGATTGCAAGCACAAAGTTGAAAAGTCATGCATCCTTATGGTGGGAACATCTGTAGATGGATAGGAAAAGGAAAGACAAAGAAAAAATCATGGTATGGAATAAAATGGTGAACAAATTGAAAGGAAAGTTTTTACCTTGTGATTATTAGATTAACCTAGTTTGGCGAATGCAAAGTTTGAGACAAAAAGATAGCTTAGTAAAAGAGTATACTAAGGAATTCTATAGATTAGATATCAGATTTGGACATGATGAAGATGATGTGGAAAGAATCGGTAGATACCTGAATGGTTTGAGATTTTCCATCCAAGAGGAAATTAGTATGTTCAAGTTGGAGAACATTGAAGAGGCTTATCAATTTTCTTTGAAGGCCGAGGAGAAATTGAACAAGAGACATGAGCAAAGACAAAGAGGTTGAGGTGGTATATTCCCTAGAGGAAGAGGTAAGTCTAATGGTGAAAATGGTAGATTTGAACCAAAAAAGACACATCTAGATAAAGGCAAGACCGAGTGGAAAGGTGAAAGTTCTAGAGGCAGAGGCAGTAACTACCGAGGTGGTTATGGCAGAGGAAGTTTTCGAGGAACTTGTTATAATTGTCGAGAAGAAGGACATAGATCTTTTGAATGTACACAGGCTAGTAAGAAGGTTGGTAGCAGTAGAAATGCTTTGGTGCAAGAAGAGTCACCCAATGAACCTGAGAAAGAAAATAACCTGATGGTAAGGAGAGCACTGTGGAATGAAAGCAAGAAGGAAGATTCGGTAAGGAAAAGTTTGTTCAAGACCAGATGTAGAGTTTCTGATAAAGTTTGGAAGGTAATCATTGACATTGGTAGCTCGGAGAATTTGGCATCTGATGAGATGGTCACAAAATTGCAGTTGGAAAGGTTGGTACATCCAAAGCCCTATCAGATTTCATGGATCAAGGATGAGCATACACTCCTGGTAAGTGAACAATGTTATGTAAATTTCAAGATTGGAAAATGCTATGATAAGGTGTTATGTGATATCATGCGTATGGATTGTTGTCATATTTTGTTGGGTAGACCTTGGAAATATGATAGACATGCTATATATGATGGGAGATTGCATAAGTATACTATTGTAGCTGATGGAAGGAAATAAATCTTGTTACCATTGATGGAAGAACCTATTAGTAATGTCTGCACATCTGTGAAAGTTTTTTTGATGGAAGGAAGAAAGTTTGTTAAATCTTTGAAGAGGGATTATGTATGTTTTGCTATGATCCCTAACAAATCGAGTAAGAAAATAGAGGATAATGTCCCTAAGGAGATTGATAAGTTACTCACCGAGTAAAGTGATATCATTTCTGATAATGTACCTGATGGTTTGCCACCAAAAAGAAGCATTGATCATTTTATGGATCTAATCCCTAAAGCTAGTTTACCGAATGAGGCACCTCATTAGTTGACACCTACCGAGAGTCAGGAATTGAACTGACAGATTCAAGAAATGCTGGAGAAAGGTTTGATCAGAGAAATTTTGAGTCCTTGTGTAGTACTTGTTGTATTGGCACCAAAGAAGAATGGAGAATGGAGAATATGTATTGATTCCAGAGAAATCAATAAGATAACAGTGAAATATAAGTTTCCTATACTAAGAATGGATGATATAATGGACAGTTTGATTGGAGCAAAGTATTTCACAAAGATTGATTTGAAAAGTGGGTATCATCATATCAAAATCAGAGAAGGTGATGAATGGAAGACTACTTTCAAGACAAAGGAAGGTTTGAATGAGTGGTTGGTTATGCCTTTTGGTTTAACTAATGCACCAAGTACTTTTATGAGGTTGATGAATGAAGTTTTGAAGAAATTCTTGGGTAAGTTTGTGATTGTATATCTTGATGATATTTTGATATTTAGTAAGACCAGAGAAGAACATTTGTTGTATGTTAGACAAGTTTTGCAGAGATTGAAAAAGGATAAATTGCTGATAAATTTGAAAAAGTGTTCATTCATGAAAGAAGAAATTGTGTATTTGGGCTTTGTTATTTCAGTTGATGGTTTGAAGATGGATCCTAAAAAGGTTGAATCTATTTGAATTGGTCTACACCTGTGAATGCTAGTGAGGTAAGATCATTTCATGGTTTGGCAAGTTTTTACCGAAAGTTCATAAGGAATTTCAGTTTGATTTGTAATGCTATGACTGAGACTATGAGATGAGACAAAAGAGAATTCAAGTCGACACATGGAGCTGACATAAGTTTTGAGACTCTGAAATAGAAGGTTGTTGAATTACCTATTTTGGCATTACCTGATTTTAGTAAAGTATTTCAAGTAGAATGTGATGCAAGTGGAAGTGCAATTGGAGCTATGTTGAGTCAAGAAGGTAAACCTGTTGCTTTCTTTAGTGAAAAGTTGAATGATGCTAGAAAGAAATATTATGTATGATCAGGATTCTATACTATTGTTCAAGCACTAAAGAAATGGAGACATTATTTGATACCGAGTGAATTTGCATTGTATATTGATCATAAGTCTTTACAATATTTGGGTAGTCAGAATAAATTGAATCAGAGACATATGAAATGGGTTGAGTATTTGCAGAGTTATACATTTGTGATAAAGCATAAGAGTGGAGTCACTAACCGAGTTGTTGATGCATTAAGTAGAAGAAGATCTTTGATGACCGAGATGAAAATTGAAGTTCTTGATTTTGATGAGATGAGAGATTCTTATGAGTTTGACCCTGATTTTTCTGAGCCATGGAGAAAGTGCAAAGCACCTATTCAAGATCAACAAGACACTAAATGGGATGAATATTTCATTCAGGAAGGTATGTTGTTTAAAGGTATTCAATTGTGTATGCCAAGAGGAGTAATGAGAACTAATTTGATAAAGGAGAAACATAGTAGTGGTTTGGATGTACATTTTGGTATTGATAAAATCTGGAATTTGCTTAAGGAGAAGTACTATTGGCCGCAGTTGTATAAAGATGTTCAGAAATTTGTGAAAAGTTGTAGAATTTGTTAAGTTGAAAAGGAGTAAGTTAGAATATTAGATTGTATACACCAATTGTTGTTCTTGAGAAACCTTGGATTGATATCAGTATGGACTTTGTTCTTGGCTTACTGAAGACAGTAAGAGATAATGATTCTATATTTGTTGTTGTGGATAGATTTTCTAAGATGACACATTTTATACCTTGTAGAAAGATATCAAATGCAATACATGTAACAGATATTTTCTTTAAGGAAATTATCAGATTGCATGGATTACCAAGGAGTATTATCTCTAACCGAGATAGTAAATTTGTTGGATATTTTTGGAAAACCCTTTGGAAGAAATTTGGCACTGAGTTGCAATATAGTTCTACATTTCACCCACAAACCAATGGACAGACTGAAGTTGTGAACAAAAGTTTGGGAAATCTTTTGAGATGTTTAGTTGGAGACACACCGAGTAATTGGGATTCTATATTGGCACAAGCAGAGTTTGCATACAATAATTCAATGAATAGGAGTACTGGAGAGACACCATTTGAGATTGTGAATGGCACACAACCGAGAGGAATATCTATTTTGAGAGACATTGTTGATGAGAATAAGAAAAGTGTTGAAGAAGTAAAGTTTGCTGAGTACATGAAGACATTGCATGAAGATGTGAAGCTGAAGCTAGAAGACAGTAATCAAAAATATAAAGATAGAGTTGATAGATCTAGAAGACATAAAACTTTTGATGTTGGTGATGAAGTGATGGTTCATTTGAAGAAAGACCGATTTCTTGTTGGAACATATGGGAAGCTGAAGATGAAGAAGTTTGGACCTTGGAAGATTTTTAAAAAATTTGATAGTGGAAATGCATTTGAGATTGAGTTACTTGATGACATGGACATATCACCAATTTTCAACATTGCTAATTTGCATGAGTATCATGAACCTGATGAAGAAGTAACAGTATCGATAGAATATCCTAAGAAGCAGAATGATGAAGTTGAATAGATTTTGAAGGAAAGATTTGGCTAGAGTACAAGAGGAAAATAGTATATAGATTATCAGGTGAAGTGGAAGAATAGACCAATGAAAGATAGTTCATGGATTTCACAGTCTGATTTGGATGTAGCTCGGACAGACCTACCAAATGATTCGGAGAATCATTTTAAAATAACCCCAGGTGCTTGATGCAGGCGCAGCTCGGGTCCTTGGAAATCTTGTGTCACCAAAAATAATTTGGAGTTTGTCTGTGTTGCTCGGTTTCTACTTTGACCAAGTTGGTTGGTAGTTGGTCGGTTATCTTCTGGACAGTCGATTATTTCACTGGCGCTCAACATTACCTATCTGTTGCTTTGTTATCTTGCTTACCGATGGGTTTAGTTTTAGTTCATATTGTGGCCAACTTGTGTATTTATATTAGATCATGGATTTAATGTTGGAATCCATCATTGGGAAGCGCATGGTCCAGATTTGACCATTCCTTCCATTGATTATGGATCTGAAGGTTGAATCAGCTCGGTAGCTTCTTCTATAAATGTTGATGTTTGGTTATAGATTAGGGGGAAGTTTTTGAGTAGAGGATAGTAGATATTAGATTGGAAAGTTACAACAGATCCTCACATGTTTGAGGACTTATAAGATTCATTGTAATATTTGGCCCTAATTAGGAAGGCCTTACAACCTGACATGTATGGTTCTTTTTGATGATAATATATGAAAGATTTGGCATTCTCCTTCTCATTGTTGTGTTTGTTACTTCTGCATGTGTTGTGTAGGCTTTGATCAATAGGGTGTGTCATTGTTTAGCTCCTCTTGCATCCTGCCCTTGCGTCATCAAAGTATATTTCTTGGTTATTCATTGAAGATAAAATTTTATAGATGTTATAATAAAAGAACTAAGACTATTGTTGAGAGCACAAATGTTAAAGTTGATGAAAAGTTCAAAATTCAGGAAAGAATACTTGATTATGAATCAAATGAAGGAACTCATCCCAGAACTAATCTAGAGAATGCAAAATTATTCTATGAAATTGATAGTGATTTGCAGAATGAAAGCTTCTTTGAGGAAATCACAGAAGAACCTACAGCTAAAGTGAGAACTGAGACAATGACCCCTAACAGGAACCTATCAAGGAATCATCTTGTTGAGAAAATTATTGGAAGCATAGACAGAGGAGTTTTGACATGAAATAAGGTACAAGAATAGTTGTGTTTAATTTCTTAAATTGAACCTAAATCTATTAGTGAATCCTATGAAGATGAACATTAGATTAAAGCTATGAAGGAAGAACTAGATCAAATTGAAAAGAATAAGACTTGGGAGTTGGTCCTTAGACCTAAAGATAAGAATGTTATAGGAACTAAATAGGTATTCAGGAACAAGATGAATGAACAAGGAGAAGTTGTAAGAAATAAAGCAAGATTGGTATGTAAAGGATACTTATAGCAAGAAGGAATTGACTATGAAGAAACCTTTGCACTTGTTACAAGAATTGAAGCAGTAAGAATGTTTTTGGCTTATGCAACCTATAAGAAATTCAAAGTGTATCAGATGGATGTGAAGTCAACATTTATGAACGGAGAGTTAGAAGTGTATGCACCCTAAAATGGTTGCCTAGACTTTGGGCCCCCATTCTTCAATTTATCAAATGATGGAACTAATTTATCAATTTTCCGAATCAATATTTTGTAATATTTTCAAATCAATTTCCTTGATCAAATCGTAATTAATTTAATTATTTTAATATTTCTTAAGGTTTGATCATTTTATTCTAAGCCTCATTTAATTAAAATAAAACTTCCTTTTTTAATTAAATAAATCTTTTAATTAAATAAAATCATCTCATTTAATTAAAATTCCTCTTCTAATAAATAAATAAATAAAATCCCCACTTAAATATCTCTTTGTTGAAAAAGGAAATAAAAATAAATAAAAATTCTTTTTTCTCTCCACTTTAATGCACATACTTTTAAGTGGTGGGCCTTTTTCATCTTTTTGCCTCTTAAAGAATCTTTGAGCACATGGATCAACCAAGATTTAATCTCCACCATTGCCCATTTCTTTTTGCCTCTTAATCTTAACCATCCACTTTCTTTTATAAGGAGCCCTCTCCTCATTTTCATATCTAGGTTTTCATATTGTTATGCTACAGGTTTGGAGAACGATTTTGGAGAAGATTCTTGAGCACTTGAGCTTGGATATTGCAACTTCTCTCTTTTTATCTTCTTCTCTCATGCCCCGTGGCAATCATTTAGATTAATTTTTCACTTGCATATTAGATTAGATCCATATTTCTTTTTATAGATTAATCTTGCATAAGCATTTCCTTTCATAGAATAGTTTTCTTTCATGCATTGTTATCATATATAATAGATCTCATTTTCATTTGCATACATACTTGATGATCATGGAGACTAACATTCTTTTTTTTCCTCTTTCAATTTCTCATTTTATGGTGTACTTGCATGGGCACAAACTAGGTCAAATCTGAGGGCCTCCAACAAAACCCTTGCACTGCATGAATAGAGAGCTATGAGTCGTCATTTGATACCTCATTCTTGAATAATCTTGGATATAATGATTCATAGAAGTGTGACAACATTTTAGCACACATTTTTGGTGACCACCATGGGGCAACCCACCTTTACATGCTTGTTTTGGTTATTTTTGGAGTTAACCCCCTTGTGCAGATTTGCTTGGAGACTAAAACCCTAGATTTTCAAATATTTGATCATATCTCCCAAACAGCTTGGTTTTTTGGTCTAAAAAATTTGTTTGCAAGTTGGTGACATATTAAAGAAGCTCCAATAAAAAATTTAGAATTTTTTGAAGTATTTTCAATTTTTTATAATTTTTTCTTTATTTTTCATAAAAAATTAATTTTCGGCCCAAATTAGCATATTTTTTAGAAATTTCTACATTTTCAGAAATCTCTTCAAATTCTACATGGGGTCTATTTTTTGTGTTTTAAATTTGGATGCAATATCATAGCTCAAATAGTCACTTTACAAAAACTGGTATGTTTTGGTAAAATAGGTCTCTAGGGCAGAAATGAAGAGATGTTTCTAAAATTTTTACATTTTTGGAAAGCTCTCTATTTTTTAAAAGGGGTCTTTATTTTGCATTTCTATTTTTGTGGCCGAAATCATATAAAAAAAATCAGATCTTGTTGACTAGGTCAAATGCAAAAAAATAAAATTTTGTGATGAGTATGCACTTATTTTTCATGGTTCAATGCATGATATGAGTTGTCATTTGAATTATTTGCTGGCTATTATTGCTCATAACAATTGATTTTTAGATCTAATCTTAGGGTTTGCATAAGTTGGATAGACATTGTATATCTTGTTTGCTTGTTTGAGAGTTCGTGGCTTGCTTGCACAAAAAATCTCAACAAAAATCTACTAAGCACATTGCATTGGACTTGAGGTATTTTGTTCAATCTCTATAACATTTAGATTTTGGGACTAAAATAAATCTCTCATGTGTCTAGCTTGAGTGTTTATTTGCTTTCGTAGATCACAATTCAATTTTGGGCTCTAAAAAGGACATAGATTCATTTTCTTGCATACATGTTTCACATAGTAATTAGGCCCTATGAACACTATTTGTGGCGTTCTTGAGAGACTGAGTTTTTTGTGAAGCTCTTCTTGATGATAGATCCCCTTGTAGGTAGGGAGGATATTGTTACTATCTCACAGTCTTACTTGGTTTAGTCTTCAACATTGATCGGTACGTTCTCTCTTGGACCCACTTAGAGAGCTCGGTAGACATTATTGTTGACATTACAAACTTTGGTGAGGTGGTTTCAATCTTAGCATGTCAATGAACTATGTTTGCTATGTTTAGGTGAAGTGAAGAGGCTAGAGGATTATGCTCTACTCCCTTTTTGGGTAGTACTAGAAACTCAGATCCTTGAATCTAAGCTAAGTCCCCATGTGGTCTTTTTTGTGAGTCACCTTGTTAGAGAAGGTTAACCATAGTGGACACTCCCTTTATTGGGTAAACCACATGGATGGAACCTCAAGTGGTAATAGCCATTTTTGCCGTGGTAGTGACAACCACTATATAAATGTCCTTGTTAAAGAAATCTCCACGTGTGCAGTTTCTTGTTGGGCTGTTAGATCTCCTCAGCATCTTCGATTGATTAAATTTTTGGAATGGGTCAAAACCCCAGTGCGCCTGGATTGGAGTTTGCCCTCTTGAGATTACAAAAGTCGCAGAGTCAAACCATTACTAAGAACCATAGTGTAACCAACTTTTTTTTTGCTAGGACTATGTGCGTAATTGGAAAAACATTTTGAGAACATACACAAGTAGTTCTTAAGGAGTAGAAATACTAAGTCACTATTCTTGTTCATGTACAAGGTTGATTTTGCCCTTGCTCATTGTTTGAAGACATTATTTGCTTGAACTCCTTGATTTCTATTTTGTGTGCTTATTTCATGATAAAAATATGTTGATGCATCTAGTTGGTTATCTAAATGAACAAAAATTGAGTTCTAGAATTCCCAATTTCCTTCAAAACTGGATTTTACCCATTCACTGGCCAAACATCATGCGATATTGAACAATCATCGCACCACCTGCTAGATATTATCATATGGTACTTCATTTCTAATTTTGTATCGCCTGCCTATTATTTATTTTATCGCATCTGCTGCCTGGATTCTATCGTACTGCTTCCTGAGAAATATCATCTGGAAAGATTGTATCACCTTGCTATCCTGCGAACTATCACACAGAGCCATCTTGTTGTCTTCCTGATTTGATTCATTTTTAGTCTTCCTTGGTCAATCCAGATTTTAGTAGGTAACTTACCCTGATGTTAGAAGCCTGTTTGAACCTTGGGTTCATGTGATTTGACCTCTTGAATTAGTAATCTTAGATTTCACAAGTGACCTTTCTTGGAATCGGTAGGTTAGAAATCATCCTTGTTGAGAAGATCAATCTTTGGATTCTTTGATAACACACTTCGAGAGTCTTAGTAATCTCTTGTCCAATCCACTTCCATACAATTTCAAATTCAATCAATTATATTTTGGGTAAATCATCCTCCTGATCCATACGTGTTCGAATAGTTATCCATTTATTAGGCACCTCTGTGGCAGTGTTGGTTTATTCCTTTCGCAAAAATTCTATCTTATCACCTCTCTTTTGGAAAATTGAGTTCTTTTACTATCCTAGTTTGGTACCAACATTTCTTAGGGTCATCTTATCATCTAGGATCCTTTTCTTTCATGTTGGTTACAACAAGATATCAAGTAAATCAAGGAAAATGACCTCAAGTAGTCTTTGACCAATTACCCTTAGTTCAAACTCACCAAAAATGTAAGGGAAATGAGCCTGTCTTTGATCAATCCCCTAGGAATACCTTAGTAGCTTGGTTTAATCCTAAAAGAAATCTTAGTGAGTTGAGCATACCCTCAGCACCCTTTCATTCAGATATGGATATGAGTTACACAAGGACTCGAAGAGAAAGGGAAGAAATGGATAGCAATCTTGATGACATACTCCAAAGACAAAGGGATAACATTCTGTATGGAAGCTCATCTCTTATGTCTACTAGATATCTAGATGCACATCAAAGGGATGAAAGAGAAATGAAGAGATCCTCTCATGGAGGGCAATCACAACATGGTAGCGAAGATGGTGAGACTTATGAAACTCATGTGAATGCGGCGTACACAAATGATTTTTTTAGACATTTGAGACCAATTTCACCGCTCCAAATAGTTCCAGGATATACAAATGAAAGACTTAAAATAATTGAGCATGAAAAGAAAGCCTTCCTAGATGAACAAGCCAAAAAGGAAGAGAAACTTTGACTCCTAGAGGAGGAAAGACAAGCCTTATTGGATATGGAAAGAAGAGCCACACAAGAAGAGAGAGAAAAACTCTTGGCTCAAAAACTCAATGATCAATACAACGCCATTTATGTTGGTGGTGGAAACAACTCTCCTCCACCCACTCCTCCTAAGACTCCACAAAGTGGAAGATATTCAACATCACCTTCAAGATCTCCTAGCCCTAGAGGAAGAAGGGCTCCACAATATGATCATTATAGGAGACCAACACCTCCTAGGAACCCAAGACAACTTTCTCAACATGCTCATCATGGTTCACAATGTGGGGGAAGTAGCTCAAGTCATGGTCTTGACTCCCTAGATTTCATGAAAATGCAACAAGAACCATCCTTCCAACAATATGTGGAGAAATATGTAGAACAAAACAAAGATAAATTCTTGGAGAGTTTGATCAATAAGGGAGCTAAGGTTCCTTAGAACTTTGATATAGATAGAAAGATCAAGAAGCAAGGTCCATCCATGGAAGAAATGATCCAACAACTGCAAAATAAGATTGACAAAATGTCAGCACCTAAGAACTCATTCAATCTTGATTCGATTTGTCCTAATCCTTTTGACAAAAGTGTGAGCATGAAGGATTTTCCTAGAAAATTTGAGATACCACAATATGACAAGTATGATGGTAATGGAGATCCATATAATCATGTGCAACAATTCTATACTATGAGTTTTGAGTTCCATCAAGATGATTCCTACCTTATCAGATTGTTCCCAAGAAGTCTTAAAGGTCAAGCGATGGAATGGTTCACCAACATAACTCCCCCGTCAAGACTTTCAAGGAGCTAGTCCATAGATTTGTTCAACACTTTGCTTACAATCTTTCAAGATCTGTCACCATGTTGGACTTATGCAACTTAAAGCAACATCAAGGGGAACCCTTTGTTACTTTCTTACAAAGGTTGAGACGACAATGCTCTCGATACTCTAGGACTATTCATGAAGATGAAAAGATTGACATCCTTGTTAGCAACTTAGTTCCTGAGATGCGGTATGAAGTTAAGAAAATGGTCTTTGATTCCTTTGACACCATGGTTGAAACCGCATGTAGGATTGAAGATGTTTTGAAAGAACAAGGAATTTTGGCCAACAACAAAAATAAAAACAATGGTCAAAATAACAACAACTCTAATAAGGATAAGGGAAAGAACTCACACTGGAATAGGAACAAACAAGTGGTTAATGATGGAGTTGTGGACTCCTCTCAATCCAAAGATCAAGGTGTTCTTCACTTGTCTAGTGTTGTTTAAGCTATGAAGCTCAACTCATCTAATCAACAAGAGTACAAACCAAAGTACCAAGATAAGTCTAAGAAAGAAGGGTGTCAGTTTGCAAAGCTTGGTGAATCATATGAAGATGTCTTCAAAAAACTCATTGCCAAAAATCTTGTGCATCCTCAAGATCCAGCAAATTTTCGCATACCCATAGTTAAGCCATATTGGTGGAATGAGAAAGCCTACTGCATATTTCATAATGGTATTGGACATGATCTTGAACATTGTTGGAAACTTAGGCATATCATCCAAGATTTCATTGAGAGTGACAAGATTAAAATAGATGGATTGAACACTAATGCTGATCATAAGGCATTCAAAGAGCCTTTGCCCAAGTATGAAAAAGGGGAAAACTCTAAACATAAGAATGGAAAGGTTGAGATTAATTACACTTACACAACTGTGGAAAATGTTGTCAATATGCTTGAAGTGGTGGAAGAAAGTGTCAACATGATGAGAAATAGAGATCCCTATGGTTATGATCTAGGCATGGACTCTCCTCCTATCTTTGATGAAGGACCCATTGAGGTGCGAAGGGGTCCCAACTCTAGAATGCCATCCCAAGCTTCCAATGTTGTCACCCAAAGTCAAGGTCTGGTTATCCTTAGAGGACCCAATTCAAGTCAATCCAGTAAACCAAAGCAAGTGGCACCCAAGAATGTCACCTCAAAGCTAGCAGTCAATCCCAAATTGAGCTATAATCTTGTTGATCAGTTGCAAAGAACCCCAACTCAGGTTTCAATTTTTGAGCTCTTAAAGTTGTCCCTGAGACACAAGCAAGTCCTTGAGGATGCTTTGCACACAACAAATGTCCCTAATAACTTAGATGTTGATCAATTCCAAAACATGGTTAGTCATATTGCTATCCCTCATTACCTTACATTCTCAAAAGAAGATGACAAATCTTTGAGCCATCCGCATAATCTTGCCCTTCATATTGAAGTCATGATTCACAAAACCCGTGTCAGGCGTGTGTTGATTGATGGGGATGCTGAGCTTAATATTTGTACTTTAAGTCTTTTAAAAATATTGGGTTATTCTGAAGAAGTCATTGATACCAAAAGAAAGATCACTATAAAATCCTATGATCAGGCAAAAAGAAGTTCCAAAGGATTGGCCATTTTTCCTGTTAGGATTGGCCCTATTGAAAAAGATATTTTGTTTCAAATTGTTGATGCTGGTCCTCTAGCATACAATATCTTACTTGGTAGACCATGGATCCATGATATGAAAATAGTGTCATCTACCTACCATCAGTGTGTTAAGTTCCCCTACAATGAAGTAGAAATTTGTATACCGGGGGATAGCATTTATCTGCCAATGCAATTTCAGCAAGTACTCATGTTCCCCTCAATAGAGAAGCAGAAGATTTCAATGCAACTATAGCAGAATGTAAGGATAAGGTCAAATCAATAGACCTTGGTATGGGGGGGTATCAACTTGACTCCTTTGCAAAGCTTCTAGTTTCACCTAGGTCGTATGGAAAACCTTCACAAGATATGAGACCTTCCTCTTCAGCCATGACTTTATTTGGCACATTTATAGAATCCTCAATGCCCATCCAAGATGAAAAAGAAGAGGTGGCTATTAGAAACTAGATTTATAGAGAAGAAAAATACATGCACAATGAGAACTTCTCTCCTTCTCCTAAGGCCTATGGAAGAGGGTATACTCTTGTTAAGAAGATGGGCTATTCTAGACATGGCCCTCTTAGTCACAGATTGGATGCTAGAGTCGAACCTCTCAATCATGCTCTTTTTGGACATAGGTCTAAGAAGACAGTTGGCCTAGGATTTGAGAATCATAACAAGAACACTGCTCCTATCCTTGATGAGTCGGATAGTGAAGATGAACTAGAATACAGGCCTAATTTGACAAACCAACAAGATATGTGTGAAGATTGGGTCCCTGCCACCAATCTCCTTTGGGGAGATTCAGATAATCCAATTGCTCATGCGACAGTTGTAAACATAGGACAAGATGAGTCAGATATGGAGAGAGATGTTACCTTTGATGACATTAGAGCTTCTACATCAAGGCCTCCCAAGCCTTCATGGTGTAAACATCCCAGTCGGGATTCAAAAATAGATTCACATGAGTATGAATGGGACTCTCTCTTTGATGCTTCTATAGTTGACATGGATGTTGATGTCATCCATACTTATAGTTCTCAACCCGAAGTAGCTGACGAGTCAAGTGTAGGATTAGAGGATCTGATCCCACATGTTGCTTTAGTGGATGATTCTTCGCTTGTTAGGACAAATCCTAATTTGGGCAGCTTAGAAGGATACTTGATAGATTCTGACTCTTTGGTCACCAGAGATGATACCATTCATATCCACAACCTTGAACCAGTCATTGACTTACCCCTTGTTCATTCTAACCTCATTGATTGGTCCCAACGCTATCAAAAACTTAATCTCTTAACATTCCAAAATGACTATGAGATAGCTTGTTATTTGAATGCCATTGAACTAGTAGTCTCTTCCACCAGTGAACCAACTACAAGCATGACAGAGCTAAACATCAAGTACCTTAGTCACAAAATAAAAAGAAAATAACATAAAAAGAATAAGAGTTCTAATGGCGAAAACCATTGTGTGGCGGTGTCAAAACCTAAAAAAGTAAAAATAAAGTCTGTATCCAAGGGTGAAAACCTCTCTGAGGTGCCTAAGGATGAGGTACTTGATCATCTCCCAAGTTATTTTCAAGACAGATCTTCAGTGCTTGTTGAGCCAACACAACTAGTCAACTTGAATATAGATGAAGCTCCACAAATAGTACACTTGGCTCAATCCTTGTCAACATAAGAAAGAAAAGCATACACCAAGTTCTTACAAAGCAAGAAGATTAATTTTGCATGGACTTATTCAGATATGATAGGATTAGACACTAATCTTATTATGCACCACTTATCCATAGCTCCAGGTGTGAAAACAGTCAAACAAAAATTGAGAAAGATGCATCCTCACATAGCTCTTCTAGTCAAAGAAGAATTAGAGAAACTCCTTAGTGTAGGATTCATAAGAGTTATTGACTATGCTGAATGGATATCAAATATTGTCCCAATTTCTAAACATGACAAGTCCATTCACATCTGCACAGATTTTAGAGATGTTAATAGAGCATGCCCAAAGGATGATTTTCCACTCCCCAACATAGACATGATAGTGGACATGACTGCGGGTTATGAGATCTATTCCTTAATGGATGGTCTTTCTATATATAATCAGATTAAAATAGCTCCTGAAGATCAAGAAAATACTGCATTCACTTGTGCATGGGGTACCTATTGTTGGAACGTTATGCCTTTCAGATTAAAAAATGCAGGAGCTACTTAAGAAAGAGCCATGACAACTATCTTTCATGACATGATGCATAAGAATATGGAAGATTATGTGGATGACACCTTGGCTAAATCCAAGAAAAGAGACACACACTTAGGAGATTTAGAAGTCATTCTAGATCGTATGGAACAATTTCAATTAAGGTTAAATCCTAAAAAGTGTGCATTTGGTGTCACCTTTAGAAAACTTCTAGGATTTATCATTTCAACAAAAGGAATAGAGGTAGACCCTGAAAAAGTCCAAGCTATCATGGATATGCCACCTCCTAAAAATATTAGTCAAATGAGGAGTCTTCAGGGACGTCTTCAATCCATAAGGAGGTTCATTTCACAATTGGCAGATAGAGATCAACCTTTCAATAAGAACTTACATAAGGGAGGCAAATGTGTCTAGAATGAGGATTGTCAAAAGAGCATGGACCAAATCAAAAAATACTTGGCCAATCCTCCTATCTTAATACCTCCTATCCCAGGGAAACCACTTATACTATATGTTTTAGCAACAAAATCTTCCTTGGGGGCATTACTAGCTCAACTTGATGACACTGGGAAAGAAAGAGCTATATATTACATCAATCGTACTATTGTGTCATATGAGGTCAATTACACTAGTATTGAAAAATCTTGCCTTGCAGTGGTGTTTTCTTTCCAAAAGTTGTGACATTACATGCTTGCGCACACAATACATCTCATAAAAAAATTTGATCCACTCAAATATTTACTTGGTAAGGCTGCTCTCACAGGTAGACTTGCTAAATGGATGATGATCTTGTCATAGTTTGACATAGAGTACATTGAGCGTAAAGCTATAAAAGGACAAGCCATAGCAGATCAATTGGATGATTTCCCAATTCAAGATAGCATGCCTATTCAAGTTGACTTTCCAGATGAGCACCTAATGTACATGACTGAGAGAACATGGAAGATGTTCTTTGATGGCTCTTTCATGCAAAATGGTTCAGGAGCTAGAGTGTTGTTTGTTTCTCCTCATGGGTACATGATTCCTAAGTCTTACAAGCTATTGTTCCCATGTACAAACAACATTGCTGAATATCAGGCTTTGACAAATGGGCTTAAAATGGCCATAGAATGGAGAATCACAAAGTTGCACATCTATGGAGATTCACAACTAATAATCAACCAAGTTAATGAAAAATATCAAATAAAAGATAAAAAAATTGGTACCCTACAAGAAAATGGTTGATTCAATGAGATGATATTTCACATTTGTCACATTTCAGCAAATTGCTAGAGCAGCAAACAAAGCAGATGATGCTATGGCTACACTTGCTTCACTCCTTTAGTTGGAGCAACATGAGTCTAGATTTGAATTCCTGGTGGAAGAGCTACATTACCCTATCTATGACTCCCAAGAAAGCCATGTTATTTGTACCTTAGTTGGTCACGAGTCATCCCGCTACGGTGCCATTTACTCATACCTTCGTGATGACATTATCCCTAAAACCTTCAACCATTCTGAACGAAGAAACCTCACTTGAAATGCCTCTTTCCATACCCTTATCTCTTGTGATTTGTATAGGAGGGGTCTAGATGGGACACTTCTTAGGTGCTTGGAAAATGATGAATCTGATCAAGCATTAGTTGACATTCATGAGGGCATCTGTGGGGGACATTCCAATGGTCTTTCCATGCCCCGAAGGTTGCTTAGGGTGGGGTGCTATTGGCCTACAATGTAGATTGATGCAGTAGATTTTGAAAAATCATGTGAAAAGTGTCAAAAACATGGTAACCTTATACATGCTCTAGGCAGGGAGCTCATTCCTTCTATATCTCATTGGTCATTTCAGCGCTGGGCCTTTGATCTTGTTGGGCAAATTCATCCCAACTCATCAGGTGGACACAAATTCATCATCACTGCTACTGATTACTTTACTAAATGGGTAGAAGCTATCCCACTTTCTGTTGCCCTGGGCAAGACAGTTTCTCTATTCATTTTGAACCATATCATTTGCCGATATGGAGTGCCTTCTAAAATAATCACTGACAATGGAGGTTAGTTCAAAAATAAGGACCTTAAGCAACTCTGCAAGAAATTTAAGATTAAACAACATTGGTCCTCCGTTTACTTACCACAAGGAAATGGTCACGTAAAGGCATCAAACAAGGCCATTCTTAAAATCCTACACAGAACAGTTCATAAGAATGGTAGAGATTGGCATTTATAGATAAAGCCGGCTTTGTGGGCCTATAAAATGAGTATTTGTACTCCAACTAGGGCTACTCCTTTTGCCCTTACATACGGTGCTGAAGCAGTGTTACCTTTAGAGGTTGAGATTCCTTCACTTAGAGTTTCCCTCAAAGGTCTAGTTACAGATGAAGACTACCCTGCCATGAGACTTCAAGAGTTAGAACTTCTAGATGAGAAACATAAAGCATCATTTGACCATATGAGGGTTTATCAAAAGCGCATGTCTAAAGCCTTCAACAAAAAGGTTTGCCCTAGAGAATTCCAAGTGGGAGATCTCGTCCTACATGAAAATCCTAAGAATCAATAGCATAGAGATCAAAAGGGAAAATTTGAACCTAATTGGCTTGGACCTTATATCATTACAACAACTTTTGGTATATGTGCTTATTTGTTATCTACTGAAGAGGGAGAGTAGCTCCCTTATTCTATCAATGTCTTGCACCTGAAGAAGTTCTATCGATGATGCCTGTTTTGTCTAGGGGCATCCGTTGTACATACTTATTGATCCTAAAAAAATTCAAAAAAAAAATGATATATTGTCAAAAATCCTAAAAAATTGAAAAATGTCCTAAAAAATGATCATCTTAGTGAAAACCTAGCAATAGGCGCTTTGATGTATCTCCAAAAAAATTATATATTCCAAAAAATAAAAAAATAAAAAAAATAATTTTTTTAAAAAAAAATAGAAAAAGTGCCTTGGTGAAAATTTGGAAATAGGCGCCTTGGTAGCAAAAATACAAAAAAATTATAAAAAGTCCTAAAAAAAAAAAAAAAGAGAGAAAATTTTGCAATTAAATCCAAGTGGTGAAAACTTAGAAACGGGCGCTACTTGAGGCTTTTGCACCCCTATTTCTTAGAATGCATCCTCGACACTTAGCCTTTCTCCATCATGCCTTGTCCTTGTTGCCTTGGTTTGGAATTGGTCTTTGTCTTTGTCTAGGGGGCATAACTATGTTAGCTTTTGTCTCTTGGATGCGTTAGTCTTTAGGACACTTCGCAAACTATGTTTTTCAACACAACCCCTGAAATCGAGTGTTTTTCAACACTTATCAGCTTGGTCTTACCCAGTTTTGTCATGTGATCTTATCTGCTTGCAAGCATTCGATCCTTATCCTCGGAACTCAGTATCAGTTAACACACTTAAATTTTTATATGCAAAACTTAATACTTGAGCTATGTCATGATCTTTTCTTTGTGTGCTGACTATTATTGATTTTCGTTGAGTGTCCTTATCTACTAAGTCTCTCCATGATGCATAGCTAGAGGACTTGGGGTATGGGGCATGTTTTTATTTGCTTTCTCCTTGTGGGTGTGGTCTTGAAGCTCTAGGGTGTCTCTTGTTGTTCCCTTGAAACACTTAGGAGATTTGAGGCATCATCCTTGATTGTTTTTTGCACAACTGTTCTTATGGTCATCCTAGCATTTATGTCTTGATGCGAGCATGGTTTTGCTATATTAAATTGGGTAAGCTAACATCAAAGTCATCTTGACCTTTATGTCTTTGATGCTTATGTTAGAATATTTCCACATTCTAGTTCAATATCAATCACATTCATATCTTCATAGTTGCGCTTGTGACTAGTGATGATTGTGTGATTTTTAGATGTCCGTTAATAATGGCCCAATGATGAAAATAAGTTTCTTAACATTCTCTAATGAATGATGAACACAAAATCCTATGTTACAGTTTCTCTATTGCAAGTACACCTTTGTATTTTCATGTAGCTTGCATTGTTAGACTTCATGTTAATTTGCATTTATAGGCTGCATTATGAGTTTGAGAGGGTTTTCCTTCATCTTTCTTTTGGACTTTTAATCAACCATGATCACATTTCGATCTTGATTTCCTTATCTTCTTTCGTGATTTCAATTGAAATTTCCTATCTTAAATAGTTAATTGATTTTGAGGCATTCCCTTTCTTGAGGCAAATTCTCTTTCTTTTCTCCATTTCTTTCCACCTCTTCCAAACTTCTATCTTTCATTCGCTTTCACCCCACTTCTTTTCTTCTAATTCAACCTTGGGGCATAAATTTTCATGCTTAGTGATCTACCTTAGTTCTGTGATCCTTATATTTTTCAGCTTACATCAAGAACTTTATCTTTAGTTCGATTTGATCAAATTTATCAATTTACTATTTCTTCTCTATCTCATTTCGATTTCGATCACAAGGGGGCAGTACTTATCAAATTTTAATCCTTGATTCATTTTTATCAATCCTATTATTTTAAACCTTGTTTTTTTCAATCAACTTATCTTTGTCCTGATGTGTTCCCATCCGTCGAACACACATCTGGGTTATTTTGTGATCCCAAATCGATCTCACATTTCAATTCCAATCTTTGGCTACATGTGTTCCCAGAATGATCACACATTACCCAAAGAGGGGCAAATGTATGCACCCTAAAATGGTCGCCTAGACTTTGGGCCCCCATTCTTCAATTTATCAAATGATGGAACCAATTTATCAATTTTCTAAATCAATGTTTTGTAATATTTTCAAATCAATTTCCTTGATCAAATCGTAATTAATTTAATTATTTTAATATTTCTTAAGGTTTGATCATTTTATTCTAAGCCTCATTTAATTAAAATAAAACTTTTCTTTTTAATTAAATAAATCTTTTAATTAAATAAAATCATCTCATTTAATTAAAATTCCTCTTCTAATAAATAAATAAATAAAATCCCCACTTAAATATCTCTTTGTTGAAAAAGGAAATAAAAATAAATAAAAATTCTTTTCTCTCCACTTTAATGCACATACTTTTAAGTGGTGGGCCTTTTTCATCTTTTTGCCTCTTAAAGAATCTTTGAGCACATAGATCAACCAAGATTTAATCTCCACCGTTGCTCATTTCTTTTTGCCTTTTAATCTTAACTGTTCGCTTTTTTTATAAGGAGCCCTCTCCTTCTCATTTTCATATCTAAGTTTTCATATTGTTATGCTACAGGTTTAGAGAAGATTCTTGAGCACTTGAGCTTTAATATTGCGACTTCTCTCTTCTTGTCTTCTTCTCTCATGCCCCATGGCAATCATTTAGATTAATTTTGCACTTGCATATTAGATTAGATCCATATTTCCTTTCATAAATTAATCTTGCATAAACATTTCCTTTCATAGAATAGTTTGTTTTCATGCATTGTTATCATATAGAATAGATCTCATTTTCATTTGCATGCATACTTGATGATCATAGAGACTAACATTCTTACTTTTCCTTTTTGAATATCTCATTTTATGGTGTACTTGCATGGGCACAAACTAGGTCAAATCTGAGGGCCTCCATCAAAACCCTTGCACTCCATGAATAAAGAGCTATGAATCGCCATTTGAAACCTCATTCTTGAGCAATCTTGGATATAATGATTCATAGAAGTGTGACAACATTTTAGCACACAAGAAGAAGTTTACATTTAGCAGCCTGAAGGTTTTCCTTTAACTCATGAAAGAAATATGGTATGTAAATTGAAGAAAGCTTTATATGGACTTAGACAAGCACCTAGAACTTGGTATGCAAGACTTGATAAATATTTGATAAAATTAAGATTTACTAAAGGCACAACAGACAACAACTTGTACACAAAAGAAATTGAAAATGGTTTGTTGGTTGTAGTTATTTTTGTTGATGATATTATCTTTTGAGGAGAAGATAAACCTAGTGATAGATTTGCAGATGAAATGAAGACTGAATTTAAAATAAGTATGATTGGTGAGATGAAATATTTTTTAGGATTGTAGATAACACAGAACAATGATGGTATCTTCATAAGTCAAATAAAGTACTTGAATGACTTGTTGAAGAGATTTGGAATGGAGAACTATAAACTAGTTGGAACACCTATGGTAACTGGACACAAGTTATCTAGCACATATGAGACTTCTGCAGTTGAACAGATACAGATCTATGATTGGAGGATTGCAATATTTAACTTATACAAGACCAGATATATCACATGCAGCTGGAATTGTTGTAAGATTTCAAGCTGATCACAAATAATCACATTATGCAATAGTAAAAATGATATTGAGGTATTTAAGAGGCACAATTAAATATGGATTGTGGTATGAAAAATCTGATGACTTTACCCTATGTGCATATACAGATGTAGATTGGAGAGGTAGTGTTGATGAAAAAAAGAGCACACGTGGTGGAGCATTTTTCCTTGGAGGAAGATTGATTTCTTGGCTAAGCAAGAAGCAGAACTGTATTTCACAAAGCACAATAGAAGAAGAGTATGTAGCAAGAGAAAACAATTGTAATCAGATAATTTGGTTGAAACAAATGTCGAAGGATATTAGAATAAAATTTGTTGATCCTATTGTTATACATTGTGATAACACCAACACAGTTAGTATGTCTAAGAATCATGTACTACATTCTAAGACAAAGCATATAGAAATAAAGTATCATGTAGTAAGAGAGAAAGTGGTAGAGAAAGAAGTAAGATTGGAGTATATAAGCACAAAAAAGCAGATTGCAGATATATTAACAAAGTCTTTGCCTAAGGATACATTTGAGTATTTGAGAGGTATGCTTGGGGTTATGCCCCAACCTACTTTTGAGAAGTGATGCAGATTGTTGCATCAGTCCAATGGTATATGAGCCTTATTTTTCTTCTAGACTGGATGTTGGTACTTCCTCTATGGGGGAGTATGTGTATCTGAGCTGAGTCATGAGGACTCTAGTGAATGTATTTTCTAAAAAGTGTCTTTTGACATTGAAGTTGTTGTTGACATAGTGATGAAGCATTTGTCATTGATGTCAATGGGGGAGAAGGATACATGAAAAAACTATCTATTAAAGAGAATTTGAGGGAGAAGGTTACAAGCAATATAAAATGGAAAACTAAAAAGAGATGAACAACAAAGCAAGATTTGATTGATGAAGAGGATTTGAAAGCATTTCAGAGCAGTAGTGTTGCAGTGTTGGTATTCATGAAACTTGGATGTTTTTTCATCTATGTTGCCATCAATGACAATGGGGGAGATTGTTAGGAATGAATGCTAAATATATCCTATGGGGGAGTATTCACAACCATTATGTAGCAGTTGTTGTTGCATTCATGACTGTGATTGTCATTGATGTCAACACAGTGATCTACTGAAGTTTAGTAGAGAAGCAGACAGTGTTTGAATTAGCGCACATGGGATATTGAAGATCAAGCTATGTGAATTTGAGGACTTACTCTATGATGTTTTATAAGATCATGATTAAGAGTGCATACATAAATTTATTTATTCATGACAGTTATGTGTAATTCAGTGGAAGTAGTATTTAGGCAGTGTTCCTGAGTAGCGGTTTGTGGAAATCGGATGATATCTCCTAATCAGGATAGAATCTGATCATGCGAAGTTGAAAAGATGTTGAAGACATGATAATTGTGATGTGGACGTGACAAAAAGGTTAAAGGTCACATGAGTGAAGAGTTATCTTAATTGGAAGCTGACAATTTTATGTAATTATGGAATTATTATGTAACGTGTGGAAGATTTTATTTTGTAACTTGTATGCTGATTCATTTGTAATTATTTGAGTATGGTATAAAGGAAGGAATATTTTCCTTATTGTAGTGTGTAATTGGAATGTAAGATTGTGAAAGTGAATTGCAAAATTGTGCAATACTTGTTGAAAGAGGATATGCGAAGTATAGAGATCTTGGCATTGAAATCTGATGAAGCAGTTGGTGTGGTTTGGCACAGTCAGAGGAGAAGTGATAAGTTGTTGAGATCAATAATCTTTTGATATTATTTTGTTTAATAATATAGAGATCAGTTGGACAGTGTGTTCAGTGATCTTGCCCCTGAAGTTGTTTGGACAGTGGGTCCTTATATCTTCCATAACTCCTAATAGAGTTTGAATCTTTTAGCAGGGATTCAAAGTCTCCTAGCAGGGACTAATATGTACTAAATGTATTTCATAAGACTCCTAACAGAGTCCATCCTCTCACAAGGAACTTTCATATTAGTGCATCTTTTGTGGGCATCATTCCCACCGGGGTTTACTCTTTGATCAAGAGGTTCCCTAGTCAACATATATTGTGTTATTGTGTATGTATATCTTTCTATGGTTGTTGATCGCATTGCTTACATGATTAAAATCTATTTAAGTTGATAAAAGCTATATTTATCTAATAACTGATTCACCCCCCCCTCTCAGTTATCTTGATGGACTTTACTTTCTAACAGCCTCCTCCATAGCCTCAAACAGAGAGTCAACCCAAAAGTGAAGAGGGAGGTTGGGAAGCCTCGCCCAAATAGGAACCTTGGAGAAAGTCTTTGAAGAGGCATCAAAGTTAGGATGCAAAGGCTTCATCATGAGCATGAACTGGGAATCCCAACTAAAAAAGTTATCACATAGAATCAGTTTCCTATCAGCAGGATTCTCAAACTTAGCTATGAAAAAACCCCTAGCAAGAGGGAAAATGTGAATAGTTTTAGAAATGATGGGTTCCCACTAGCAAGTGATCCAAGCATGTGGGTCAGAGAGACTCATCCAGAAGCCCTTGAACCTATAGATAAGACCATGATCTACTAAAATAGAGGATACATCATCAATATCTTTCACAACCTCATCATCGAGAGAGAGGATAAGAGGGTTAGAGACACAGAAAGGGGAAGCACCCCTATGACCAGGAGCCAAAAAAACTTAGAGGCAACAGATTTGAGCTAAGAGAAGCCCCCAAGAATGATTGCAACAATCACTAGAGGGACAGCTGCACCAGAGGAGCCAGCAAGCCCAGCTACCAATGAGGAACTTGAATTCCATACTTGACCAAAAGGAAGGGGCAGGGCCTTTGCAGGTGCAGCGTGAGTGGGCAGCAAGGAAATATCCTCCGCACTCCCCTCGGAACTCTAATCCGCAAAGGAGAGGCCAAAGGAGGGAAGAGGAGAGGCGAAAGCAAGGGGCCTTGACACGGATGCAGGAGCCCTAGTCACAGAAATAGGAGCAAGAGCCCTAGTTGTAGAAGCAAGAGTGGCTACAGGAGATGTTGCAGAATCCCTAGTTGTAGAAGCAAAAGGAGTGGGAGCCATGGAGAACCCAAAGATTTAAACCTCTTTAAAGGTTCCCTTTAAATTTTTTGACCCTTGGCTATAAGCTCTACAGGCAAGAAGCCCCACTATTTCACCAAGGGTAAAAGTAAGAAACTCTCAATTAAGAACCACAATAGGGAGAGACCCTGTAGGGACTTGAACCTTGGTTGTAGGCCCTACATACAAGAAGCCCCACCACTAGTTCATCAAAATTTATTCTAATATCTTTCAACATTTGTTTCATCCAAACAATTTGAGTGCAATTAATAAAAACAACATACTTTGATTCTGCAATAGATTGAGCTATACAATCTTGTTTCTTACTTAGCCATGAAACCAACTTTTTCCCAAGGAAAAATGCACCTCCACTAGTACTCTTCATGTCATCAATATTCCCTACCCAATCAGCATCAGTATAAGCATGAAGTTCAAAGTCATCATTTATATCATACCATAAGCCATACTCTATTGTTCCTTTTAGCTATCTAAGTATCCTTTTCACAATAGCTAGGTGTGTCTATTTAGGTTTTGCCTGATATCTAGCCACAATTCCAATAGCATTAGCAATATCTGATCTGGTGTGAGTCAGATATTGTAATCCACCAACCATTGATTTGTACTTGGTTTGAAAAACACACTTTGTCTAATCATCATTTGTCAACTTATTACCAGTCACCATGGGTGTACCAACTAGTTTACAGTCTTCCATTCCGAACTTTTTCAACATTTCTTTAAGATATTTAGTCTGAGAAATAATAATGTCATTCTTTCTCTGATTTATTTGTAGTCCAAAAATTAATTTCATTTCACCTATCATGGACATCTCAAATTTATTTTCTATCTCTTTAAAAAATTTCTCACACAATTCATCATTGCCTCCAAAGATAATATCATCAACAAAAACTTCTATTATCAAAACTCCATCTTTACTAGTTCTTAAATACAAATTACTATCAGCATTACCTTTTCTGAACCCAAGGTGAAGTATTTGTCTAATCTTTCATACCAAGCCCTTGGAGCTTGCTTCAGTCCATACAATGCCTTCTTCAACTTGCATACCATGTCTCTATCTTTGGATAAAGGAAATCTATCAGGTTGTTCTATATACACTTCTTCTTCAAGATCCCCATTCAAAAATGTAGATTTCACATCCATCTGATATACCTTGAAGTTCTTATGTGCAACATAAGCCAAGAATAATCTCACAACTTCTATTCTAGAAAAAGGAGCAAATGTCTCTTCACAATCTATGCCTTCTTGTTGTGAATAGCCTTTACATACCAATCTTGCTTTGTTTCTTACTACAACTCCTTCTTCATTCATTTTGTTTATGAAAACCCATTTAGTTCCTATTACATTTTTGTTTTTAGGTCTAGAAACCAATTCCCAAGTGTTATTTTTCTTTATCTGATCTAACTCTTCCTTCATAGTATTTATCCAAGATTCATGTCTACAAGCTTCATCTGTAGTCTTTGGTTCAACTTGAGAAATCAAACAAATTTCTTCTCTAGCCTTTGATCTAGTCATTACTCCTTGATTTGTATTACCAATAATTTTTTTTCAGGATGATTTATCTTTACATACCTTGGAGTCTTGGGAATCTCAATAGCCTCATTTGTGTCATCATCACAAGTCTCATTTTTGCATTAAGCCTCAACAAGTTCTTCTGTAGCAGCAGCCTCCTTGATCTTTATATTCTTATTACAATCATACATTCTCTCTTGTATCTGAAATCTTTCATCTATCTTCACATTGTTACTTTCAATCATCTTTCTTAATCTCAGATTAAAACATTTGTAAGCCTTGCTCTTGGTAGAATAACCAAGGAAAATTCCTTCATCACTTCTAGCATCAAACTTCCCTATCTCATCATCTCTCTTGATATAGCATTTACTCCCAAATATTCTGAAATATTTTACAGGAGTGATCAAATCATAATTCATAAGGAGTCTTACTTGTACCTTCTCTGATTTTTATTATGTTTAATATGTACACCATTGTCCCAACAACTTCTCTCTAATGCACATAAGATATATTTCCTTCAAGCAACATTTTTCTAACAGCATCCAGTATTGTTGTATTCCTTCGCTCTACTATCCCATTCTGTTGTGGAGTCCTAGAAGATGTATGCCTTTGTATTCCATGCTCTTCGTAGTATGATTTGAATAAATTTGAAGTAAACTCTCCACCTCTATCTGACCTCAAATATTTTATCTTTAAGCCTGATTCATTCTCTACTTTTTCTTTGAATATCTTGAATTTATCAAATGCTTTTGATTTCTCTTTCAAGTAACTAACCCACATCATTCTAGAAAATTCATCAACAAAAAGTATAAAATACCTTTCACCATAGTATGATCTTGTCCTTGTAGGTCCACATAGGTTTGTATGTACTAGATCTAACTTTCCTTTTGATGTATATGCTTTACTTTTATAACTGCTTCTAGTCTATTTTCCCATAACACAATCTCTGCATACAGTGTTAGATGGTTTCACAATTTTTGGTAGATCTCTTACTGCATTAGTCAAACTTACCTTCACAATGTTATCAAAATTAACATGACAAAATCTTCTATGTCATAACCAACTATCATCTACATTCGTAACAAAACAAGAAGCTCCAGATGTTTTTAACTCAAACACATTACCTCTAGATTTAGTACCGGTTACAATCAAATTTCTTGGCTTACTTCTGATAAAACATTTCCCATCAAAGAATTTTAATTGAGATCCCTTATCCATCAACTATCCAACAATCAACAAGTTATGCTTAAGTCCATCAATAAGAAATATATTGTCAGTATTAGTCTTTCCATCCAAAGTAATAGATCCTACTCCTATGATAGATTTAGGAACATTGTCTTTGAATCTTACAAGACCACCATCATACTTCACTAATTTAACAAACTTTTTTTTGTCTCCAGTCATATGATGTGCGCAACCACTATCTATAATCCATTCAGATTTCTTGTCAACATGTGATACTAAATCTTTTTCCTCATGTATTTTTTTTTCATCTTTTATAACACTAAATCCAATCTCCTCATAATCTAAATCATCATCATCAGAAATAACTTCACTAGCATAATAACATTTCTTATCCTTTGAATATTTAGACTTGAAAAACTTAGGTTTGTGCTTAGGAACTCTTATAGGACATCTAGATGCAAAGTGACCTATCTTATTGCATGAAAAACATTTCAAAGGTAACTTTCTTTCAAATTTACCCTTACCTCTCTTTTCTCTTCTAGCAACCAGTGCAACAAGTTCATCCATATTTCTTTCTTCTGCTTGTATCTATTCCATTCTTCAGCATATTCACCAAGCTCTTCTTTTATGTTATCACTGCTGGTGCTCGAAAATGCGGACATTATCTTCTTGTGTGTAGATACTTTAAATGTTGTTTCAACTTTAGGTACAAAATCTCTCATTTTTGTAGCTTCAAAGGTAGTTAGCTTTGCAATCAACATTTCTATGCTAAAGTTTAGATTCAAAGGTATAATCTCTTCTATAACCTAAATTTTGGTCTTGTAAATAGGTGTCAATGATCTAAGAATCTTCAAAATGACTTCTTACTATTCAAAAGTGCCTCCACAATTTCTGATTCCAATCACAGCCTCTGTAACTCTTTGTACATAAGCCCTAACACTTTCATCATCCTTCATTTCTAGCTTCTCCATCTTAGTTTTCCAGTTTTCTAACTTCTCTCACTTGGTAAACTGGTCTCCTTCATATAATGCTTAAAATCTTGTCCAAATCTTGTGTTCAGAATCCAGATCTTTTACCTTGGTAAATTCTCCTTCAGAGAGTGTGTTGATCAATGCTTCCCTTGCGACCATGTTATATGAAAATATCTTCTTCTCATCATCAGTAGCTTTTTCTATTTCATCCTCAGTCTTCATAGCCACCTGATTCTTTGTAATCATCCAGTAGTCGATACCCAAACATAGCAAATTAGTTTGCATCTTGTTCTTCCAACTGTCAAAGTTTTCAGGATCAAATTTTAGACTATCCTTCCTATAGAACGCCATCTCCAAGATCGCCTCAAGTTGTTAAGATTTCTCTCTAAGGACTAGTAGCTCTGATACTAATTGTTATGAATAACAGTCCACAATACAACTGAGAGGGGGGGTGAATCAGTTGTATGATAGATTATTAAACTTTAAACTTTGAATAGCAGCAGTATCAAATCCAATGAACAAAATGAATGCCAACACAATAGAAAAATATTTTGTTGTCGAGGAAACCTTGTTAAAGGTAAAACCCTAGTGGGAATTAACACCCACTAATGATGTACTGAGAGTATAGTATCCTTCTTAGAAGATCTAGCCCTGTTAGGAGATGATTAAAACATTATAGTACACAGCCCTTGTTAGAAGGTTGACCCTGTTAGGAGTCAAAAATAAGGGTGGGCTCACTGCCCAAAGAAGGTTATGTCCACCTTCAGAACTCACTATTTGCAACACTAGTGTATATCAAGAAATACACAATCTTTTGCACTGTTTGATAGCAGCTTTATTTTCTTGATAAGTTCTAATGAAGTATACAATTATCTTCGGCTCTACATCTAACAAACTCTTGAGCTCGCAGCATCCACAATTCTCCATTTACATCACATACATTCTCTCCATATGTTTCCAAAAGAAAATATCTTACATATATACCTTATTACATTCTCCATGATCAGGTCAGCCAATTAGGCTTTCCTAATATACAAACAATTGCGTAACTCCTTGCTAAGATACACATGGTATCTAAAACAAGTATACAACAATTACATTACAATAATTAAGGACCGACATCCTTAATTCAAGTTTTTCATCCATAATACACACCACATCTCTGAAATCGACTTCCAAATAGGTTATCTCTAGAACACACGCCACAGCTGACCTCATACAACATTTTGTACCTTGCGCTAGCCATTGAACATTCTTCAGTACCATGTTTGTCATCCCTTAAGCTTGCATACACTGAATCTTCATCACCTGTAAGATATTCCCAAAACTCAGAGACTAACTCTGTCAACTTCCATTGTCACTATCTAGTAACCAGTCTTCACCAAATCTTTTGTAACTCAACCAATATGTAATATTGCATTATGTGATCTTAGATATAAGATCACAACACTTTTAGTACACACAACTGACTTCGCATGATCTGAAACATTCGTACAGTATCAGTACATTGTAGTAACCAGCTTATTCTCTTCATAGAAACATATGTTGATATCAGTGACAAAACATGAATGACAACAACAACAATTCCAACATCACTCAACACGTAGTGATTAAACATATTAAATGTATCAACAATCTACCCATTGCATTAGCAATATCCAACATTTTTTTCCTCAAACACTTAATATTTCTACAAGTCTGATTCTTAACAAGAACCTTAAACTCCTTAAATTGATTAAAGACTTTAGATTTACTTCTAAATAAATAAATAAATGTCCTACTATATTCATGAATGAATGATAAGAAATACATAGATTTTGAAATCAAAGGAACCTTAATATGACAAAAAATATCAAATATATCAAATCCAACAACCCAAAATATTTGTAAGAACTAGAGGAAAACCAAACACAACATTATTTACTACATATACAATGTTTACAAAAATCAAACTAAATATTACAATCATCAAGCCCCTCTATGAGGCATTTACATTTTATGGCTTTGAGACCTAACCAATGTTACCAAGTCATGCTGACATATTGTCTTCTCCATAAAAAGGTTCATCTCCAAAGAATTTGTACCCTTGGGTATGCAAAAGCCACAACCATTAGATGTAGAAGTAACAATCCTTTTCACTACTCAATTTGACGATGAGGATGAGGAATCAAGAGCCCTCTTCTTGGACACCAAAAAAGTACTATTGCATTGAATAGCGGATGCATCTAACTTATACAAGGTCCATATATAAATACCCTTAGCAAGCACCATAAAACCCTTATTCATCTTGCATCCTCGCAAGAAAAATATTTGAATACCCACATCAATCAATTTACTTACAGAGAGTAGATTCATGCCTAACCTAGAATATGCATAACACAATCTATCCATTTCACTCAACCATCAAGGAATTTAATCTTGACTCTTCTACGGAAAATAACCTTCATATGGTGGTCATCACTATGATACACCTTCCCACTGTCATATTTTAATATTTTGTAAACTAACCCCGATGTGAGATCATGTGAAAAGATGCACCTAAATCTATCAACACACATCTTCTAATGCATGTGTTGCCAAGGCTGCGACAAAGTCTTCACCATCATCCTAAGAGTATTTATCTAAATCTAAATCATAATTTTTCTTATTTTTCTCCTTCTCACATCCTTTCTAGAAGTGATCGGTTTCACCACATTTTCAACAATTTTCCTTAAGACTTTCTAGGAGACTTAGATCTCTCTTAGTATTTGGATCTTGCTCTTTCATTTTTCTATTCATTCTTCTTGGTTTTTTTCTTTCAATCTAGCACAAACTGCAAGAGCCTCCTTAGCTTACTCAAAAGTATTCCTTCACATCTCTTAAAAAACTAATAATGCTACCACCTTATCCATATTGAACTTGGTCGTTGTGTTCCCAATAGCCATAACAAGGTTGTCCCATGAGTCCAACAAAGAAAATAATAGAAGAGTGTAATGATCCTCCTTGGTCTTATCACCAATAAAACCAATTAAGCAATTTCATGTTGAATGCATTGAGACAATCAACAATGGATCTTCCATCTTCCATTTTTAGATAATACATCTTCTATCTAGGGAAAAGCATTTTTACCAGGGATTTAGGTTGATAGACATCTTCAAGCTGCTTCCAAAGATCTTTTGCAATCATCTTAATGGGAATTCAATAAGACAAAGTTTTCCAAATAGAGACTTATGAGGCCCTTAGCTTTTCGATCCATTGTATGCTAAACATCTTGTGGTGTAGCTTGATGTTTTCTTCCAAATATTGCAGCCCATAGATCTTGTCTACAAGCATATCATCCATCTTCAACTTCCAAAGTTCAAAGTTTCTTCCATATCAACTTTCCCAAATGTGATTTCTATCTTATTCTAGAAACAAGATTTCGAAAATAATCTACAAAAGCTTTGACTCAAACTAAGATTAGTATTAAAAAACTCACCATCCAACAAAAAAATCATAACTAGCTAGGTTTTGATATCATTGAAAAGGAAGCAAGGGTGTAGAAAACACTACCAAACACTAATCTAGTTGCCAAGACAGTACAAATTTTCTTTAAAAATCCTATCTATTTTAAAATAAGAAACACAATCAAAAGGAGATAATAAACATGAATAAAGATGTTCTAGAATGAACATGAGATATACATGGGGAGAACACTTTAGGGAGAAAAAAAAACCCCACACCAAAATCATAATACATTATATTCCAATGAAAAAATAAATTACAATATGACATAACACATAGCTTCTTTAATAGGAGTATACAACCAACGACCCACAATCTAGATTAAATCTAGTAGCACAAGACTTCACCTGCAAAATATAACATACATAATGCTCTCCAAGACCGCCTACTATCGAAAAATACAACAAAGGAGGAAGCTTCTAAATGAAGACATAAGAGGGGGTTGTGCAAAATAATTGGTGCACTTTTTCAACCACCTATAAGAATGAAAATGACATGTGTACAACATCAAATTACTCCTATTTTCAAACCTCCTCAATTGGGGCACCCAAAATTTTCCATCTTAAGGTGCGACAAATGCTCTTGCACTTCTTATAGTTGTCATAAAAATAATCAAGATTGACAACTCTTATAGTTGTAAGAGAATCAATAATAACTTATTATTAATAATAGATCCTCTTACAACCTATCATTACCCAACTTGGGCACCCACCTTCTCCATGTAAAGACGTCTCCTCTCACTTGTCCTTTATGTCATAAAATTTGTTATATGTTATCATGAGTGTCATAATAGTTATCATAGATTCTCTCATAAATTTGGCATAACATGACACTTGTCACCTACGTATACTTATGCAAGGCCCTTAAATTGGGATGTTTGCCTCCATATGTAAAGCAAGATGAATCATACAATCACTGCCAAGTAGGATGTTGCCAACCTTGTGAGTCCCACTAGATGATTAAACATTTCTTGGAAAATAAATAAACAAATGCAACAAACAAATAATAACTATTACTATTTGCAAAGATTGGGACACCTTAATCCCAAAATTTTCTCAATTATCAAAGACCTTTCAAATAATCCACACATCAACAGCAAGGGGTCAAGAGGCCCGTAGACTTGGAACACCATATGAACTTATGGCACCTTGACTACCATTATAGATATTAATCAAACATGCATCAAACCTAAAATATTAACACAATAGTCTAAGCCAAATGACTTCCTTACGAGCATGCGTAGAGCTTTTTGCTTACTCATCCAACTTATAGAACCACCATATATAGTAAAAAAAATAGCCAATGGTGGATCTTCTATTGTCAATGTTACCGACCCTATATGAATCCACATATCCAAGGATACATTGAAAGTCGATGTCTAATAGGATGACCATGAAAAAAAAAAGAATACTGGGTAGTAACCCTCATATATCTGACACTCTGTTAGTCCATTTTCCAGTCATAGCAAAAATCCTTTGAAAATGGCCTCTTCCTTGCAAATGTTTTGTAAAAGTGTCCTGCCCTATGTTCTTCATGTTGTCACCTTGCTCTAGTCCAAATTGCACGTGCTGAGTCGCAAAATCCAGAGAGTTATTCAAGTTCTAAGGTCTGCAGGAAAATATTTTTAAAATCTGCCAGTGTTGAAAACCCACAGTGTTTTTGAAAATCCATGATGTTTTCAACCTTTTTGGCCTGCATGAAAACCCTCGATGTTTTCGCATCCTTGTTTACCTTTGTGTCAATGTTGAAACTCTGTGTGTTTTCGATCCTTCACCGAAAACCCTGGATGTTTTTGACCTCACATTTATCCCTTTTGTCGGCACTCCTTGTTTGTTGGTCCTTACTGCGCAAGTGCGATGGATGGTGGGTCCAGGTCTGCAGGCTCTTCCTGATTGGTTGTCGCATGGCCGCATGTCAGACTTTTCTGACATGCGATCATGCGATCGCTTTCCACCTGTTCGCGTGGGTCCTGGTTTTTCGCAGTTGCTTGGTGTGGTTAAAGCTCGGACAGAATTTGTGGCTGTCTCTTGTTCACATGGAAAAGTTGCACGAGGTTTATTTCTTACGAAGTTGAGACCGATTGCCACCTATCTTGTGAACCCAGGTCTTCAAAGGGCTTTGAAATGATTGGTTGTCGCATGATCGCATGTCAGAGTTTTCTGACATGCGACCATGCGACCGGTTACCTTTTTGTGCTGAGGCCCATTGGTGATGCAGTTTGGTGGTCCCATTGGCGGTGATGTGGCAGCCTGGGGTTGGTTGTCACATGATCGCATGTCAGAGTTTTATGACATGCGATCATGCGACCGGTTGACACGTGTCCTTGGGGCTTGGCCGGCGAGTGGTGATGTGGCGGTCTTATGGCCTTGTCGCATGATCGCAAGGGCCATTTCCACGGCTTGCGATCATGCGACAAACCCCTTGGTGTTAACTTTATGCGGCGTGGTGGTGACGGAGGTAAAGGTCTGTGGGTTGTCGCATGTTCGCATAGCCCGTTTCCTAGCCATGCGATCATGCGACAAGGGTGCCACATGTGCTGGGGCCCGTTTGTAGCTGTTTGGTGGTCCCGTTGGCAGGTGGTGTCGTGGCGGTTCTCGATTGGTCAGCATGGTGGTAGCGGTGGTGATTGCTGGTGGTTAGTCGCATGTTCGTATAGCCTTTTGCAAGGCTATGCGATCATGCGACTGACGTTTTGCGTTAACTCTCGGCATCGGTGGTTATGCGGAGGTAGAGGATTGCAGTGTGTCGCATGTTCACATAGCCCATTTCCTGGCTATGTGATCATGCGACAACTATTTGATGTCACTGTTGCGGATTTAAGTGGGTCCACGGTACCAATGGTGCTGACGTGCTAGATTCTAATTAGCTGTCGACCGGCTAGCCGTTGGTGCCTGATTTCAAATGTGATTGCAGGGTTTCTTGCCGGTGTTTTCATAGTGAGCTATTTGCGACATGTGTGGTAGCTCAGAATTTGAATTCTACAGGACAGTAGCAGTTGCGATAATGATGAAGAAGATCTGTGCAGTCGTCCTGATCCGATTTTTCTGCCTGGGATGTCTTGCCGATTTGAATACAGTGGACAGTTGTTTTGGCGCGGGTGGCTAAGGTTTTGATTGATGCCAGAGATCTCTATGTTTTGTACGTGCGAAGTCTTCAGACTTGCTCTGGCATCGATGTTTGTTCTTCCTGCAACAAGAAATCACTTCTATTTGCATCACAGTTAGCCTATGGTTATGAAACCAATGCATTGTACATTAGATTTGATTTGATTTTCCTGGGTTTCTAGGCTTCTCTATAATATTTCATTTCTTGTTGTACTGGGTGGTTGCAGACTTAATTTTTGTGTTCTAAATGATCCTTTGCTTGTTGCAATCCTTGTTCCTATAAAAGGATTTTCATGATCATTTAGAAGGGTTCCAGCTTAGAGTTCCTTTCTGGTTCCATGAAAGGTTCTGTCCTGTAGATTTCTCCTTCTCTCTGCATATAGGGTGTTCTTCTTCCATTGCTAGTTCAGAGAATACAGTGCATATTGTAACAGATTTGTCTTATGTGTGAGGATTTAACATATTCTTACTGTTACCAAGCTATCTCCATTTGAGCTTTGAATTCATTGATCATACATTAAGGGTGTTTGATTTGTCTGCTTGTATTGCCTATGTGTTTGCAAGTGGAGTTGTCTTCGCAGAGATAACTGGTTCAGGGTTAGTGTTCATGTGTGTATGGGCTGAAATATCAAAGATATGTCATGCTTGTCTTCCGGTGGATGTTGGTAAATGTATTGTCTGATTCATAGGTCTCTTCTAAGGGGAGGGTTAAAATCCTTTGAATGGATGATAACATGCTTGAATGCACAGGTGGGTGTTAAGTTGAGGTTTGGTCATGGTGTGTGATTGATGTTAGGCATCAACACATTGAGTATATTGCTTTCTTGTTTCATAGCTGTCCCTTGCAATATTGTATTTGACTCTATGGCCCAATGGACAAAGCACTGGTCTATGAGAGACTTAGGGCATCTTAGGGGTCCTTTCAATCCATTCAAATCATTTCCATTCAGTCCCACCTTTTCCCTTTCATGTTGTTAGTGTAGGTCTCTGATTTTCATACTCACTCCATGCAAGTAGGGCTATTGCATGAGATCTTGGTTTCATTGAGGTATAGGATACCTAGAAGAGTTTGAGAATCATTCCACAGTCAGTTACCTGCAGGCCTGTAGTGTGGCACAAGTTAATATGTGTGTGCAGATGAGGTATACCCACCTGAGTGATGTGGAGCTCAAAGTGTAGAAGGATCTCTCTTTGATCCTTGTCAGTTGGCCCTTTTTCCTGTCAGATTTGGAGTGTTGAGTGAATGTGACACTAGCCCTGTCAATCCTAATGCCAAGCTGACCTTTGGGGAAAAGAAACACCAACACACTCTTAATTGTATTTGAATGCACCCATCTAGGATTAGCATACATAAGATAACCAACAACACCCAATATTGTAAATTGGTCATGTCCTCCACCTTGGTAGAAGATTTTGGACAAACCTCCATGGACAACTTTGTTCCAATTGCAACATGAACTATCATGGATCTACAAGTTGTCATGTTCAATCTCTTCAACATTGAATTCACATGCTTACTCTAGATTAATCAAAGCTTTCTACTAGCTATCTCTCTTCTAATCTACATTCCCAAAATCTACCTAGCTACACTCAAATCATTCATTCTGAACTATGTTGACAACTAAGTCTTAGAGTTAGAGATCAAATATCCATTCCAAAATAGTAACGTATCATCCACATATAATGCAATAATGAGAATGTAACCATTATCAATTTTGAAATTAACACGATGATTAAATTGAGACTTTTGAAATCCCCCATTCAACACATTTATTTTTGGTACCACATCCTAGGAGATTGTTTCAAACCATTCAAAGACTTCAACTTGCAAACCAAAGTTTATTTACCATTCACCACAAAATCATATGGTTGTGGCATATAAATCTCTTTCTCCAAATAACCATGAAGGAATATTGTCTTCACATCTCTCTCCTAAGATTTTGAGACTACATGTTCTAAAGTTTGACAATTGTGTAGGAGATGGTCAAGCATGGTCATGATTAGAGTGAGTAGTAGGAGAGTGGCTCACAATGGTCAATAGTAGTTTTATCATCTTTGATTAGAGTAAGCACCATAAGAGTGGCCCACAATGCAATTGTATCAATAATTAGAGAATGCATACTCACCATTTTTGGGAGATGGCTAGGGAGAGGCCCTAAGTCAAGATAGTGTTGCAACATATATTTATGAGATTTTTTCTACAAAATGTTCATTATGGGGGAGAAATGGTGGAATAATAACTATTTTCTATCGATAGGGGAGAATGAAGGATAATGAACATTGATTAATGTAATTAGTTATTTGTTTATGGGTAGTCATAGGTGTTGGTTCCCAAAACTGTAGATTGGAAATCTAAGAGCTTTGCCAATTTCCTAGTAGGATTACTCAATCAACTTTGGCCAACTAACAAGAAAAGTACCTTGATACAATTCCCCTACACTTTAGGCTTCGCTAAACCTAGGTGGGTATACCTTCACCTCAAACCCTAATCACTTGGTCAAAGGCTTTTCTATAGAGAATTTAAACATTATGATTTCATAAGGTGGCAATTGGTCCTTGAGATTAATCAAAATGAACTGTATGTATGTTGTGAATTGAATATTTTTTTAAGAGAATATTATTATGAATTATGAATATGAATTATGGAACAATGAACTCTGCAATTCGATGAATATTCCCTGAATTATGAAACAATCTTTAGACCAATCCTTATCCAATATTGGTCAGATAGAGTCATTCCTTGTCAGATTATGTACAACTCTTGAGAGACAATATACATCATCCACTACCACACATATATATGGAAAATATTTTCTACAGTACAAATCTTAGTCCAATTGAATTTAATTTCTCAGAGAAAACCAATTAGACAAAGTCACATGGACAACACTTCACATGCAATCTTTGAAGATCCAAGAAGTATATTGCAACACTAATCTTTTCAATAAATATATTTAAAAAGTAGCAATTGAATCTGATTCAATAATCCGAGAGGACTAACCTGATCAAGTTTAATAAACAAATCTTCAATTTGGATAGAAAATAGAGTTTTTGTATTAATTTCAAAAAATAGGTACAATTGATTTGTGATTCAATTGCATTGCTCTATAGAATCATTTTCAAAACTAATCTTCCATCTAAAATTAATATGTATTACATTTTGTATCTATTGTAAAATCTAAATTCTCCCTTCCCTTTACATTTTACACCACACATATATATTTGGTTGAATGGTTTTCACACCCCATTAGGGTGAAAAGACACCACCCTTCAATAAAATCAAGAAACTTCTTTTGAAAAACCTAATCAACAAATTAACTAATAACTACCTATCTTTCGGATTTGGTTTTGGTCGAAAACCCAAAACATCTTGTGAAAAGCTAAGATTTTGACTGGAGCTTGGAAATTGGATTTCTAAACTGGGTCATTTTTATATTTTTAATTTTAGCTCGTTTGTACCCTCTATTGACATCATTTTTTCAGCATGTAGAAATTACAACATTTCTAAAGCATGTTTTCTCAAGGATTTTCTTCTAATGGAATTTGTTCCGATTTACAAACCTCAGAGAAATTGTATCAATATATCTTGTGCCATTTGAACTCTATTATACTATATCTCCATGATTCTCTTTGATTGGCTCTTCTTCCTTCTCAACAAATCCTCAAATCTCGATCATTACTTGTGTTGTTTTAATTCATGTGTTGGCTCTTTTAATTTCGAACTCATAAGCATTTAATCTACCTTATGCCAATTTATCTTTTCAAGCATCAACTTCAAATCTTCTAACAGATCCTCTCAGCACTCGAGATGTACATTCCGAGTTATCAAATTATCCACCTTCTAATTAATGTTTGTCCTTTTAAATTTTCACATTGTTCGCCAGTTCGCCATTCTCCCTTTGGTTCATCACGAAATAGTGAAATTTTTCTACTTCTAGACTATCATTAATGTGGCCCCCAAAATAGCGAAAAATCACTATCTCACATATCTTTATCCTTACTCCAGTGCAATGGAAAAATTTTGATATTTTGTAGCTAATGTTCTGAGGACCTGCGAAATAGCGAAACATTCCCCCTTTTGACTCATTGTTTAAAAAAAATTTATCACAATTTTCCAAATATAAGATTTCTCCTTTACCAAACATAAAAATGTGGCACTTTTCCAAGCTTCAAAAAGAAAAATTTCAAGTGATCCCATAGTGGCTCTTTTTGGGGACATGCTCCTTGTGAGTATAGCAAGAATTCAGTTATCTCTGGTAGAAACAGACCAAGCGCCAAGTCCATTGGACTATAGAGTCTATGCATATTTAAATAATTTGATCAGATCTTAGCCACCAAAAATATGGAATCAACATTTGCCCATGTCAAACATCTGATTTTGATCATGTAGTAATATAAACATCTTGACAATATTATCATCATCCCTTTCTTTATCATGTTTCACCTCTTGATTAATTGATTTCCTTTCAAACATTTGGGACAAGAAAATCTTAAGAGCATATCCTTCCTCACACTTGGCTCCAAAGTCTTTTCTCTCCCTTTGTCAAGACATGTATTTTGCTTTGACTATATCACCATTTATCATTTCATTTTCCTTCATGTACAATGAGTTTGAAAAAATCTTGGAGTCATTTGGGAACACATTCTCGTCTATATCCTTGTTAAGAAATGGATTTGAAAATATAGAAGTTTCAGGCATACCTTCCTAGAAGCTTTCTTGTGATTCATCACACAAGAGATCATTTGGTGTATCATAATGCATATTTTCACTGAATGAATCCTCCTGAGAGTCATCATGTGCTTCATCAATTCTATCTTGAATATGCACTAATTAATTAATCTATTTATTTTGGTAGTTTGAGAAAAATTTGGGACCACTTTTCTGAAGATGTCTTTGATATTTAATGTCTAATAAATCTAACATTTCTTCTACACTAAGAAGGTCTTCTTCCTCATCACTGGTATCTATTTCAACACAAGTGTCATCATGAATGGATTCTTCCTCAATCTCGTAAAAAAATCCTTCTTTTGAATCTGAAACATCATTAGGTCTTTGTATCTCTTCTACATATTTTACCCTGTATTCATCATCTTCTTTTAATATATGCACAATGAACTCTACAAAAGGATCACCTAGTAAGATTCCAAACTCACACATTTTATTTATTAATTCCTTGCGCGAAGGCATAATGTCTGAAGGTTTTTCTCAATAAATGTTCACCATCATTATCAACAAATGTGCTAAAGATTCGCCTTCATATCTTCTAAACTAAAAAATGCATCCAAGGGAGACATGTAAGATTCTTCTTCCACAATGTAACTATGTCTTTCTTCATAGTACGTGTTTTCTTCTTCCTCACCTACATCATGGAACACATCAAGAAACCACTGCTGAAAATCTCTCCATGATGAGATACTCTGTGTAGGTAATGATTCATATGTTTATCTTGCATTATCCTTTAATGTTCTGACAAACAGTTTCATCATGTAATCTTATGTACAAATCTCATGATCCTCTATGAATGTATAAAATGCATCCAAATGATCAAGTGTTGATTCGTCATACTCCCCATGAAACTTTGGTACAAGTTGTGAAAGCTTTGAGAATAGCTTATTTGGGTTACACTAAAATCTTCTGAGATCTAATGGCCTGATGCCATTTGGAATAAATGGTCTTCTCTGAAATGGCTGTTTATTTTGATACATTCTGAAATAGAACTGCTATCTCTTTCAAAGATAAAAAAATTCATCTCCTTCTAGATCTTCTCCCTCAATAGAGTCACTGACTGAAATGTTTATTGAATAGAGTTGCCACCTCTCTTCGAGGAAAATGTTACTTCTCTGGTCTTATAGGTTCTTCCTTCCAGCAGAGTGTACTTTTACAGAGATTCTAGAATTTATATTTTTTAAATAACTCTCCAATAGAGTTGTCAATCTGTTGGTTGTGTAACTCGGATGGGGAAAAATTGAATTGTCAATCTTCTACAATTTATCACCGATAACAGAGATTCTATGTAATCTTCAAAATATTCTTATGAACAACTCCCCAACAGAGTCGTCAATCTGTTGGTTCCCAAAACTACAAATTGGAAATCCAAGAGCTTTGTCAATTCCCTGATAGGATTACTCAATCAACTTTGGCCAACTAATAAGAAACGTATCTTGATACAATTCCCCTGCACTTTAGACTTTGCTAAACCTAGGTGGGTATACCTTCACCTCAAACCCTAATCACTTGGTCAAAGGATTTTCTATAGCGAATTTAAACCTTATGGTATCCCAAGGTGGCAATTGAATCTTGAGATTAATCAAAATGAATTGTATGTATGTTGTGAATTGAATGTTTTTGTAAGAGAATATTATTATGAATTATGAATATGACTTATGGAACAATGAACTCTACAGTTTGATAAATATTCCCTGAATTATGAAATAATCTTTAGACTAGTCCTTATCCAATATTGGGAAGATAGATTCATTCATTGTCAGAGCTTTATGTACAACTCTTGAGAGGCAACATACACCATCCACTACCACACATATATATGGAAAAGATCTTCTACAGTACAAATCTTAGTACAATTGAATTTAATTTCTCAGAGAACCAATTAGACAAAGTCACATGGACAACACTTCACATGTAATCTTTGATGATCCAAGAAGTATATTGCAACACTAATATTTTCAATAAATATATTTAAAAAGTAGCAATTGAATTTGAGTCAATAATCCTAGAGGACTAACCTGATCAAGTTTAATGAACAATTCTTCAATTTGGACAAAAAAGAATCTTTGTATTAATTTCAAAAAATAGGTACAATTGATTTGTGCTTCAATTGCATTTCCCTATATAATCATTTTCAAAATTAATGCTTCCATCTAAAATTAATATGTATTACATTTTGTATGTATTGTAAAATCTAAATTTTCCCCTCCCTTTACATTTTACACCACACATATATATGTGTTTGAATGTGTTACTCCTAAATGGATTAAGTGTTGTCATTAGTATTCATTTGTACAGTCGGTAACACAAGAAGATAGTTCAATCGGTTATCAATACGTATTACTCACTGAGAAAAGAGGTTACCGAGTATAACAATTATCGAGTACACAGGAGTACCGAGTGCTAGTGAACACGGAGATCGAGAGACAGTATTTACTGAGTAATCTAGAGTTTCCATAAAAGTTTGGAATGACACACAGTTTAAGGTGAAAATTTTTTTGTCGAGCAAGAAAATGGTTTACCAAGATTGAGGTGAATATTTTTTGCGGATGTAATCATTTAATAAATGATGATTCTTATGTAATGATTGTTACAAGTACTGGTTGCCGTTGCACTAAAAGATCGACCTGTTAATGCCCGATACAACCACTAGACTTATAGAAGACACAAGAGGCGATTAAGCCATGTCACGAATCCTGAGGGGAGCACTAACCATTTTTCCAACAATCTCCCCCTCAGCATTACCCGAGGGGATTTGAACCTGTGACCAAGCTCTGATACCACTTGTTACAAGTAGTGGCTACTGTTGCACCAAAAGATTGACTTGTTAATGCTCGATACAACCACTAGACTTATAGAAGACACAGGAGGCGGTTAAGCCATGTCACGAATCTCGAGGGGAGCATTGACCATTTTGTCAACAATGATGATCTAGGTTAATCATATGAACCATTGATCTTAGGTTTTCTAAGATAATGTAAAAACCTAATTAGGTTAAATCAATTTGATATAAGTATTGTTAAGATGTCATTTTGACATGTATCATCAAGAAGTAGCCACACTCAAGGACATCTGAAGATCAAACAAGGTTTTGACAAAAAGGATTTTGACAGAAGCATTCAGTTTATCATAACAAATATAAGGCTACCGAGCAATTTAGGACATACTCATCACAAAAAGTTGATATCTTTATTGTACTTAAAGGATCTGATATCAACAATTTGAGTTGTATTTCATTTAGGTCATATATCACTGTTACTCTAACAATTGTAGCAGACTCAATCTCCTAACAGAGTGGACTTAACCGTCCTTAGTAAAATCTCATAACCGAGTGCACACATGTATTGTGTTGCTAAAATCCTCTAACTAGGTAGATCTAGTTGACCTTATTGTTACTCCTAATAGGGTAAGATCACCAGAAGTGATCAATCTTTGTAAGCCTTAACCGACAACTTTATTTCTGCAAAAGTGAAGCTTTGTGGGTTCCATTCCCACCGCAGTTTTTACCTTCTAACAAGGGTTTTTGCGATACCAAAATACATGTGTCGTGTATTGAAATTTCATGTATGTTTTATTGATTTTATTATATGCATTTACATTTTAGTTATGGTATTGAATGTATGGCGAATGCAATCTACACAATCGTTTATTGAAGTTCATGTTTACAAGGATTAGTTAGAAAAATTTTAAGGGTACTGATTCACCCCTCCCCTCTCAATACACACCTTTCTATAATTCCAACAAAATGGTTTTCACGCCCGTTTAGGCTGGAAAGACACCACCCTTCAATAAAATCAAGAAAATTCTTTTGAAAAACCTAATCAACAAATTAACTAATAACTACCTATCTTTCAGATTTGGTTTTGGTCAAAAACCCAAAACATCTTGTGAAAAGCTAAGATTTTGACTGGAGCTTGGAAATTGGATATTTTGAACTAGATCATTTTTATATTTTCAAATTTCGCTCATTTGTACCCTCCGTCGACATCATTTTTTCAGCATGTAGAAATTACAACATTTCTAAAACATGTTTTCTCAGGGATTTTCTTCTAATAGAATTTATTTTGATTTGCAAACCTTGAAGAAATTGTAGCAATATATTTTGTCATTTGAACTCTATTATACTATATCTCCATGATTCTCTTCAATTGGCTCTTCTTCCTTCTCAGCAAATCCTCAAAGCTCGATTTTTACTTGTGTTTTAATTCATGTGTTGGCTCTTTTAATTTCGAACTCATAAGCATTTAATCTACCTTATGCCAATTTATCTTTTCAAGCATCAACTTCAAATCTTCTGACAAATCCTCTCAACACTCGAGATGTACATTTCGAGTTATCAAATTGGCCATCTTCTAATTAATGTCCGTCCTTTAAAATTTTCATATTGTTCGCCAATTCACCAATCTCCCTTTGGTTCATCACAAAATAGCGCAATTTCACTACTTCTCAACTGTCATTAATGTGGCCCATAAAATAGCAAACAATCGCTATCTCACACATCCTTATCCTTACTCTAGGGCAATGGTGAAATTTTTCTATTTCGCAGCTGATGTTTTGAGGACCCACGAAATAGTGAAACATTGCCCCTTTTGACTTATTTTTTAAAATATTTTCATCATAATTTTCCAAATATAAGATTTCTCCTTTACCAAACATAAAAATTTGGCACTTTTCCAAACTTCAAAAAGAAAATTTTCAAGTGATCCAATGGTAGGTTTCACTCACATTCCTTAATCTATATATACAACAATGTATTGTAGGAATGTAATGGAGAATGGAGAATGAATGTAATGGAATAGTTTTAAATTTGTTATATTTCTTTTGTTGTGCATTAAGTAGTTTTTCCAATTTTATTATTACTTTCATATTCCTTCAAACACATGCACACAATGACTTCATGTTTTAATGGTACTTTACAAAAATGTCCAGGGTTTCCTTACATAGCTAGCAAGACCCACACAACTAAAAAGGTCACACATGCATGTATAATGAATTCATTACAAGGATAATTCAATAAGATTCGCTCATGCAATTGATGTATTCACAATTGTTATCCAATAGATCTACATACTACAACCAATTAAAAAGAAGAAAAAAATGTTATATATGGTAGTAAATCTCACATTGCATATCCTACAATAACTGCATCCCTTGAGGCTACATCTTCCTCAATTTAATGTACTTTCAACAACAAATGTTCCTGCAACCATTGATCTGTGATATTGTCCTTATAGACCCTAACGTGCATAGGATACATTGGCTAGAGTTAAATACCTAGTCATACCCTCCATCAATAGTATTTACATGCTTACAAGGTAGTTTGCGACCAACACACATGTTGCATACATGTTTAATTTATATGTCACTTTCATTAGAATCTACAAAAAGAAAATTTTAGTTCAACAAGTTTCTATCCCAATAACCACTCAAAAAGCTTTGTATTATGCCTAAACCTATCACAGTTCAATCTGATGCAAAAGTCAAACACAACAATGTAGATGGCATGCATTGCAAACAGAAAGAATTCCACAATCTATGCCCCAATGAAGGGTAAACATTTACAATATTAGAAAGATAATTTGTTTGTGAAATTCAAATAAGTCGATATCTTATACAATCTTGAAAAGGTCTCTTGTATTTGAAATTCAAATTAGCCAAAATCTCACATACTAGATCCAGTCAAGGTGCAACTTACATTTTAAATCCAAAATCCAAATGAACAATTTTTTTTCCAAAGGAAAGTTCATGAGTGCAATCTTTGACTTCAAGTGGAATATAATAGTGCCCTAGCAAGAATTATAAAATTCATTATGAGTAGTCTTCATAAATGTAAAAAGAAATTGTGATATGTAGAACAAGTTGTATATATAGAATCTAGACGAAGTGATAACATGTGCAAATAACACTAAAATGTAAGCCTCCTGAAAACATGTTGTATATACAGGATTTAAAATGGAGTGATTCCATATGCAACTAATACTAGAATGTAAATCTCCTAAAAAAACCAACGGTTTCTTGATTGCATCAACATTTAAATCCCTAAAATTTGATTTCAAACCATATCTGATCTTTATTCGCACAAAATGTACCTCATATTTAGTGCTCACACCTAAATACCTTATCTTAATAGCTTAAAGAAAAACAACCAGCCCAAATAAATTTAGACAAATATAGATGGTGATACATATAATGGGGTTTCCATATATTCTATAAAATTAAAACACCTTGCCAATGATGAGCACAAAATTCAATAAATAGATAAAGTTCTGACAAGCATCCGTTCTGATCCCAATACAATTATTATAACAAGCATAAGTACCACTAAACATCTGAACTAGTGACATAACAACTTTAAAGAGATCAGAAACTTGTACTTGTTTCTACACTCCTATTGTAGAAAAACAACTCAAATCCTCAACTCCAATGGAAGGCAATCATTGTTGAAGTTGAAAACAGTTGTGCTTGTTTAAGAAGTCTTGCAGATTTATAAAGTAGATGCAATTGATGGAGGTATACCCAAACTCTATTGTAGAAAAACAACTCTAATCCTCAACTCCAACAGAAGGCAATCCTTGCCAAAGTTGCAAAAATGATGTGCTTTTAAAAATAGCCTTACAGATTTATAAAGTAAATGTAATTGATGGATGTATACACAAACTCTATACACTTTTCTAGCACCCTCCCTGCACATTTCAAGATGGTGGAGTTTCTATGTGTCATAGTTGTGATTAAACTAATGAAAATGCTTTCGAAAAGACCCACTGATATCTTGACAAAATGTCTACATGAATAGCCCCATGAAATGTGATGGTTGAAGAATAATGTCCAAAATTATCTTGTTGAACATACCTCCAGAGATTTTAAGCAAAGGCATATTTCTTTGATAAAATATAGATGATTGCATTTTGTGTGTGTGTGTTGGGGTGGTGGGGTTATTCTCATTTAAATGTGCTTTCTTGGACTTTGACCTTTGTTACATATATATTATATCTTCATATAAGATTCATATTTATTCTTGCATGGTGGCTAAAACATGCAGGGATTTATTGAATCCTAGCAAATAGAGATAAATGTTGAATTAAAGAGTTGATTCAACTAAAGAGCAAATAGCCCTTGGAGAATTAGTAGAGAACAGTTTTATAAAAAAATAGCATTGGATATGAATTCAATGATTTCCTACACAAAGCAACTATAGAAGCTAGGCTCACAACTAAAAACGAGAAGAAATTGAGTGAGACTTAATCTTCATAGGCATAAGCACGTAAGATTGAAATACATAATTTAAGAAATGAAATGTAAACAATAATTTATTGAGCTTGCATCCAAAACAAGTATATATTTGCCTTCATAATAGTTTAGGATGTAAGAAACATAATTACACCAACAAAGTTGTAGAACATCTGAATATGGCAGATTGATCTTCGGTAGAAAATAATTAAGCTAAAAATAGCTGAGAAGCCAGATTCGTGCCCAGCCCCTTCGAACCGGATCCAGGTCCAGATTGACGGACCGGTTCGCGCCGGATTCGGGTAGGGTTTGTGCGTGGACCTTTGGGTCCGTCCGGATCCGCCCCCTCAAACCGGATCTAGGTCCGGTCCAGGTCCAGATTCACGAACCGGTTCACACCGAATCTGGGCAGGGTTCGTGCGCGGACCTGTGGGTCCATCCGGATCCGCGGGCTCGTGAATCCGGATAGACCCACAGGTTCATGCATGGACCTTGCCCAGATACGGCACGCGGATCCGGGCAGACCCACAAGTCTGCGCACGAACCTTGCCCAAATCCAAGGGGATCCACACGAGTCCTCGAGGATCCCGCACAAATCTGCGTGAATCCCCAAGGACCCATGGGTCTCAGTCTTTATAAAGTTCAAAAAACACTTTAAAAAATCAATTTTATATTGTGTTTTTGGCATGTAACCCTAAAAAGACCCTTATTATCGGTCTCCAAACATATTTCATTTCTCATTTTGCTCTCTCATTCTTGCAAGTTTGAAGTGAGGTGATTGTATTCGAAGGAGATCGATTGTGGAGTGGCAAATACCTTCCAAGAAGCAAATTTGAGTGATTAAGGTATGCATTTGAACCATATTCTCTAATTTTTTGATAGATTATTTCAAGTTTTAAAAAATTTTAATTTTTTTTCAAATTTTTGTATAAGTTTTGAATTTTATTTTTTTCATTTTTGTTATAGATTGCAACAATCATACAATGAGTAGTCAAGGTTCAGCGGGTGGGGAGAGGTCTCAAAAATATAAAATTGATAAAGGGTCTCCTTTATGGAGACACACAACAATAATTTCTCAATGTTATGGAGGTGGGGGGTTTATATGGAAATGTGATTTTTGCAACACACAATATAGAAGCTCCTACTCCCAAGTAAAATTAAAATTTTTAGGCACTGGGGGTCAAGGGATTAACATGTGTGAGGGCCCAAGGGCAGATAAGAAGGGATTGTCAAGTGCACAAATAGCTGCTTTGGTAAAAGAACAAGAAGAAGTTGACAAAATAGTTGCAAAAGGGAAACAAGGTGCTTATACCGGGAAACATAAAATAATACCGCCACCCACTCAACTAACCTGTAGATCACATCCATTCTTGCCTTTGCCTTCTAGGGATGATGATGTAGAACAACTACAAAATACCCCTTGCAAGAGAGGCTTATTAGATAGGGCATTTCAAAATGAGTTAAGAGATATTATTGATCTCAAAGTTGGACGTTGAATCTTTGTGAATGGTGTTCCATTCAACTTAGTGAGATCACCTTATTGGAGGGAGATGTGTGAAGCAATAAATGATGCACCTTCTGGTTACCATGGCCTTGGATATGAAAAGTTGCGCACCACCATATTACATAGTGAGAGAAAAAATGTAGAGACCCAACTAAAACTAATAAGAGATTCTTGGGTTTAAATAGGTATGTCTATTGTTTCAGATGTATGGAAAGATTGCAAAAACCATCCATTAATTAATGGGTAAAAGCACAATCAAGTGTCACCTTTTGGGCTAACTTATCAAGATAGCTGAATTTTAGTATTTCTCACTAAAAATTAATTTTGGTCAAACATATGGTGTAGCTAGAATCATTCTAGCTAAGTTAGATAAGTTCTTTAACTTTTCCAATTGTAAATATCTATTAAATGCATGTTTTATACCACTTTGGGTCCAATTACCATAAAAATAAAATTATTTCAGAAAAGTGTCGTTTCAATAACTCCTAATTTTTTTAATGATATTTTTTTAAAAATAAAAAAATACCCTTTTGTAGATATCAGAGTCAAGAATATCCTCATATAGATTTTATAGTGTTTTAATTAGACATAGTTTATTGTAATTAAAAAATATTACAAGTAGGTATTTTAACAGTCAAGGAGATGTTGATTCGGAGAAAGAAAAAAATAGTAAATAATATTAAATAAATTTGAAAAACATATGGTGCACTAGAGGAGAGAGTCCTCTTCAAGAATATATATATATATATTATTGGGATAGATTTGTTATAAAAAATATGTTCCGAGATGAAAACTGTCGATTTCAGTGAGTTGGAATTTGAATTGTTATAAAAGAGAAAATATAGGTCACAAACCAATTTTTATTTCTTCATGCACTAGCTATATATGTCATCTATGACATATTTTGAAATTAGTGAAAAAAATATTTATTTACATATAATTTTTTGGTGGCACCTAGACCCCTAATTTTCAGCATTTTTCAGCAACTGAAAAATCGTCTTAAAAAATTAAAAAAATATATCAATTATTATTCAAAAAAATTATTAAAAATATTAATCATAAACTTCATCTATTTTATCACATTTAATTAGTTTACATCATCTTCAAATTCCAAACATAAATGTCATTTTTATACTATTGAAGTTGAACTTTGATTTTATTAGCCTTTTCCTTTGTAAAAGGGTGACAACTTATTGTGCTTTTACCCTAATGTAATTGTTGTATCTCCCAAGGGGTCAATATTTTTTAAGGCGGTTGACTGTGAAGGTGAAGTAAAAAATGCAGAGTTCATTGCCCAGATTCTCATTGATTCCATAGAGTTTGTGGGTCATGACAATGTTATCAAAGTAATTACAAACAATGCAAAAGTTTGCAAGGTTGCAAGTGCTTAATGTGGTAGAGGCGAGATATGATCACATCTTTTGGACACTGTGCACTGTCCATTCTCTCAATCTAGTGATGAAAGCAATTGGCATCCAAATAGAATGGGTGAAATAGATGTAAGAGGAGGGTGAAGAGATTCAAATGTTTGTGACAAATCACCATATGTCACAAGCAATTTTCAGAACTTTCTCAAGATTGGAATTGTCGAAGGTAAATTTTAAAATTTAATTTATAATTTATTTAGTTTCATTTATCATTTTATTATTTTTATGTCATATTTTACATAATTGAATAAAATATTGTACGTGTTGTTTACATATTTTAAATGTGTTATTAACTCACTATCAACATGTTCTTAGGTGGTTGAAACCCGGTTTGTCTCTCACATAATTATGTTGAGACGTCTTGTCAAGGTGAAGGAGGCATGATCACAAATGGTTATTAGTAACCAATGTGTATCGTCTTAAAATGGAAGCACTTCCATGTTAAGAGCATTTAGCCCTCCGAGTGAGTGGTCTGGGGTCATGTTAAGCACCTTGATCGGATCTTTGCATGTATCTGGTTGTTCCCCCCTGTTCTGCTTCTCTCCTCCTTATTTCCAGCCTTTTTCAGATAGTTTTCTCTGAGAATCTAGAGTTTCTGACTGTCTGGGTCAAAGACGACCTGGTAGGGTCAAGGACGACCTAGACCCTGACCTAGGTCAAGGACAACCTCGACCCTGACCTAGGGTAGTGTCTACCTCATCCCTGACCCCAGATCCAATTTTCAAATTTTTGGGAATTACGAGATGTCAGGTTTCAGAAATATTTCTTTTCTCGCTTCTGGGTCAGCCATTTCCAGTTTCAGAATGGTAAATCCTTAAATTGCATTTAATGTGGGTCCATTTCTAGGGGTTAAGGTTAATTGAGATTTAATTCTCCAATGTCGGCCTTCTCTAGAGGTTTGTGCCCTAGATCACTATAAAAGGAAGCCTTCCTCTCTCATTTTCACATCCACTTTTCACATCACTTTTTGCGATCAAGCATCCATTATCTCATAATCTCTCAAGTGCAAGCAAGCAAGAAGGAGAAGGAAATAAAGCAAGCATTCATTCATCTTCAAGCCTAGCATTCAAGTGTTCAAGCATTCAAGCATTCCTCAAGGACATCCATTGTTAGCCATTGAAGGATTCAATCTCTTTGGAGCCCCCTTGAAGGTTTTTCATCCAAGCCTCCTCCTATGCAAATATACATTCTTTGAGACATCCTACATTCATTCTACATTCATTGGAGCATCCATAAGGACTTCAACATAAGCAAGGTGAATAGTTTCATTTACTTTGTTTATGCACATTACAATTTCAATTCAATTTCAAGGTTAATTCCTAAAATGGGGTTTGACCAAGGCAAACCCCTCATCCAAACAACAAAAACCCCTTTTACTTGCAGGTACAAGTGCAGAACTGTGAATCGGAGCTTAGATCTGGATACCCTTTTCATTGAACTTCTGAGATCCACGAACAAAATCAAAGGCGACCTTCAGAATTCTGAAGTAGTCTTTGACCTTTTATCGGGGTCAAAGACTACCTGCCAGAAAGACAAAAGTTTTATGGGTTTTCTCTGTCTCGACATTTACAATCTAGAATAGGTTGCAAAATTGCCCGAAACCGCACACAAACATCAGAATTTAGCATTTTCCAGATCTGCCCTATTTTGAGGTTAGTATTTGCCTTTCATTTATTTCAGATTTCAAACATATACTCTTCATAGCGAAATATAAGGTTTTCTCCTTCATTCATATTCTCCATAGATTGATTCTTTTGTGTATTGACCTTTTGGTTGATCAATTTGGATCTCTCTTTTGGGAATTTGGATTTAGAAGTAGATCTCATATTCCCCTTTTCATATCACACTATTCATTTTGGCACACCTACTACTATTTTATCTCGTTCACAATAGAGCATTTGGAAGCAGTGCAATACAGTGAGGGCCCAAAAGGTGAAGGCACTGTTATTAGATGATGATTGGTGGGCTCGTGTGGAGTATGTGTTGGAATTCACTGAGCCTATCATGCCTATGCTTCGATTTGTTGACACTGATGAACCATGCTTGGGGGATATCTATGATAGCATGGACACAATGTTGGAGAAGATAAAATTGGTAAGTTATAAATTTAATACATTCCTCTATCTTTGTTTATTGAGAGATATCTAAATTCAAAATTGACATAATGATAACTTACATCAAGATAACTTACATGAACATCATTTGATATCCTAGGTCATACATAGGAGAGAGAATGATCCTGAGGACACCTTATACAAAAAAGTGGAAGCAATTGTTCTTCATTGTTGGAACAAGATGACCACAACTTTGCACCTCCTAGCATATGCTCTATCTCCCAAGTACTATAGCGCAAAAGTACTTGCTATTCCAGGTAGAGTGGCACCATATAGAGATGTTGAGGTTGTTAATGGGTATAAGAGGGCATTTGATAAAATCTTCTGCGGTCCAAATGTTGCGGTAAGTGTTAGAAGAGAATTTGGATCATTTATCTTAGGAAGAGATCTCCACCCTGTTGGTTGTTTTCCCGATTTTAGGTTTTGGTCTTTCATAATTTTGATTTTTGTTATCTCCCTGATTTTTGTGATTCGATCTCCAAGATTTTCCAACCCCAGAAGTTCTAAATTCGTTTAAAAGATTGAAAAACCCTAGGTTTTAGGTTTAATTTCCTTTGAAAATCTAAAGACCCTAAAAATTGCTCACCTAAGTCTATTCGGCTGTTACTTTTTCAATCACTTAAACGACCTTTTTCTACATGTGTGCTTTATATTTCCAATTGGTTGCTTAGTCTCTCAAGCAAATTGGCATATTTCTTGTTATTTAGTGAATAGAGGTAAAATGGATTCACCACTATTTAGATGTAAAGGGGGAAATATGAGATATATTCTCAAACCCAAATTCCCCAAAGAAGAGATCTGATTTGATCAACCAAGAGGTTAATACAAAATCGAATCAATTTGTTGGTAAATATGGAAGAGAGAGAGACAGAGAGAGAGAGAGAGTAAATCCAATATTTCCCTATGGAGGATATTATACTTGGAATATATAATAATTGAAATACAAATACTAACCTCAAATTAGGGCAAATCTGAAAAATGTTGAATTCTGATGTCTGTGTGTACTTTCAAAAAAATCTGAAACTTGAACTGAACTGGAAATGCCAAGACAGAGAAAACCCATAAATCTTTCCTCAAAATGGCTCAGCTCGAGTTTGACCCTTATAAAAGGTCAAATACTACACTCTTTATTTGAAGTTTGATTCGAATTCTATTCACAGATCTCAGAAGTTTTTCGAAAAGGGTATCCAAATTCGCTCTCAGATCCAAAATTCCACACCTGTACCTATAAGAAAATGGGGGTTTTTATTGTATGGGGGTTTGCCTTGGTCAAACCCTAGTTTAGGAATTAACCTTGAAATTGAATTGAAATATAGTATGCATAAACAAAGCAATTGAAACAAATCACCTCGCTTATGTTGAAGTCCTTGTAGAGGATTCGAATCCTCAAATTCACAAGTAGGAATGTTTCAATGGATATACGATGAATGTAGGATGTCTCCAATCAATGGCATTTGATCTTCAACACCAATCTTGACTTGATCTTTGCATATGAGAGGGCTTGAATGAATGGAGAAGGAAGGATCATCAAAGGGGGCTCGAAAGAGATTGAATCCTTCAATAGCTAACAATGGATCTCCTTGATGGATGAATGCTTGAACACTTGAATGCTTGAAAACTTGCTTGAATGCTAAACTTCACTTGAGAGCTCTAGATGCTTGATTGCCAAACTTGATGATCTTGAGAGCTTGAGAGCAATTAATTGAGGATGAGATGTGAAAATGAGAGAGGAAGGCCTCCTTTTATAGTGAACCAGGGCACAATCCTCTAGAGGGGCCACCTAGGAGAATTAAATCCTAATTAGGTCCTAACCTTTAGAAAATATACCTAGATTAAAAGCAATTAAAGGATTTACCATCCCGAAACTCGAAATGATTAACCCAGAGGTGGGAAACTAAATATCCTGAAGGCTCGAAGCCCGAAAATTTTAGAAATTAAAAATTTGGAGAAAAGGGTCAAAATCAAGGTTGGACCTGACCTAGTCAGGTTCGAGCTCGAATCTGACCCTAGTCCTAGATTGGCTCAGAACCAAGTCAGGAGGTCCTGGGGATGCCCAGAAACCTAAAACTGATGTCAAAATAGGATAGAATGTCAGGGACAGACGTGAAATCCTATGATTAATGTGATGAAGGCTAGGAGGATCTATTTCTGAATCCTACCTAGAAAATAGAGCCACGGAAAGGAAAATTCAGTAGAATCCTTAAGATCCTAACCCTAATTTCACCTAGAATGAAGAAATTAGGTGCAGGGAAGAAGTGGAAAGCGGGAAGAAAAGCCAAATACATGCAAAGACCTGATCAAGGTGCTTGACATGACCCCAAACCACTTACTCGGAGGGCTAAACGCTCTTATCATGGAAGTGCTTCTATTTTAAGACGATACATTAAGCCCCCACTTTAGCAAGAGTATGAACTCAATGCAAACTCTTGGTAAAAGAGATCAAAATAAAAAGATAATCTTATCGTAATCCAAGGGACAAAGAGAAATCTTAAGCCCCCAAGGACTCAAGTCTTCGTCGACTCCTAGATCACAATAAGAGAAACATCTCTAGAGAGAGAAAGAAGGTGTGATTACCTTGCCCAATGAGAACCTATGTCCCATTGTGAACCACACAGGAAAATGGTGCAACTAGAAAGATGGAATTGAACTGCATAGTGAATGTGGCTACTCACTAGTCAACCCATCAAGGATTTATCCTTAGGAATATTCTATTCCATAAAAATTAAAAAAATAAAAATAAAAGAGATCCAGTCTTAAGGACACCTCCGACCTTAAGGGATCAAAATATGTGTATGTATTTGAAACTGGAGGGATCAAGAGATCCTAAAATGTAAAGTCGTGCTTTAAGGATTAGTTACTAATCCAAAAAGGGAAAAGAAGTATCTTGAAAAATATATGCGTATTGAAAAGTGTGTGTGCAACGGGTGAGCAAAGCGTATGCCCCCACGTTAAAGTCATTGTTGACACTTTTAACAGGAGCAATGGCTTTAACGGAAACATAAACAACTCCACTGATTACGTTTCCACATCGAGTTGCCCCCAAACGAAGACAAATCAAGGGAAATTTCACATAAACATATAGAGAACATGGAAGGGATCTACCAACCATGGGGTCAGTATGATCATAAGATAATATATATATATATGACATTATTGCAAATGAATTGACATCATTCCCCAAAGAAAGTAGAACTACAATCACAAAGGAGGAAAGATCACATAAGATGTACGAAGGAGTATCTTTTCGGACCATGACATGGAGACCAAAAAGAATTAGTGCTACCATATCTCGAATCCAAGCAGATTACACAAGGAAACATTTACGAACAATAGCACATTTACAACATAACATTGAACAACGCATAGAAGAATAGAGATACATATAGGAGAATTTGAGCAACAGTTTCGATTCCTTTATCACCTTGCACCAACTGAGTAACAAGGATTGTATAAAAGAATCTAACAACATTTAGCAAACACATTACAGGAGAAACACAGTACAACAGGCAAACACACAACAAAGCTACCACGAAAGACAAGCCGATCAAGCATGCCACCTACTTTCCCCATCTCATTGTATATCATTTAGGGAAGGTGGGTAACTCACAAGAGGGACTATATCCAACACAGTAGGAATGATAGCCAGTTCCAAACAAGGATCCTCTTGAGAATCACTATGTTTGACACTAGGTGTAAGAGTTAGTTGTGGTGAAAGCATATTAGGTAAATCAATGTCAATGTCAATAGTTTCACATTCATCATTAACATCATCAATATCATCAAAAGTATCTTCCTCATCCAAATTAATCAAAATAGGATCTAAGATACGAATAAAATCATCACAATCATGCATGTGAACATCATTGTTAGTAACAACAACTTCTAACATATTATGCATAGGTTTATCCGAAGAAGTTAGAGATTTTTTAGCTTTAGCATGAGCACGACGCTTTTTACGACATTCATTAGTAGATTTATTACATTTTGATTTATTTGAAATAGGTTGAGAACTAGGAGGAACAATCATGGGATCCTTCACAAGTTCTTTAGGAAGATCAATAGGATTATTAACCATTGGAGAAATAATCACAAGATCTTTGATAGGTTCAGTAGAAGGAACTTGATTAACAAAACTAGAGGTCATAGCTAAAGGAAGTATTGAAGGTGTAGGTAAAAGACCACGATTAAGATCCTTAGGAGGTGAACTTAATTCAAGAATTTTACGATGTTTATAAGCTTGATATGATCAAAAAAGATTATTAGGTCGAGGAGGACATGAATTAGGTAATGAAGGCCAAAAGAAATCCAGAGCAGTGCAATCTCTAGGCCTGGAAGGTTGATATAAACTATGATTAATTGTCTTCACTTCTTCATCATGAATGAACTTAAGACATTTATGGATAGGTGAAGCAACAACATGCATGGCAGTCAACCAAGGCAAACCTAGCTTAACTTGAAATTGATCAGAAGTAGGAACAACAACAAAGGTAGTGTTCACAATCTTTCCACAAAGTTCAATCGGTATAGTAATAGAACCAAATGATGGATAAAGAAAACCATTGCAAGTTTGAATCCACACATCCAATGTATCATAGAAGTCACGTAAACTTTTCATAAAAAGATTTTCTTCAGTGATAACATTGACTAAGGAGTTAGGATCGACAAGACAACCATGAGTAGGTATTTGAGCAATCCTAGCAACAATGTAAAGGGGACCATCAGGAGCTTTAATAGTCTCAGAGTCATTAAAGGTAATCAAAAGTTCTCGAGGTCTTTTATTCTTAGATTGTTGTCGAGGTTTTGGTTGAGTTTTCATTTTAGGTTTAGGTTTTGGTCAAGGTTGAGATTGAACTTGAGGTTGAATCTGAGGTTGAGCTTGAGGTTGAGGGTGAAGTGGAGATATAGATGGATCAACATGCTCCGCTTGATTAACATGATTGAGATCATCCATCTTAGAATTATACCCAATTTCCACAGCAGATGGTTGAGCAATAGTAATAGTATCATGCGTAGGCAAAGGGTTTGTATAGATTTGAAGGTTCTGATTAGGAGGAGAGACAGATTGATTCCCACTACTATCTAGATTATCAACAGATACAATCTTAGAATCAATTAGATCTTGAACCTTATATTTTGAAGAATAACATCTCTCAGTATCATGACCATTCTGACAATGATATTGACAAAAAGCATTATGATCGAAAGATTTAGATGCAATCGTAGTAGGTAAAAGAAGTCGACTAGGAGGTAAAGTAATCATATTAGCAGCTAACAACCTATTCATAATAGCATGTAAAGTTTTAGAAAGAGGAGTAAACATATGATTTAATCAAAAAGTAGTGGATGCAGAAGTGGCATTATGAGATGCAACAACAACCTGATCAGCAACTGCATTCGCTTGTTTGTTTATCTTGACATAGTTGTTGAATTTTTGAAATTTGTTTGGATTAGGAGCAGCATCACTCTTATCAACTAGAACAAGAGCCATTGGAGTGTTTCTCTCAAATTGACTCACTTGTAATTGATAATGATGAAGCGCTGCACAAAGTTGTTGAAAAGAGGTAAATTCAGTAAGTAGAATCTTATCTCTAATATCTTTTTGCAAATTTGAAATAAACATACGTTGAATATCAATATCAGGACAGGATAGGAAATCTGAGCATGCAAATGCTTAAATCTACCAATAAATTCAATCAATTTTTCTTTAGCACTTTGTTTACAATGCATTAAATTAGTCAAAGACACTTGCGGACCAATATTATTTTGAAATTGTTGAATAAAGACATTAGAAAGTTGTGGAAAGGAATCAATTGAATAAGGAGGCAAAGAACAATACCATTGTAAAGCTTTGTCATGGAAAGTTCTAGCAAACAATTTGGCTAAAATCCTATGGTCATGAGCATAATCACTACAAAGGATTTGGAATGTTTTAACATGATGAACAGAATCTCCTTTTCCATTATAATTCTCAAGACGAGGCATCTCACCTTGCTGAGGAACAGGAGTACGAATAATATCTCGGAACAAGGGACTTCCCATGTCACATGTAGGAATACTAAACTTGTTTTGGGTTAAGGAAGCGAGTTGTTGTTGTAAGGATGATATAGTTTGAGCCAAACTGATGATTGTTGAATCATTAGAGGAAATAGGAGTAGCAACATTAGACACACTAGGTAAAGTGTAAGAAGCTGCAGGAATAGAAGACACAACTGGAGGAACACTAGGAACTACAGTTGGAAGCGGATTGGAATAAGTGAAAAGAACATTATGATATGAAGGTTGTGATGTAGGAAGGGACATAGGAGGAACACTCATAGGAAGAAAGGGAACCGTCACAGTCACCAAAGGAGGAGTATAGATAGGAATACTAGGTAGAGGATGAGAAGGAGGTTCAACACTAGTGATAGGAGGAATCAACCCTAAATCTTGAGCTTCTTGAGCTAAAGGTTTAACATTTGAATGCACAAGATGAGTAATACCACGCAAGAGGTTAACACCCTGATCACTATCACAAAGAACTTTCTTAAGAGCCTCTATAGCTTGAATGGAATCTTGATTATGGTTTTCTTACAGAAGCCAATTACCCATTTTATCAAGTTCAGTGGAAAGTTTTTGGACTTGTTCAAGAGGAACTCTTAAAGCATCATCCTCATGATGAGATGAGTGAGAAGAGTTTTGCTCCATAGGAGGATTGGAATCATGAAGAATCAAGTTATCATCCGGGATCCTAAGGAAAGGAGAGGAAGATTCAGGATCAAAGGCACCCATGAGTTTACGACTTCTTCTAACCGGAATATTATAAGTAGGACTAGTGGTAGTAAAGCACATAAACCAATGTAATGCAAATGAACTAAACTAAAGACACATAAAGCATGAATATGAAATCTAATTAGCATGCAAGATTTAACACAAAGGAAAAATCTAATACTAACAAGATAAAAAGGATAGCACAATAAGGAATCCAATGCCAAAATAAGAATAGAGAGGAATCTAACACCAAAACAGAAAGAGAGTAAGCTAGTTAGGTTCACCAAAATGAATAGTGAAGGTGAATACACAAGATAATAGAAAGGGAGATCTAACACAATAGAGCATCTAAATCCACAAAAGAAGGGGGTAAGTGTGTCGGGTTCACCAAAATGAATAGAGGTAAAATGGATTCACCACTATTCAGATGTAAAGGGGGAAATATGAGATCTATTCTCAAACCCAAATTCTCCAAAGAAGAGATCCGATTTGATCAACCAAGAGGTTAATACACAATCGAATCAATTTGTTGGTAAATATGGAAGAGAGAGAGTAAATCCAATATTTCCCTATGGAGGATATTATACTTGGAATATATAATAATTGAAATACAAATACTAATCTCAAATTAGGGCAAATCTGAAAAATGTTGAATTTTGATGTATGTGTGTACTTTCGAGAAAATCTAAATCTAACTTGAACTGGAAATGTCGAGACAGAGAAAACACAGAAATCTTTCCTCAAGATGGCTCAGCTCGGGTTTGACCCTTATAAAAGGTCAAATACTACACTCTTTATTTGAAGTCCGATTCGAATTCTGTTCGCAAATTTTGAAAGTTTGCCAAAAAGGGTATCCAAATTCGCTCTCAGATCCGAAATTCCACACCTGTACCTACAAGAAAATGGGGGTTTTTGTTGTATGGGGGGTTTGCCTTGGTCAAACCCCAGTTTAAGAATTAACCTTGAAATTGAATTGAAATATAGTGTGCATAAACAAAGCAATTGAAACAAATCACCTTGCTTATGTTGAAGTCCTTGTAGAGGATTTGAATCCTCAAATCCACAAGTAGGAATGCTTCAATGGATATAGGATGAATGTAGGATGTCTCCAATCAATGACATTTGATCTTCAACACCAATCTTGACTTGATCTTTGCATATGAGAGGGCTTGAATGAATGGAGAAGGAGGGATCATCAAAGGGGGCTCCAAAGAGATTGAATCCTTCAATAGTTAACAATGGATCTCCTTAATGGATGAATGCTTGAACACTTGAATGCTTGAAAACTTGCTTGAATGCTAAACTTCACTTGAGAGCTCTAGATGTTTGATTTCCAAACTTGATGATCTTGAGAGCTTGAGAGCAATTGCTTGAGGATGAGATGTGAAAATGAGAGAGGAAGGCCTCCTTTTATAGTGAACTAGGGCACAATCCTCTAGAGAGGCCACCTAGGAGAATTAAATCCCAATTAGGTCCTAACCTTTAGAAAATATACCTAGATTAAATGCAATTAAAGGATTTACCATCCTGAAACCCGAAATGATTAACCCGGAGGTGAGAAACTAAATATCCTAAAGGCCCGAAGCCTGAAAATTCTGGAAATTGAAAATTTGGAGAAAGGGGTCAAAATCAAGGTTGGACTTGACCTAGTTAGATTCGAGCTCGACCCTGACCTAGTCAGGTTCGACCTCGAATCTGACCCTAGTCCTGGATTGGCTCAGAACCAACTCAGGAGGTCCCGGGGATGCCCAGAAACCTAAAACTGATTGCAGAATAGGATAGAATGTCAGGGACAGACATGAAATCCTATGATTAATGTGATGAAGGCCAGGAGGATCTATTTCTGAATCCTACCTAGAAAATAGAGCCATGGAAGAGGGAAATTCAGTAGAATCCTTAAGATCCTAACCCTAATTTCACCTAGAATGAAGAAATCGAGCGAAGGGAAGAAGTGGAAAGCAGGGAGAAAAGCCAAACACATGCAAAGACTTGATCAAGGCACTTGACATGACCTCAAACCACTTACTTGGAGGGCTAAACACTCTTATCATGGAAGTTCTTCTATTTTAAGATGATACACTTAACAATTACCCGAAAACCCTTTATCGCGCAATCTCCTTAGGTTGAACGAATATTCTTTCTCTTCAAACGACTTAGCGGTTTCCTTTAGTCGCCAGGTCTCTGAATGTCTATTATGAGATTTAGCAACTACTATGATAAAATTTCGCAGAGTAACTATGTTCGCTTCATCTCCAAATCAAAAATGCCTTCAGTCGGGTGATCTCTGAAACAAATAAAAATTGATATGTTATTCAGCGGTAATGAGATTTGCAGTTGGTCACTGAATCTTCAGATGCAATGTGGCGGTCCGTTTTGCAGGTTGCGAAGTCTCCAATTATTCGGGGGTTAAGTTCTTTTATCTCGTGACTTGGCGATTTCATTAGTTGCGCATTCTCGTCTTTCTGGTGGTTATGTCTCAAGCGGTCAGCGAATCAGCGACACTGTTATCTCTAAGTCTCCCAATGAAGCGGTTAAGTTATAAAAGGTATGGCGATTTAGCGAGAATCGTGGGAAGAGGTTTTGATCAGCGGTTGATATTTAATCTCATTACTTGACAGAGGTTAAGTAATTCTTCTTGTGACTTGGAGAACATAAGTGTTTGTGCAATCTCCAGATTTAACCATAGTTGAAAAGGAAATCTAGCGACAAGGAGATATCTTCATTCGTGTGGTCACCAGATGAAGATGAGTTAAGAAGAGGGTTTTCAAACAGTTGTTCTCGGCCATTGATTTAGATTTGATTGAGTGGTGGCCACGTAATCTCACAATAAAACCATGGGTTAAAGAAAGATCTAATGACCTTGAGTTTTGCTTGGTCGCTTAGTCTCCAGGTCAAACTCAAGTTAACAATTTTGTTCAGCAATTATGAGATTGTCTTCAGTCGGGTGATCGCAAGTTAATCCAGAGTTAAGTGTTGACCGAAGTCAAGAGGTTGAAGAAAATATGAATTTTTGCTTGCCGGAATTTGTGACGTGTCTCTTCATGATTGGTTGATTAAATATGAAAAATATAAATAGGAAGGAGGCTTTGGCTATAGTCGTTGGATCTCTAAAAGGAAATAAATTGAAGTTTTCTTGTCTCAGTCGCTAAATCTCCAAATAGTTGAGTCAGAAGGTCTCGAGAAGATGTTTGAAAAGTCAACCGGCTTCAGTGACTAAGAGATATACTGTGGTCACTAGATCTCGTGATGGATCTCTGTTGCCAGGTCTCGAGATAAATTTAAAAAGGAAATATTTTACAGCGGCTAAAGTAATGACTATAGTCGCCAGGTCGTAGGATGGAAAGTGTAAAAAGGCTTGTAGTCGCCCGATCTCTTGATAAATCTAAAAGGGTTCAAATTATTCAACAACTTTAATATTTGACTATAGTCACCAGATCTCAAGAAGAAGTAAATTCATTTAGCGACTGTGGTTTTCTTCAGTCACCATATCTCTGAAAGTATAAAAGGAGCGCCAAATCTTTTAGCGATTATGAGAATGTGTTGAAGTCGCTAGGTCGCCAAAAGTTAAATTTTGATCACTTGTCATTTTCTCAGCTTACGACTAGTGAATTGAGTTATGAGCGTGTCAAGTAATGGCGGAAGTGACATACTGTTCAGCTTTTTGATCTCTAATGGATTCCTGCATCCAATTCTGGTAAATAAATATAGTTGTTCATCATTCATTTTGAATTACCAAGCATTTAGAAAGCCAGAGTGATAGAATTTTTCAGAGCAACTACAAGGTTTAGGACATCCAGAATGTGCAGAAGTGTTCGAAATTACAGACAAGATGAGCAAACCATCAATCAGTGGAGCCTCTATGGGAAAAGGAGGAAAGGAGAAACTTAAGGAGAATTTTTCAAATGAATTTCTTGTTTTACTACCGGGTTCAACATAGAACAAGAAGGTTAGTGATGAATGTTTTGTGGATGAATGTGCTTATTGTAGAGATGCTAGGACACCAGAAGTCACCGGAGTGTCCTTGTTTAAATACTTTTATAACAATGCTGAGAGTCTGGTCCGTGTCTCAAACCCTTGGATGTCGGGATTAGGAAAATTGATAGATCCTAAGGTCTTCCTAGATGTAGATGTCTTAATTGTCATATCCCACAGCTATGATCCTCTATCCAGAATGATTAGGAAAGTTGATGGTTCTCTTCTGGTAACTCTTGATCGAAGTTCATTCATAAGGGCTTTCGGTATCCAGGTACCTATGGCTACTGAAATCAGTTTACAAGCCTTGGCCAATAGGTATACTAGGGAGGCTATTATGGCGGCAAAAGAAATTAAAGCGCATGTGCCATGAGAAAAAAGAAATTATATCGCCCCAATTGTTGGGTCAGCAGCCCCATTTTTCTACAAAGATCTCAAATTTTACATAAAATATATTGCATATGGGTTATGCAAAGTTCTAGGGATAGATGGTGGGGAGAGGATCACCATAGACCTGTTAATGATGGTTTTGGATTTCCAGAGTCTTCATGTGGCAATGGGATATGATTATATAGGTTTTATAATAGAAAGAATGCATGAGGGTTTACAAGCTTTGTAGAACCACGTGTCTGGTGCCGGTTCTACACAGAGGTTCATGCATTATTCTTTGTTGATGCATCTTATTTTGTACTTTAATTATGACATCATGAACATGGATAAACTTGAGCCACAGATGATGTATCAGGGGCAACCAAACCCGGTGCAATACTGGATAAGGGCTTGGAGTCCTTCCACAAGGAGTGATTTTTGTGTGTTTGAGAATTGGATGGTTCGGCCTATCCTCCTCAGGTTAGGGCTTGATATTTCTAGGCTATCTACCAAAGTTTTGAAGCTAGTGAGGCCTCAACAATTTGTTGATAAATAGAATAAGGGACATAATTGGGGAGATATATACTATGAAAAGGGGTATACTATGATCAGAGTATATGGATGCCCTCCGCCTCCTCACATACTACCATTCTTTGTTCCACCAAGGGTGGCATTTTCAGAGTTCATCTAGCAGCTTATGCTGACTAAGAAGGAGCATCTGGCTTCAGACAGGAAGGGAACCTTTACTCCTTGGCACTTTAGAGTGCATAGTATCACAATAGGCAAGAATGCCTTCAGCAAGGTTGATGAGTGGCTAGGATAGTTTAGAATGCATGCTGCTTCACATAGATATGTGGATACGGAAGGATTCATGGTTGCTGCCAGGCAATATTACATGCCCAACATCCCATTCAATAAAAGGCATGAGGAGTATCTCGAGGAAGATGTGTTAAGAAACATAATAGAAGAAGAAGAAGTGGTAAGGAGAGATAACCAAATACATGAATTGTATACCATGGAGAAGCGAGTGAGACAAAAGGGATTAGCATTTAGTGGTTTCTTCCCTACATTGCCTTATCTTCTAAGGCTTGAACAAATGATGTCTCATTTCAATACTCTGATGAGAACATTTGAAGATCAAATTGATGAGACTAACAAGAAAGGGGATGTCCATTTTGAATCTGAATGTGATGAGGATAGTGGTGGTGGCTACTTTGTGCATAGCATCCCTCCCATGGAACAGATAATGACTGAAAGGCATCAGGTTGGGGGAAATATTGTTGATCTAATAGAGCTCCACAGTTCTCAAGATACAAGTGAGGCTCCTACAAAAAAGCAAAAATTATTAGTTGGTGAATCTTCTCAGGTGAAGAAAAAGGACAAAATAGGAGTCCTCTTCCCTGGAACTAGTGTCCATGATCACCAATTAAGAAATAAAATAAGGGAAGAGAAGAGGAAGCAAAAGCTTGAAACATAAAATGTTGAGTTTTGCCCCTGGCTCTGTGCCAAGATGAAAGAATGATTGAACAAGATGCATTCTTGAAGGATGACAATTTTGTAGAGTCAGAGGAATTCAAGAGTTTCTTAATTTGGCACAAACAACAACAGGTTGCATCTAGTGTTCGGATCACTGAAGAGGGTCAGGTCCCTAAGGAGGCAGTGCAAACATTGAGAGAATATGACCGTGAAGCTGAAAATTTCACCCCAGAAGAAGCTAGACAACTTGTAAAGAATAGCAATATGCTACTTATGCCTGGTGGAATTTATATTCAAACTTTATTATTGATCAGATTAAAAGGTAGGAAGATATAACTTTGTCTTCAGAAACCCAAGTAGGGGATATCATCAGAGGATTTGGGTACAACCCAAGGAATCAAGCATTGGCTCTATGGAGTCTATATCCTAAGGACAAGAAGCCTTCAATCTTGAATGTTAAGGAGCAAATGGATGGTGACAAGATTGTATGGTCAATCCATAATATAGGGGACCTTGAGATCTCTCAAGTGTTGACCCAGTTTGCTAGACTTAATGAGGATAAAACAAAACAATTGTCTGAGAGATATGGTTCCTTACTAGAGGACTATAGTTGAAGGATAGAGATATCTGGATAATGAAAGAGAGGGCATTGGAAAAGTCTGTGGAAGACTTACAGCAACAACTATTAAACACTCCTATAGCTGCCCCTCCACCACCCCAACAACCTGCATTAATAGAGAGTGGAGGTATGAGTGAAGAAGAAGTTGTTGTAGAAATTAAGAAGATAAATGAGGAAAAGAATGAGGCTATCCTGCAGGCCTTATTAAAGATCTTGTAGCACAGAATTGATATGTTGAAAGATAAATCTGATTTGGTCTTCAATGCTTACAGTAAGTTGCCTGAGTTGTAGGTAGAAGTAAATGGTGATGTCACAATTTTGAATAATTATTATACAACTTGGTCTGTCATGGCACCACTCTTTGAAAGATTGGCAGTCGTTCAATCTTTAAGAACAGATATTCTAGAGGTTGTTCTACAAGTGGGAGAAGAAATAAATAGAGTTAAGGCCATATTGCCACTCTTTAAAGGCAAGGCAAATCAAATTGAGGCTAAGATAGCCATGCTCAGCTCTGATTCCAACAAATTTATCCCTCCTTTTAAAGATGCAAATAGAGCCATAAAGAGCCTTGATCAGTGGAGATCGGATTTTGATCTCATATTGACTAGAAAGGAGGCATTTTTAGATGAAAGTAATGAAATAGATGTGGAAAGATTCAATAAAACTCTGGATGAAGCCATAAAGGAAGAGGTGGAGCTCACCTAATTTGTAACAGATGTCAAAGCAATAATAGATACCAGATGGGAGAGGCAGAAGAAAGAATTACAACACACCCAGGATTATAAATGGCCGACAGAGGAAGAGGTCACTGCGTGGGACGAACTCACAAAGCCCAAAAAGATAAAATCTACTGCAGTTGACTTTGATATTTTGGATGATGAGTAAAGAGGACACCTGCAGTACCTGACACCTGACCTTAGAGCATAGGTATGATAAGCTATCAGAAAGAATGGTGTAAGTTAGTCGAAATGGCGGTCACCATATCTCGCAGTAACTCAAGCAGCTATCATGAATATCTATAGACAAAGGTTTTAGTGATCGACAAGCCAGGATTGCAGAACAGTCCAAAATATTTTTGTCTTTCCACTGCCTGGAGGGCTTATTGTAATTTGTCTTTTATGCTTATTAGGGTTAGGGCACCCACCATCCGAAGCTTGTTGCATTCTCATTGATAAGAGAATTCCAAGATGGTTGAGTGATATATATAGGTGATATCCTCATTTTTGAAGGGGTTAGAAAGGAAGATAGAAGAAATATAGAATATAATTGCTACAGAGCATACTTTAAAATTTTGTGTCTGAGCTTCTGAGCATGGGTCTTTTCATGTAATTTACAAGTTCATTTCTATACAAATACACTGCAATTTTTGTCTCTTATTATTGTTGTCTCTTTACTTTTATGTTTGCTCTTGTATGTTTTATCTGTAAGGCATTTAAAATGTACTGATTGTTAAGCAATTTCTTCAATTGATTGTGAGTTTCTCTCAAGGAGAGAATTAAAATCCTTATTATCAATTGTAGAGAGTAAACTTATATGTAAAGATTTTGATGATAATAATATTAGATTGATAGAATAGGTTGTCAGGCATTCTATTCAGATTGCAGATGGTGTGTAAGGCACACTATTGTATTTCTCTTTTGAAGTAACTTTGTAGATCTACATTTAAACTCTTTTGCCCATTGGATTAGGCACTGGTTTGAAGTTTGTTTCTTCATAACATTATCTTTTCATGACTTTTAAAGATACTAAATTTCACTCCATTACCAGTATTTGTTTTTAAGAAATGATTGCATATTTTGAAAAGAATTGTATCCAGGTGGTATAAGTTCATATTTAGTGATTCCTTAAAGAAAGAATCAAGAGGTTACCCTTCCTTGAGTTTGACTCAGAAAAAGAAGGATGAATGTCCTTATACCACTGTTTCGTGCTATTACAGTTATAGTTTCCATTATAGTACTCTGTATTAGGATAATTTGGGTTGTCTGCAGAGTAATAATGTCTTATTGAAGAAATTTGAAAAAATAATAGCATAACAGTGAAGAATTAATCCACTATCTGAAAAATTTAATCAATTTAATAGGCAATACCTGCCTAAGTCTTGTAGAGCTTGAAGCAGAAGGAGGATCCTATCCGATCCTCATCAATTAGACTCTTTCTTGCAAACTTGGAGCCCTTTAAATTGAGAATAAGGCCTACATATTAGCCAAGTTTGATCCCACAAGAAAAAGCCCTAACAAATTGGCGACTCTACTGGGGATGTAAACAAAATCTTTAGAAAGTTATAAGTAACGCAAGTTTCAAGTTGAGTTTGACTCCTGGCCTGCTCATTTTATACCGGTCAGTCACCATTGAAGATCGGAGTTATCCTTTCATTTTTGTCCCTTTAGGAGCTTTTCTTATATTTCCTCCCAAGGGTAGTATCTCTGAATCAAATTTAGAAGGAGAACTTCCTACCACCTCAAGATGAAATCAAATGAGGGAGAGAAATAGTAATTACATGTCTTTCCTATGGAAACAAAAAGGAAATGTGAGGACAGAGAATCCTGTTCAAACAAACCAGGAGGGAAATACATCAGAGTATGAGGAAGTAGTTGATTTAGGTTTGAATCAATATGATGATTACTATTCACCCTCTAAAAAGGATGGAGGGAGAGCCCAACCCCACAGAAGAGGAATCCTTGGAAATAACAGAAGATCTAGAAGCCAAAATAGGAGTAGACAAGACTTTGTTCCTTCTTTTCCCCTCGGTTCCTCCTTACAAGGTCACTAAGTACCTAATGACCACCAAGAAGAAGTACATGCCCAAAATTCTTCATCAGAAACAACCCTCCCAAATTCTGAAGAAATCTTTGAAGAAGTGTTTGAACTAGAAAGAAACATCTGAGAGCAAGCTGCAATAAGGCAAAAAAGAGAGAAAGAAAAGGTAGAAAAGATTAGACATGCTATGATAAGAGCTGAACAATTGAAGAAGCAATTGTTGGATTTTGAAGCCATAAATTATGTTCATATAATAGAACAAACAAAGGAGCAACCTATTATCCAAGAAGTACATTAAATAAGAAACCCTAAGGATAAGGGTAAACAAAAGGTTGTAGGAATTTCAATCAATGAGCCAAATTCTACCAAAAAAACTTTAGATCAAGCAGCAAGATTAGATGCTGACCTTGAAAAGGCCAAAAGGGAACATGAATTGTTGGCTAAAGAATTAGAAAAGGTAGAGCTAGAGGCTACTGCAGCTGAGATGAAAGGAAAGATTAAGTTCATTAGACAATCTTTAGGACCCACCAATACAGTGTCTACCTCCTTGGTACAAGGTGCAAATGTTGTGAATAATGCCAAAACTATCCCTTCATCGGGTATCCCCAAAGCTTCCACTATTTCAAATATCCAAACATCCACATCTTTAGGTACTGGCTCATCTCAAATAGGATCTATTCATGAGAGACACAAGCAATTGGTTTTTATTGGAATTCTCGGATACCCCAATCCTATTCCTTATGAAATTAGGAAAAAACACCCAAAATTCACTGGAAGTAATGCTATCACTTGTGAGGAACACTTGAAGAGCTTCATTGATGTAATAGATGATTATAACATAGAGCCTGATGATGTAGTTATGAAACTTTTTGTTCAATCTTTGACTGAAGATGCTAGAGATTGGTTTAGGAATTTACCTTATGCTAGCATAGGTTCATGGGAACAGTTCAAGCATTGTTTCAAAGAACAATATGGTGATAAGACCAATGAAGGTTTCATGCTTAATGAATTCAATAACATCAAGAAAAACCAAAATGAGGGTGTTGTTGAATTTAATGTCAGATTCCAGAAAGCTATGCATAAATTGCTACAGGTTATCAGGTTAGATGACAAAATATGTTTGGTCACTTCTCTAAATGCTTTTGATTTAAAGATGGGGTATCTCTTGAGAGACAAAAACCCTAGAAATCTTGCAGAGGCCTACAAATTGGCCATTAACATAGAGAGCAATAGAAGAATATCAGGAAAGTTGGGAAGAAGGGATGATTATAAACCTCAAGTCTCAAATAGAAAGGAAATAGGGAGGTCTGATACAAAACCAAAAGAGGATGATAATTTGAAGAAAATTTTAAAAGCAATAAAAGACTTGAAGCCTGGAGAGAACAGAAATAATAGATTGGCATCAAATGACAGGTCGTCTTTTAATAACTTTAACAAATTACCAAGAATGCAAAACTATCCCTATAACACTCAGTGGAAGGATGGAAAACTAGTGCTTCCTGAAAGAAGGGATAAACCCAATGACAAAACCCTTGACCCATTACACAAGAATTCAGTAAACATGAGTGATGATGTCCCATGGTGCATTGCTTGTCAATCACCTCATGATCCTTATTACTGTGTGGTTGCTCAAAGTGTCTCTGTGGATGGAGAACAAGAAAGTAATGATGAACAGTCTTATGATGATCAAGGATGTGCCATGACTTCTTCATGTATGTATGATGAAATGGACTCCATTGAAGAGGATGAGGGTCAAGATGTTTCTACTTCCCAAGTCAGAAATCAGATCTACTATCAGCAAGTTTTTTTTATGAAGAAGATAGTCAGTTGGATAGAGTCCAATGCAACACTTTAAGAGATGATGGATCACTTGTGTTGAGAAGGCCTTTTGACGAAGAAATTGCACAAATCACAGCTGATATGGTTACTCAAGCCAAGAGCAATTATAATTTAATAAATAGAGTGGTGGGTGACTCAAATCATAAGTCAACTGGTATATTCATCAAGAAATCAAAAAAAGATGTGAAACAGTCTCAGGATAAACATAAGGCTGTTGAGGTTGTCAACAAAACTAAGACCAAGAAGAATGTCACGTTTGTTACTCCAAATATGACTTATAGAGTGAAAGCTAAACCCTTGGAGGAAACTATCATTTCTAACCAAAAAGAAATTAGAACCCAAAACAAGGATCATCCTGGCCTTACTGAACATGAAGAAAACAAGGAGGTCACTATTATTAAGCAAGATATAGTTGACCCAAAGTATACTCATGCTGACATGAGTAAGTTATCACAAATCACTGTTAAAGTTCCTTTGTTAGAAATGATGAGAATAGAGGAACACAAAGAGAGCTTTAAGTTGGGTAAATGTAGTTGCTCCTACTGATACCCAAAATGGCACTAAGGTTGATAAACTAACTGTCTCAATAAATGATTCAAATGAAAACCAAGGTGGGGAAGTTATTTATGAAATTTCTCAAATTTATTTGGATACAAATGTTATTAATACTGTGATAGGGACAATTGATCTTTTCTTTCTGTCCTTGATAGTAAATGAGAAGTTTTTGAAGAATTGCATGATTGACTCGGGAGCTTCTAATATTGTTATGCCTGCAGAAGTTATGAGGTCTATGGGATTGAAAGTAGATACACCTCATGGAAGATGTCAGGTTATGGACTCAAGAGAAGTGCCAGTTGTTGGTACTATTAAATCATTGTCTTACTGGCTAGCAGCTTACCCAAACAAGTTGTTAACTATGAGTGTCTTGGTGGTTGATATCCCACCTCAATATGGGATGTTATTGTCCAAAAAGTGGAGTGCATCAATGGGAGGTAGTATCCAATGTGATTTATCTTTTGCAACTTTCAACATTGATGGAAATAATGTCAAAGTATCCAGAGAAAGTAGAACCCCAAACATGATTGAATTAACTGATGCTGATGATTTGAATTGTTGTGTGGATGTTGATATGAAAAACTTTATAGTAGAAAAACTCATTCCTCAAGAAGAAGATGCAAACCCATTGATTGAAGAACTGAAGGAACAACAAAATGGATTATGGCAAATGTATTTTGATGGAGCTTGTTCAAAACAAGGTTTAGGCGCTGGAGTCTTATTTATATCTCCATTAGGTGCCACTTTCAAATATTATTTCCTATTGACTTTTCAATGTACAAATAACACTCCTGAGTATGAAGCACTGTCTTTAGGATTAAACATTGCCATAAAACATGGGATCAAATGTTTAAAAGTTTTTGGTGACTCTGAGCTTGTGCTAGCACAAGTTAGATCCAAATATGTTGTCAAAAATGATAGATTGATGTTATATAAACATGCTATTTGGGATCAAATTGAGTTATTTGATACATTCAACATCTATTGGGTGGAAAGGTCTAAAAACATAATGGCTGATTTTAAAGCTAATATTGCCTTAAAATGAGATGATGTAACTTTGTCTGGAGTGTCAATAGTGGAAATAAAAAGTAGGCTAGTTATCCCAGATAATATTTATAGCTAGCAAGTCTTTGAAGATGACCATGACATTTTAAAGTTTATTCACTGCCTTGACATGTATGAAGATCAACTCATAGACTACAACACTTTGGTTGAGGAAATTGAAGGTAAAGATATGGTCTTGGGGAATGAAGTAATCCAGTTGAGTACAAATCATATTCCTAAGGGTTTAACTGAACTAAAAGCATTATATAGTAGTCAGGATGATCACATGTTAAAGACTAGTAATGCTAAGGTAGAAGATTTAGAAGAAGTGAATTTGGGATCACATAACACACCTCAAATGATTTATATTGGAAAAGGATTAGATCCACTGATAAGATACAATCTGATAAAGTTATTAAGGAAACACAAGCATGTGTTTGCATGGTCTTATGATGACTTGAAAGCCTATAGAGAAGACATTTTCCAACATGAGATCCCATTGAAACAGGATGTTAAACCATTTAGACAGAAGCAAAGACCTATCAACCCACTGTTGGGCCCCAAAATGCAGTAGGACCTGGTCAAGTTGAGTGATGCAGGGATAATTCAGCCTATAAGATACTCAACTTGGGTATCAAACCTAGTCCTAGTCAGAAATAAAAATGGCGATATTAGGTTGTGTGTGGATTTTAGAAACTTAAATGTTGCATCTCTGAAAGACAACTATTCCTTGCCCAATATGGAAGCAATGTTGCATAAAGTTACTAGATGTGAATTATTGTTTATGATGGATGGCTTCTTTGGATATAACCAGGTGTTGGTAAAAGAATCTGACCAGTTCAAGACTGCTTTCACAACACCTTGGGGAACTTATGTATATGTTAGAATGCCATTTGGTCTTAGAAATGCTGGTGCAACTTTCCAAAGGGCCATGGATGTTGCATTTAAGGAGTACATAGACTTATTTATGGTTGTCTACCAAGATGACATGACTGCCTATTCCAAGAAAGCTGAAGATCATTGTTCTCATCTTGAAAGAATTTTTAACAAAGCTTTGGAGTATGGTGTGTCCCTAAACCCAAAGAAGAAAAACTTTGCAGTCAAAGAAGGAAAACTTTTAGGCCACATTGTATCTAAAGAAGGAATAAGAATTGATCCAGAAAGGGTAGAAGCCATCAAGAAGATCACTGCACCAAAAAATCTTAAGGGTGTGCAGTCCTTTTTGGGAAATATTAATTTTGTTAGAAGATTCATTGTCAACTTTGTTGAAATTGTCAAACCAATAGTTAAGCTGCTCAAGAAAGATGTTAAGTTCCAATGGACTGTTGAAGCTCAACATGCTTTTGACAAAATTAAAGAGGTTGTCCAAGAGACACCTGTGTTGAATTCTCCTGACTACAGCAAGCCGTTCTCACTGTTCTCTTTTGCATCATTCCACACTATTGCTTATGTACTGCTACAAAAAGATGAAAATTTTGAGCATCCGATTGCATTTTTTAGTAAATCCTTGCAGGTTACTGAATTAAATTATGAGATGATGGAAAAATAGGCATATGCATTGGTGAAAGCTGTAAAATCTTTCAGGCCTTATTTAGTTTGTGCTAAAGTTATTGCATGTGTTCCAAATGTTGCAGTGAAAGATGTTCTTACACAGTCAGAGGTCACTGGTAAAAGATGTAAATGGATTACTAGGATCTAGGAATTCAACTTGGAAATCCATATCACCAAGCTAGTAAGAGGACTAGGCCTAGCAAAGTTGATGACTGAGGAGAATATGGATTTAGTCCAGGTTAACAATGAAGGGATATCAGACTTGACAATAACAAGTATTGAAATGCAACCATATTATGTTGATATTGTTTATTTCATTAAGAATGCCAGATGTCCAGAGCACATGACTGACAATCAGTAGAGAGCCTTAATATTACAAGCTCAGAAGTACACATTAATACAAGGAGATTTATACTAGAAAAATAGAGATGGAATTTTGTTGTTTTGCCTTGACAAATATCAAGCAGAAAAGGTCTTGAATGAAATGCATGCTGGTGTATCTGGGGGACATTATTCTGCAAGGACCACTGCCCATAAGATTTTGAGAGTTAGCTATTTCTGGCCCACATTATTCAAAGACTCATTCCAATTTGTCAAGAGATGTGAAGCCTGTCAAAAGTTTGCTTCTAAATTAAAGTATTCAGGAGCATTGTTGTTAAATCCAATAGTTGCAGAAGCACCATTTGCAATGTGGGGAATGGATTTCATAGGTGAGTTTGCTGAGAAATCAAGTGGTGGGCACAGTTGGATACTTGTTGCAACTGACTATTTCACAAAATGGATAGAAGCTATCCCAACCAAGAAGGCAACAAGTAGAGTATATACACTGACTATTTGATTTTTTGCTAGACAGTATCTTGACCAGATTTGGTGTCCCTATGAAGTTGATCACTGACAATGCAATGTGCTTCAGATCAGATGAGTTCAAGGATTTCTACAAAGAGAATGGAATAATAACATCTTACTCATCTCCCTATCATCCTCAAGCAAATGGACAGGCTGAATCTAGTAACAAAAGCATTTTGACAATTCTGAAGAAGACATTAGAGAAAAATAAAAGAGCTTGGCATTCAAAGTTCAAACTTGCTCTGTGGGCAGACAGGATTACAGTAAAGAAAGCTACAGGGAAATCTCCATTTGAGCTTGTGCACCGATTGCAGTCAAGGTTGCCTATCAATAATTTGATGCCTATATACAAATTCATCCAGGATGAAGAGCTGGATATTTTAGAACCAATGCAAGACAGGATTCTACAATTGAGTGAATTGGATGAAATGAGAAGAGATGGTTAAAAAAGCAATGTCAGGTTACAACAAAAAATGAAGTACCTATTTGATAAGAGAGCCACTACCAGAAAATTCCAATCAGATGACCTAGTGCTTTAGTGGAATGTCAAAGCAGAGGATAAAGGAAAGCATAAGAAGTTTGAATCACTATGGCTTGGTCACTATATAATTCATGAAAGTTTCGGGAAGGATTCCTACTTGTTAAAAAATATGGATGGAGAAATCTTTGAGTTGCCAGTGCATGGGCAGTTCTTAAAACCCTTTTTCAACTGGCAGTTCTGATCCTTGTGCACATGTAAATTTCTTGTAAATTCCTATATAGTGTTTTTCTTTTCAGTCGTGTGTTTTCCTTTCCTACTTTAAGTTAGTCCATTCTGGTTTGCTTTCCCAAAGATCTGTGGTTCTTGCTTAAACTTGTGTTTGAACATCCTCAAATAGAGCCACTGTTGGTTGTTTTCCCGATTTTAGGTTTTGGTCTTTCAAAATTTTGATTTTTCTTATCTCCCCGATTTTTGTGATTCGATCTCCAAGATTTTCCAGCCCCAAAAATTCCAAATTCATTTAAAAGACTGAAAAACCCTAGGTTCCAAGTTTAATTTCCTTTGAAAATCCAAAGACCCTAAAAATTGCTCACCTAAGTCTATTCGGCTGTTACTTTTTCAATCACTTAAACGAAATTTTTCTGCATGTGCGCTTTATATTTCCAATTAGTTGCTTAGTCTCTTAAGCAAATTGGATATTCCTTGTTATTTAGTGATTACCCGAAAACCCTTTGTCACGCAATCTCCTTAGGTTGAACGAACATTCTTTCTCTTCAAACGACTTAGCGATCTCCTTTAGTCACTAGGTCTCTGAATGTCTATTATGAGATTTAGCGACTACTATGATAAAATTTCACAGAGTAATTATGGTCGCTTTATCTCCAGATCAAAAATGCCTTCAGTCGGGTGATCTTTGAAACAAATAAAAATTGATATGTTATTCAGCGGTAATGAGATTTGCAGTTGGTCGCTAAATATCCAGATGCAACGTGGCAGTCCACTTTGCAGGTCGTGAGGTCTCCAGTTATTTAGCGGTTAAGTTCTTTTATCCTGCGACTTGGCGATTTCATTAGTCACTCATTCTCGTCTTTCTGGCGGTTATGTCTCAAGCGGTTACCGATTCAGCGACACGGTTATCTCTAAGTCTCCCAATGAAGCGGTTAAGTTATAAAAGGTATGGCGATTTGGCGAGAACCGTGGGATGAGGATTTGATTAGCGGTTGATATTTAATCTTGTTACTTGACTGAGGTTAAGTAATTCTTCTTGCGACTTGGAAAACATAAGTGTTCGTGCAATCTCTAGATTTAACCATAGTTGAAAAGGATATGTAGCAACAAGGAGATGTCTTCAGTCGTGTGGTCGCCAGATGAAGATGAGTTAAGAAGAGGGTTTTCAAACAGTCGTTCTCGGCCGTTGATTTAGATTTGATCGAGTGGTGGCCGCGTAATCTCATAATCAAACCATGGGTTAAAGAAAGATCTAACGACCTTGAGTTTTGCTTGGTCGCTCAGTCTCCAGGTCAAACTCAAGTTAAGAATTGTGTTCAGCAATTATGAGATTGTCTTCAGTCGGGTGATCGCAAGATAATCCAAAGTTAAGTGTTAACCGAAGTCAAGAGGTTGAAGAAAATATGAATTTCTACTTGCTAGAATTTGTGACGTGTCTCTTCATGATTGGTTGATTAAATATGAAAAATATAAATAGGAATGCGGCTTTGGCTATAGTCATTGGATCTCTAAAAGGAAATAAATTGAAGTTTTCTTGTCTCAGTCGCTGAATCTCTAAATAGTTGAGTCGGGAGGTCTCGAGAAGATGTTTGAAAAGTCAACCGGCTTCGGCGACTGAGAGATATACTGTGGTCACTAGATCTCGTGATGGTTCTCTGTTGCCAAGTCTTGAGATAAATTTAAAGAGGAAATAGTTTACAGCGACTAAAGTAATGACTATAGTCACCAGGTCGAAGGATGGAAAGTGTAAAAAGGCTTGTAGTCGCCCGATCTCCAGATAAATCTAAAAGGGTTCAAATTATTTAGCGACTATAATATTTGACTATAGTCGCCAGATCTCAAGAAGAAGTAAATTCATTTAGCGACTGTGGTTTTCTTCAGTCACCAAATCTCTGAAAGTATAAAAGGAGCACCAAATCTTTTAGCGATTATGAGAACGTGTTGAAGTCGCTAGGTCGCCAGAAGTTAAATTTTGATCACCTGTCATTTTCTCAGCTTATGGCTAGTGAATTGAGTTCTAAGCATGCCAAGTAATGGTGGAAGTGACATATTGTTTAGCTTTTTGATCTCTAACGGATTCCTGCATTCAATTCTACTAAATAAATACAGTTGTTCATCATTCATTTTGAATTACCAAGCATTCAGAAAGCCAGAGCGATAGAATTTCTTAGAGCAATTACAAGGTTCAAGACGTCCAGAATTTCAAGAAGTGTTCGAAATTACAGACAAGATGAGCAAACCATCAGTCAGTGGGGCCTCTACTGGCAAAGGAGGAAAGGAGAAAGTTAAGGAGAGTTTTTCAGATGAATTTCTTGTTTTGCTACTGGGCTCATCACAGAACAAGAAGGTTAGTGTCTAATGTTTTGTGGATGAACTTGCTTATTGTAGAGATGCTAGGACACCGAAAGTCACCGAAATGTGCTTGTTTAAATACTTTTATAAGAATGTTGAGAGTTTGGTCCATGTCTCAAAGCCTTGGACTTCGGGATTAGGAAAATTGATAGTTCCTGAGGTCTTCCTAGATGTAGATGTCTTAATTGTCCTATCCCACAGCTATGATCCTCTATCCAGAACGATTAGGAAAGATGATGGTTCTCCTTTGGTAACTCTTGATCGAAGTTCATTCATAAGGGCTTTCGGTATCCAGGTCCCTATGGCTACTGAAATCAATTTACAAGCCTTGTCCAATAGGTATACTAGGGAGGCTGCTGTGGTGGCAAAATAAATTCAAGCCCATGTGCCACGAGAAAACATAAATTATCTCGCACCAATTGTTGGGTCAGCAGCCCCATCTTTCTACAAAAATCTCAAATTTTACATAAAATATATTGCATACAGGTTATGCAAAGTTCTAGGGATAGATGGTGGGGAGAGGATCACCACGAACCTGTTAATGATGGTTTTGGATTCCCATAGTCTTCATGTGGCAAGGGGATATGATTATATAGGTTTTATAATAGAAAGAATGCATGAGGGTTTACAAGCTTTGAAGAACCACGTGTCTGGTTATGGTTCTACACCGAGGTTCATGCATTATTCTTTGTTGATGCATCTTATTTTGTACTTTAATTATGACATCATGAACATGGATAAACCTGAGCTACAGATGATGTATTAGGGGCAACCAAACCCGGTGCAATACTGGATAAGAGCTTGGAGTCCTTCTTCCACAAGGAGTGATTTTTGTGTGTTTGAGAATTGGATGGTTCGGCCTATCCTCCTCAGCTTAGGGCTTGATATTTCTAGGCCGTCGACCAAAAGTTTTGCACCTAGTGAGGCCTCAACAATTTGTTGATAAATGGAATAAGGGACATAATTTGGGAGATATATACTATGAAAAGGGGTATACTATGATCAGAGTATACGGATGCCCTCAGCCTCCTCACATACTACCATTATTTGTTCCACCAAGGGTGGCATTTTTAGATTTCATCTAGCAGCTTATGTTGACTGAGAAGGAGCATCTGGCTTCACACAAGAAGGGAACCTTTACTCCTTGGCACTTTAGAGTGCATAGTATCACAATAGGCAAGAATGCCTTCAACAAGGTTGATGAGTGGCTGGGACAATTTAGAATGCATGCTACTTCCCATAGATATGTGGATACATAAGGATTCATGGTTGCTGCCAGACAATATTACATGCCCAGCATCTCATTCAATAAAAGGCATGAGGAGTATCCCGTGGAAGATGTGTTAAGAAAAAAAATAGAAGAAGAAAAAGTGGTAAGGAGAGCTGACCAAATACATGAATTGTATACCATGGAGAAGTGAGTGAGACAAAAGGGATTAGCATTTAGTGGTTTCTTCCCTACATTGCCTTATCTTCAAAGGCTTGAAAAAATGATGTCTCAATTCAATACTCTGATGAGAACATTTGAAGATCAAATTGATGAGACTAACAAGAAAGGGGATGTCCATTTTGAATCTGAATGTGATGAGGATAGTGATGGTGGCTACTTTGTGCATAGCATCCCTCCCCCGGAATAGATAATGACGGAAAGGCATCAGGTTGGGGGAAATATTGTTGATCTAACAAAGCTCCATAGTTTTCAAGATACAAGTGAGCCTCCTGCAAAAAAGCAGAAATTATTAGTTGGTGAATCTTCTCAGGTGAAGAAAAAGGACAAAATAGGAGCCCTCTTCCCTGGAACTGGTGTCCAGGATCGGCAATTAAGAAAGAAAATAAGGGAAGAGAAGAGGAAGCAAAAGCTTGAAACATAAAATGTTGATTTGCCCTTGGCTCTATGCCAAGATGAAAGAATGATTGAACAAGATGCATTCTTGAAGGATGACAATTTTGTAAAGTCGGAGGAATTCAAGAGTTTCTTAATTTGGCACAAACAACAACAGGTTGCATCTAGTGTTCAGATCATTGAAGAGGGTCAGGTCCCTAAGGAGGCAGTGCAAACATTGAGAGAATATGACCCTGAAGCTGAAAATATCACCCCAAAAGAAGCTAGACAACTTGTAAAGAATAGCAATATGCTATTTGTGCCTGGGTGGAATTTATATTCAGACTTTATTATTGATCAGATGAAAAGGCAGGAAGATATATTTTTGTCTTCAGAAACCCAAGTAGGGGATATCATCAGAGGATTTGGGTACAACCCAAGGAATCAAGCATTGGCTCTATGGAGTCTATATCCTAAGGATAAGAAGCCTTCAATCTTGAATGTTAAGGAGCAAATGGATGGTGACAAGATTGTATGGTCAATCCATAATATAGGGGACCTTGAGATCTCTCAAGTGTTGACCTAGTTTGCTAGACTTAATGAGGATAAAACAAAACAATTGTCTGAGAGATATGGTTCTTTACTAGAGGACTACAGTGCATTGTTGAAGGATAGAGATGTCCGGATAATGAAAGAGAGGGCATTGGAAAAGTCTGTGGAAGACTTACAACAACAACTATTAAACACTCCTATAGCTGCCCCTGCACCACCCCAATAACCTACATTAATAGAGAGTGGAGGTATGAGTGAAGAAGAAGTTGCTGCAGAAATTAAGAAGATAAATGAGGAAAAGAATGAGGCTATCCTGCAGGCCTTATTAAAGATCTTGCAACACAGAATTGATATGTTGAAAGATAAATCTGATTTGGTCTTCAATGCTTATAGTAAGTTGCCTGAGTTGTAGGTAGAAGTAAATGCTTATGTCACAATTTTGAATAATTATTATACAACTTGGTCTGTCAGGGCACCACTCTTTGAAAGATTGCCAGTCGTTCAATATTTAAGAACAGATATTCCAAAGGTTGTTCTACAAGTGGGACAAGAAATAAATAGAGTTAAGGTCATATTGCCACTCTTTAAAGGCAAGGCAAATCAAATTGAGGCTAAGATAGCCATGCTTAGCTCCGATTCCAACAAATTTATTCTTCTTATTAAAGTTGCAGATGGAGCCATAAAGAGCCTTGATCAGTGGAGATCGGATTTTGATCTCATATTGCCTAGAAAGGAGGCATTTTTAGATGAAAGTAATGAAATGGATGTGGAAAGATTCAATAAAACTTTGGATGAAGCCATAAAGGTAGAGGTGGAGCTCACCAAATCTGTAACAGATGTCAAAGCAATAACAAATACCAGATGGGAGAGGCAGAAGGAACAACTACAACACACCCAGGATTATAAATGGCCGATAGAGGAAGAGGTCACTATGTGGGATGAACTCACAAAGCCCAAAAAGATAAACTCTACTGCAGTTGACTTTGATATTTTGGATGATGAGTAAAGAGGACACCTAGAGTACCTGACACCTGACCTTAGAGCATAGGGATGATAAGCTATCAGAAAGAATGGTGTAAGTTAGCCAGAATGGCGGTCACCATATCTCGCAGTAACTCAAGCAGCTATCATGAATTTCTACAGACAAAGGTGTCAGTGATCGACAAGTCAGGATTGCAGAACAGTCCAAAATATTTTTGTCTTTCCATCGCCTTGAGGGCTTATTGTAATTTGTCTTTTATGCTTATTAGGGTTAGGACACCCACCATCCGAAGCTTGTTGCATTCTCATTGATAAGAGAATTCCAAGATGGTTGAGTGATATATATAGGTGATATCCTCATTTTTGAAGGGGTTAGAAAGGAAGATAGAAGAAATATAGAATATAATTGCTACAGAGCATACTTTAAAATTTTGTGTCTAAGCTTCTGAGCATGGGTCTTTTCATGTAATTTACAAGTTCATTTCAATACAAATACACTGCAATTTTTGTCTCTTATTATTGTTCTCTCTTTACTTTTATGTTTGCTCTTGTATGTTTTATCTGTGAGGCATTTAAAATGTACTGATTGTTAAGCAATTTCTTCAATTGATTGTGAGTTTCTCTCAAGGAGAGAATTAAAATCCTTATTATCAATTGTAGAGAGTAAACTTATATGTAAAGATTTTGATGATAATAATATTAGATTGATAGAATAGGTTGTCAGGCATTCTATTCAGATTGCAGATGGTGTGTAAGGCATGCTGTTGTATTTCTCTTTTGAAGTAACTTTGTAGATCTACATTTAAACTCTTTTGCCCATTGGATTAGGCACTGGTTTGAAGTTTGTTTCTTCATAACATTATCTTTTCATGACTTTTAAAGATACTAAATTTCACTCCATTACCAATATTTGTCTTTAAGAATTGATTGCATATTTTGAAAAGAACTGTATCGAGGTGGTATAAGTTCATATTTAGTGATTCCTTAAAGAAAGAATCAAGAGGTTACCCTTCCTTGAGTTTGACTCAAAAAAAGAAGAAGGATGAATGTCCTTATACCACTGTTTCGTGCTATTACAGTTATAGTTTCCATTATAGTACTCTGTATTAGGATAATTTGGGTTGTCTGCAGAGTAATAATGTCTTATTGAAGAAATTTGAAGAAATAATAGCATAACAGTGAAGAATTAATCCACTATCTGAAAAATTTAATCAATTGAATAGGCAATACGGGCCTGAATCCTGTGGAGCTTGAAGCAGAAGGAGGATCATATCCAATCCTCATCAATTAGACTCTTTCTTGCAAACTTGGAGCCCTTTAAACTGAGAATCAAGCCTACATATTAGCCAAGTTTGATCCCACAAGAAAAAGCCCTAACACACCCTACTACTATTAATGACCAAAGCAGAATGGAAGATATTAGATGATGGTACATTCATGGGCAAGATTATGTATACCTCCAACCTCTTGCAATTAAGATTCTATCACAAGTTTTTAAGTTTTAACTTTTTTTTTCTTTTTTTTTGTCACTTGCATTGTAGAATTTAACACTTAACAATCTTGAATTTATCTTGTATTTTTTTTATTTTGTTGGTTTTCTCTCTAGGTTGCAAGCTCTTCTGTCGTTGAGTGGAATTGGAGTACTTACGCCTTTATCCACTCAGTCAAGCATAACTAGTTGGCTGCTAAAAAAGCAAAAGACTTGGTGTATATTCACAACAACTTGCATCTCCTGTCACGGAAGGATCCAAAGTACAAGAAGGGGCCAAAAAAGCTTTGGGATGTAGCATCCGAGTCTGCTAACTTAGATATGACCATTCGGGATCTTGCTAGAGCCACTTTGGCTGATGTGGATGATGATGATGATGAGACAATACCCACTAGTGCTAGTGGAACCGGTTTGGGTTCCTATGATGATTTTGATCAACCACTTGCAGCTACTGGAGATCCCATTGATCTGAATTTTTTTGATAATCCATTTGATGATTGATGAAATGAAAACTTTAGTCTTTCATGATTGATGAACCATTGAACATTGAATCATCTTTCAAACTTTAATGAACTATATTTTGAGTTGTCATTTTATAATTCAGTAATTCAATGTGCTGATTTTCTTTAGAATCGTCAACATAGATCAGTGATCAAGTATACTATTTGAATTTTTAATGTTTATCTTTGACATTTGGCATTGATCAATGTCAAGCATCATAGATTCATAGTATGAAATGATTTAGTTTTAGAATTATGTATATTTCTCTTATATTTTTGGATACACACACACATACACACATGAATCCATATGAATCATAATTGGAAAAAAAAATTCACAAATCCACCAACCGGATTCTCAAACCCGAATCCGTCCCCGAATTCAAACCGGCAACTTAGAAAAATAGTAAAGATTTTAACCTCATTATCATATACAGACACCTCAACTCAATTGCCTTATTGATTAAAAATAATAATATAGAGACAACATAATGTTTCCTTACATTGTCACAAATAAAAACATTTCATTATGAGGGTAAGCCTAATGACAATATTAGTTAAAGAGAATGACGCTAAGTAAAATAAACAAATTGGAGGGACTTGATCTTGATATGGAGGTTGTTGTAACCAAGGTAGTCATTTTTATCCGGGGTGTTTTATAGGGTGGACCTCAAATACGGAAAAAAAGAGTCTATTTATTTTTAAATAATCTTATAATAATTAAAAATCATATGCATAGATGGTTCTAAGATATAATCAAAATTATTATCATGAGAGACAAATGAGATTGAGTTATGATTAATTCTTTTTCACTCACTCTTGCAATTGTGACTACTCTAATGTGAAAGGTTTCCAAAGGCATGCTAGTTGTTTGACAAACTGTTGCACCAAAATGTGGTTCTCACGAAATGCAATGGATGTACAATGTGCCTAAATTGGGCTTCTTTAAAGGGTAATAAAAAAATTTAAGCAATCGCGTTTCATGGAAGACAATACTATAGATGACTTCATTTTAGAGGAATGCTAGGTTAAAATGTAGTCTCTTCAACAACAACCTTTGATGAACTTTTTAAAGACAATGCACCAAGGCATTCAAATTGTTCAAAAAAAATGAAAAATGTATGAGCAAGATGTTGCTTTTGGAACTGCAACCATTGCTGGTTGTGCACGTAATAGACCTGGTAATTAATCTTTGCAAATTGTAAGCAATTGCACTTAATATGTATGAAGCTAGAGTTCTGAATTCATAAATGATGTAAACGTGACTACACAATTATAAAAGCTTTCAGAAGGCACATTAGTTGTTTGACAAACTGCTGCAACACAATGTGACTTATGGAATATGATGGTTTTAAGAATGTGGACAAAATGGGGTTTTCAAAGGGCCTTGGAGATTTTCAAGAAAATGCATCTCACAGAAGACAGGTGTATTTATGGAGTAACCCTAGCTGACTTCATTTTAGAGGAATGTCTCATTAAAATGTAGTATGTTCAACTATAACATTTGTTATATTTTTTGAATTAAATGTACAAAGGCATACAAACTGCTGATGAAAAATGTTTCGGTGAAAACCTTATGCAAAACATCTAAGTTACCACATTCGCCTGGCAAAGCCCAAATTCAGAAGTCGGTTCGATGCACATTCGTAGTTGGTTCAGATTCGATCTAAATTCATTTTTTCCCTGTCACATTCACTGTAAAGTCGAACAGCAGGACCCTGGTCGACTTTCACCCGCTTTTGACCGAATGTGAAAATAATTGTGCGAGTCCGAAACAAATGTGGATGAGTTTCGACGAATGCCGGTCAAATTTGGTTGTTTGTTGACTTTTCAATGTTTTGATTAAGTAAAAACAGGATTTGAAAGGTCCCGAAACCTTATACAAGAGCATAAAAAGATATGGCAATGAAAGACCAAAATATAGTTGTGGTGCCCCACCAAACAAACCAAAGGAACAAACCATAGTTCCTACTAGTTGGAACAACAAACAACCAAACCAACCACAACAAAGTGCAATCAAGATTTATATTTTTTCCCATCCTTATGAGAACATAAATTCATATCAAAAGGAGTGGAAGATTTAAATTTCTTTCCCTGTTGTCCATCCATCCTCCACCTTTTCAGTAGCCTTCTACCAAGCCAAAGAAGAGCAAGAAGAGTCCACTAAAGGGCATGCAATATCAAAAACCACAGGAGGGACAAGAATAGCACCACGACCAGAGACAACATCAACGATCTAGTTAGGGACAATAGTAGCATCACTAGAAGGGGCAGCAAAAACAATCTAAACCAAAGCCGCATTAGAGACTTTGACTTTCCAATGTTTTTAGTAGAGTTTTTAAATATTTCTTTTTTCAATCTAAAACTAAAAGTGACCTGTATAACATGTTTTGGCATCACATGGCATTCTCACATCGGGTGTTTGCTAATAATCACACAACAAAGAATTTGTGGTGACAACACAAAAATAGTAAAATGACAAAAATATTAAATTGTTTCATGGTGAGATACACCGTTTTTCTGTTAAATTGTTTCTTTGTCCTACTTCAAGTCGAAGAACAAAGAAAAAGATATGTTGGCGTTCAATAACATGCAAGGAATCCATGAGTGCCTTAACAAACACAAATTATTGATGAAAAATATTATTTCAAAGGATACATGAAAAGAAACAAGTGTTGACCAGATCAGATAAATAAGGCTGAACAAAACATCCATTTCCCACAAACAGTATGACGACAAATATGTTATTTTGTGATGACCAAGAAGATACTATGTGTTTGAAAGCTTTACTTCAGTTGTTTATAACAGAGTAGTCAATGCCTAATTTTAGAAATAAAACGTTCTGTGCTCGGTTGTTTTGGATAAATAAAGAGGGAATAAGTCTTTTGTCCGTTTTAGTTTTGATAAAAATTAAAATTGCAAAAGGAGCTTTGCGTATGGTGTGTTGACTGACTATTAGTTGAGCCATGTGAATTTCAAAATGAATAAGAACGTGGGTATTGGCTGAGAAATGTCTTGCATTGTGTGGAAATATCAGCAGCAGGTGGTCTTCTAGCAGTGCTTGTGGTCTTCCCATAGGTAGCTACAGGTGTATTTTGCTAAGTTCATTTAATATTAGCATAGTGATGTATAACCTTATTTGATGCTACATATATATATGTTAGCCCCATATAGACCCAAATTTAAAAATTCAGAATTTGGGTCTCCTCCATGTCAATCCTTCCTGGTGAACATTTTATATGTTAAGCATGAGTATTGAACCCCTTCGAACTAAGTTCAAAGAGGTTTGAAGAGGTTCGAATAGGTTCAAAAGTTTAGTTCAAAGATCAAGTTCAACAAGGTACAATTGGCTCAGGTAGGCTCATACAGGTTCGACAGGCTCACAGGTTTAACATTAGGGGTAAATTTAAAACAAAGGGTCCCTAATCATAATTCATTGAGATAATGTTTCCAGTGACATGATTACTATCAGAGCTGTAGTAAGAGGAGAGAACATCTACAAGTAAAGTTAGGTTAAATTCTTTGGAAGTCAAGGCTCATATCTACAAATTATGGCCATTCATGTGAAGATCTTTTGTTACAGCATGTGAAGAAACGTTGCATTTCCATATCCTTTTATAAGAGGCAATGAGAAATTCTTGTACTCTGCAATGAGGAAATTAAAGTAATGTGGTTTCAATTCTAAATGATTAATTGTTAATGGAAACTATTGGAGGACACTTGATAAATGTTGGAGTTTGGACAGTGACAATGAAGAATTTCATGACATTTTATAGACCTGTACACATAAGCAAATAACTTTTGGTTCGAATATTATTTAGCAAATCGCTCCGGTGAGAAGGAAGAAAACAAGAAATGCGACAACATATCCGAAAATGAGCAAGATCCAACGATGTAAATAAAAAGTTACACCCCCCGTAAGATGACTAATTTTTACTGTCAGAAATATTTTGGTCCGCCTAGCAAAAAGATTATCTTTATTTTGTTTTAATATATTCAAATGCATCTTATTGTATAAAGGGATATATTATGAGACCACTATCATTATAATGTTATAAATTATGTTTATAATGTTATAAGTGGGTATCTCAAACATCTCATAGAACTATTTATTGTAAAAAGATGGTAAAGTTGGGGGTTCAATTTTCTGGGGGGGGGGGAGTCTTGGTGCTACAAAAAAGAAGTTGTTTTGTTTGTAATTGTAGGGAGAAAGGAATGATTTTTTTATTTCAAATTGTAATTTGTGATTGCAGAAATAAGATCTATGTCATCTTTTTGCATGTTCAGAGAAGAAAGATAACTATATATCAGATTTTTGAGTTTGAATGTTTGTCTTTTAATTGAAATCAATGTTTGAATTGATTCAGTTGTTTCTGAATTTAATTATCTCTTATTTAATTACAATACATATTTGTTATTTGGTCTTTGATCCTTGGTTATTCATGTATTTGGAAGAGAATGGTATGCCTTCCTTCTTGCATTTTCTCTATTATGTAGGTCTTCAAAAGTGGACTTTGTGTCATTTATCTGTTGTTCTTAGTTGTTAATTTCTTTTGCATCTATTATGTGTTGATGGGTAGATGTTTGTGTGCCTTACATGCTTTCAGGTTAAAAGCATCTTTATCAGTAGTTTAGTGAATTCATTAGAAATCTCATACGGGGAGCTGTACCTAGGACAATTCAGAGGGAAGATAATTGTTGTATATCTTACCCAACTGTTAGTAGCATTTGTACTTCTTTCTAGGCATTGTGAGTTTTTGTGTGTTGATCTTTTTTAAGTGCAAATTTGTTCACTAACAATATATATATATATATATATATATATATATATATATATATATATATATATATATATATATATATATATATATATATATATATATATATATATATATATATATATAATCTTGTACAGACAAACACAAAATGAATCCGAACCCAACCCCCAAAAAAATTGGACGAATTTTGAACTTGAATCTCGAACCCGCATCTGTACCAAAATCCAAACCGACAACTTAGCAAAATATAGATTTGGTGGTTAGCCTTTGAAGAAATTTAAGCAATTGCACTTGAAAGGTATAAAGCTAGACATGACAACCTTTTCTTGTACCTTTCCAACTTGGACTATGGAACAGGCTAGGCTTTAGTTCAAAGCATAAAGAATGGAATGATGGACCTCAACTCCCACTCACCAAACTTATGATCCTTGACAGACAGAAAGAATATGAAGGATCAAAGTTAAGCAACATTCAGGTTCTCATGATTTTGGAAAGAAATTCAGTATATCTACAAGACAAAGGGAATGCATTCTATTGATCATCAGATGATTTACAAAGTCTTATCCATTTCACATGCATATGCACTAGCTAAAAACTCTTCATTGATCTTGTGTCTTAAACTTCTTGCATGTACAAACATCCTATTCTTGAGTTTTTCTTTTGAGGTTTGCATAAAATGATAGTTGGACAAGTCAACATCCAATGTTATTAAAATATTGAGGCTACCTGCCCCTTATAACGGACTCCATATAACCTTAGAATAATACAATCTATAGTTCTAAATGAATAAATGCAGCCAGACAAGGCTACCTGCCAAGGTACACAACATTAATATATAGTGGATGAAGACTGAAAAACAAGAAGGAAAAAATGCCTAGAAGAAATGCAAATAACCTTTATCTTGCTTCCCAATGCTCCTTGCTGAACGGAAGAGGAATGTGTCCAAAGTGTTGAGAGATCTCAAAACCCTCTTATGTATTTTAGATGGTGTTGGTGAATGAAGGAGAAATGCAGGTTGGTTGGAGAACCAACAACATAACTTTGTGATGAGAGTTCTTGATTAAATGGATAGCATGAAGATAGTCTATGAAAAGATGATGAAAATGGATTCCAAATGGTTGGATTTATAAATTGGAGGATGAGTTGATCAATGGCTTAGGTTTGATATGAAGATCAATGGAAAAGATTCATGTAAGAATTGGAGAGAGGAGAGGATGCCAAGTGTCATCACTAGATTAATGCAATTGAGGATGGAAAGGATCAAGGGAAAATCAAGGGTTAGGATTGGTTTGACTCCAATGGTTGAAGATGAGTCTTTCCACACATGTGGGAGAGGATGCATGCGGAAATGGATGGAGATTGGAGACAAGTGTTCTCGCATGTGTTAGTACACGTGAGGATATGGGAATAGAGACGAGAATTCTCATGTGTGTGAATCACATGGGCAACTGGTTTAAAATCTTCTTGATCAAATGGGTGGTCATGTTCTTATTGTAGTTTTTTAGGGATAATTGAGATTAATTAAATTAACCACACTTAGGCATGTGCAAAGGATTTAATTAGCTAATTATTTTTGGTTTAATTAACTAATATGATATAAGGTGGAAAAGTAGAAATTAAAGAAATACTTAACTCTTAAGCAATAGGGACACAAAGGTTTGGGCTTAATTAAATAATGTAATTGAGGAATAAACATAGAGGACTAATCAATATTTGTCTATTTAAAGCTCAGAATCAGATAAAGTCTAATATAGTTGTGTGTGGTGTTTTAGCTATGTACAACAGCGTAAATCGGGGACACGTCCCCGGCCTGAAAACCCTCGTCATTGTATCGAGGATGTTTTCAAGATGGGGGATGGCCAGGGGACGTCCCTACCCCATCCCCAAATTTTAAAAATTAGTCGGAGACGTCTCAGAAACTTGGGGACATCACCCTAGTTTTCTAGGGACGACTGTCAATACCGGGGACAGTCGGGGACACCGTAGTTGTCCCTCGACTGTTCCGGGGATGGTTGTCCATCCCCAAAATCAAAGGTCATGAAAAGTCAAAAATAAAATATTTTCTATTGATCGTCGTGGCTCATTGGGGGTCATTTTGTGGGGCCCTCCTCCTTACTTGCCATAAAAAGCCAAAAATGTGGCTTATACTTGCATTTTGTGATTTATTTTCACATTCATAAAATTTCTATGTTTCTTACTTCTACTCTATCATTCACAGCAGCAACAAAGGTTTGAAGTTTTGATTTGAAAGAGCAGCAACAAGGGTCTGTTGGGGTGATTTTGTCATCTTAGGAAGCACGAGCTTGGAAGAGGTAAGTTTAAACATCCTTCCATGCTTTTATTTTTCAGTTTTTTTCAAAGTTTAAGCTTAAAATAGTCTGATTTTTTTTTCAATTGTTTCAGTTCAACTTCATTCTTCAATCTCAAAAAAAATTAAAAACCAAAATGAACAGCAGTGAGAATAGTAGTAGTGAGGAAGAATTTGGAGGTGGTCAAACTAAAACTCAAAGTCATAGTGTTGAGACTAGTAGTGGGCAGCAACAACCTAATTTGTTTAAGTGTCCTTCAACAATCTTGAGCAAATATGCAAAGGGCCCTTTCAACAAAAAAAAGCATCTTCTCCGATATGTTACTGTTGCCCTATTTTTTCCTTTGGTAAATTTGACCTAGTTTTTCCAAGATCCTCATGCTTTAAACCCTGTTGAACAACCCCAAAAAATTTCATGAACTTAGCAGCTTTCCTCTGGTCTCTGCAAAATCTTCTAAGTCTCTGGCTAGGTGAAAAAGCCCTTAAAATTTCATAAAACTAGCCGTTGTATGAAAATCCTTTTGGCCTGTTATATTTTCTCATTACCTTTTTCGGCCACTTAAGTGATCATATTTCCACGTGCACCAAATTTCTTCCTAAGTCGAGCGCTTTAATTTTTCTTAAGTTTCGCAGCGCGTATATTTTCCTAAGGGCTAAATGCCCGTTTGATCTGACGGTCATCACTATTCCGTTGATCCAAGTTGCTAGCGATCTACGATCGAGGTATAGCGAGGGCTGTCGATCTTCCTTTTCCTCCAGCGCAGCATCCTGTCAATGGGACTGATGCCACCTCATCCGATTTGGCAGCTTCTGATTCGTCGGCGGTTGGTGATTTGGTTGTCTATCAATGGGCCCTTTCTGATGCGGTTTGGTCAAGATGCTCGACCTTTAGCATCGCGATATAGCGACAACCATCCGATGCTCTTTTTGCGGGTCGTGGGTCCAAGTCTGTCAGACGTGCTGATTTGCTCGCGTTTCATTGGTTGCTGACTTCCAGGTGGCAATTGACCTGTCAAAGGGGGATTTTAAGTTGTTTTCTTAGCGTATCACAGCCGTTCATCTGCCGGGAGGGATTTCTCATCGACAGTTACGTTTTAAATTTGTTGTTATCCGTTATATTTCAAAAATTCAAATGGTTTCTGCTGGTTTTGCTAGGGTTTTGCGTTCTTTCGGCCATGCACGATGTTGGGTAGCTAAGGAATTTAATTATCAAGACATTTGTGGGTGGGGAAGTTGATGGAGATGACTGTTGGCCGGTGTTGCAAGGTACTGTGCCACATTTTCATGCTAGGAGACGCTAGAAAGAGTTGGCACCACCTTTTGAACGGTACTGCTACCCAGGGAAATAAGATCAAATTCAGAGCCTTCATGGCTTAGTGGAGTCGCAGGTGGGTGGATGAGTCGAGGTTGATGTGTCTGCAGGTGAGCTCAGTACCGGATGGATGCACACAAGGAAGATTTGATCTGATTACCGGTGTTCTCAGAGATTTTCATGATTAGTCATCAGTGTACCTAGGGTTTGATGTTGTACTGCTATACTCATGTAACCCTAGTTAGGTTAGTTTTGACTCATGCCTGCGTGCAGTTGAGTTGTATATAGTTCTTTTTTGGAGCCTTAGTGCTCAGAGTTGGACAATTGTAAAAGAAATTCACTTTTCTTGAGAGTTATCTGTGGCATTTTCTCTGCCCTCTGGCTTCTACAGTTGTAAATCTTTCATTGATGATTCAGATATTGCAGAGGTATTTTGTGACAATCCTTCATGTCCCTATGCTTCCTTGTTTGAATTATCTCTTATTGGATTAAAGTATATGATGTTTTCAGTGATATTTTAGAGTTCCTGATCCCTCTCTCTTTCTGCAACTATTGTGTGTTATTGTGGATGATTGGATGTGAATGCTTTTGTGGGTATACTTCAACCCCCTAACAATCTTGTCTCATTCCTATGCCGAGTTGTGGAAGTGAATATTTGTTTACAGGTCATAAATTGTGTCTAAATCCTCAGTAATGCTATTGTTTGTGAAATCCTCTTTTTCCCTGAATAGCCTCTTTCTGTTGCAGACCCTTCTATGAAACATTTATGCAAGCCTATTCAGTGAGTTGTGATCTCCTAGACCTGAGTTGTTCATTATTTTCATCCTCTATACTGAGATCCAAACCCTAATTTCGGTGTATCACCTAGTAGGTAGTTTGCTTTCAGTCATTTCCCTTTCCAAGCATTCCTTCTATCCCTTTCCCTCAAAAGTTTACTTTCATGTCTAGAAGCAAATTAAGGTGATTATCCAAGATGAACCAACCTAGAACCTAGAGGTCTCATCTCAGTTAGCATAGGTCCCACAACCTGGAGATGATTCCCATGTTATACTAGGTTATCAAGACTACGAGAGCTTGAAACAAGGGTGCAAACTTAGTGTATAACAGTTACACCTAAGGTCAAAAGAACAAAAAAAAAAAAAAAAGGAAAAAAGGAGGGACTAAGGTGTGGGGTTGTCATGTATGTGAGGATGACTTAAGGGGCAGCTATACAAGGGTGAAGTCTCACTTTTTGGGTATTGCATGTCATGAGGTTATAGCTTGTCCAGATTTAACTAAAGAGGAGAGAATAGAGTGACATAGATTGCACATGGAGGCTAAAATGGGGAAACAAGGTTTGACAATGTCATCACCTACTTTATCAAGTGCCCAATCATCTAGGTCTATGTCATACACTATCGGTACTAGTCCTATTGAGACAAGAGGAAAGAGGAAGATGACTAGTGGCAACAAGGGAGGAACAGTTGAAAGTATGTTTAATGCACAAGCACAGGAAGTTATAGAGTCATCAATTGCTAAATTCTTTTTTGCTAATGCTATCCCATTTCATGTGGCCCATTCCTCATATTTCAAACAAATGGTGAAAGATATAGCCACTATGGGTCCTTCATTCACACCCCCTGGTGATCATAAGCTACGAACTACCCTCCTAGACAATGAGTACTCCAAGGTTAATGTGTTGTTGGAGGTTATGAGATGGACTTGGGTTAGGACAGGCTTCTCTATTGTGATGGTTGGGTGGACTAATGTTAGACATCAACCACTCATCAATAGCATTGTCACATACCCAACTGGTTCTTATTTTCTGAAAGTCATAGATTGTTTAAGGAAGCATAAGGATGCAGAGTTCCATTTCACCATTTTGAGATATGTCATAGAGGAGATTGAGCCCACTAATGATGTACAAGTGATCACAAATTCAACAAGTGTGTGAAACTCAGTTGGTTTGATGGTGGAGGGTGCTTACGAGCACATCTTTTGAACCCCTTGTTGTGTTCATGCATTGAACAATGCATTAAAAGACATTGGTAAGATAGATTGGGTGAAGAAAGTGGTGTCAGAAACTAGAGAGGTTCAAATGTTCATTTTCAACTACCACTCATCACTCGCTCTTTTTAGGTCCTTCTCAAAGAAGGAGTTCCTCAAACCAACTAAGACAAGGTATGCCAATTTGAATTACTTCATTTTAAAATTATTTAAAATTATTATTACATGTATTTTGATTTTCTAATTATTCAAAATTATTTATATTTTAGGTATACCACTTACTACATCTTGATGAAGAAGATGCTTGAGGTGCATGAGCCTCTACAATTGATGGCGGTGAATCCAAAGTGGACTTGATGGTCTAATTCTAACTCTCCTGAAGGAAGATTAGTCAAGCTAAAGATCCTTGATAACAATTGGTAGACCACAATGAGGTAAGTTGCTGATTTTATTTAAAAATCAAAATTAAATGTTACTCTTTAGATTGCTGATTTTTATATTAAATTAAAATTTCTATTTCTGATTATAAATTTTTAATTCTTTCAAACTACTTGTTTGCATTTTACATATATATTTGCTCTGTCATCTCCCCTATCGTAGATGTCATTAGATATGTCGATACAAACTCTCCTAGTCTTGGAGAGATATATGAGACATTTGATAGTATGTTGGGAAAGATAAAGAAAATAATTGCAGCTAAGGATCCTACTTTGGGGTTATATGAGGAACATATTAGGCCCATTGTGACACGAAGGTGGAACATAATGAATACTCCACTTCATATGGCAACCTATGTTCTAAATACCAAATGGTATGCATAAATGGATGGAAGGGGTTGATGCAGGAGCATCTTGGGTTCACCGCAATCTTGCATCAACCAAAAATAGTTCTTTGCATTTTGTTCTTGTTTTTCGGTTTGAGAGACTATGCTGGGGGTCATTCATTTGTTTGAGATCGAGTGTGCGGTTGTACAATATTGATTGAGAGCTATTTGGGATCGTCTTCCTATGATTGCACCTCCCGATGTTCATTGATGTTCAAGATTTGATCCATTTCCTATCCTTGGGTAACGTGTTTGTTGCTTGCTTGGACCTATTTGGAGATTCGATGCGCAATTGTTGATCTTTGATTTTCGACTGTTGCGATTGTAGCGTGTGATTCGTGGATGTCTTGTGGATCATTTCCTATGATCACGCTCCTTGTGATTTCCTTTGCTTGGATCTTTGTTTCCTTTTGGGTCAAACCTATTTGTTGTACACATTTCCTATTCTTGGGGAATGTATTTCTTTCTGCGCCAACTTAGAGGCATTACCTATATGTAATAACTCAATGTATCTTGAGAAGTAGAATTGGAGGATTGATAGCTAGTTCATAGAACCTAGATCTGAGACTTGGATAGATCGGTAGTAAGATTTTGAGATTCATTTCTTTGTATGTGGCCATAACCAGGAAGGCCTGAGAGCCCGACATGTATGTTTTTGATCTCCAAATAATATATTGGATCGTGCATTCTCTCTTTATATTCTATGTTTTTGCTTCTTGTGTACTCTAGCTTCATGATCGGACATCTCCTTTGGGGATTCACCGGTCTTGATTGCGTTAAGTGGAAAAATAGACTGGTTGAGGACGCTATTTGGATTTTTCAATCTAAGTTGTGGATCGTGTGGATTTTCCTCAAGTTGTTCAGCAGCTCTGATGTAGAGCATCAATTTTATTAACCCTAGGTGTCTGATGCAGCAGCATCTTGGGTTCACCGCAATCTTGCATCAACCAAAAATAGTTCTTTGCAATTTGTTCTTATTTACCAGTTTGAGAGATTATGATGGCGGTCATTCATTTGTTCAAGATCGCGTGTGCAGTTGTACAATATTGGTTGAGACCTATCTGGGATCATCTTCCTATGATCACATCTCCTGATGTTCGTTGATGTTCAAGATCTGATCCATTTCCTATCCTTGGGTAACGTGTTCATTGCTTGCTAGGACCTATTTGGAGATTCGATGCACGATTGTTGATCTTTGATTTTCGACCGTTGCGATCGTAGCATGTGATTCGTGGATGTTTCGTGGATCATTTCCTATGATCGTGCTCCTTGTGGTTGCCTTTGCATGGATCTTTGTTCCTTTTTGGGTCAGACCTATTTATTGTACATGTTTCTTGTTCTTAAGGAATGTATTTCTTCTTGGCCAACCTTTGAGGTGTTGCCTATATGTAATAACTCGATGTATCTTTAGAGGAAGATCTGTTAGATAGGTAGTGGATAAAAGAAAGCTAGATTGGATACTTTGACAGATCGGTAGTAATATTTTGAGATTCATTTCTTTGTATGTGGCCGTAACCGGGAAGGCTTGACAGCCCGTCATGTAGTTTGATCTCTGAATAATACATTGGATCTTGCATTCTCTCAATATTGTGTGTTTTTGCTTCTTGTGTACTCTAGTTGCATGATCAAACATCTCCTTTGGGGATTCACCGATCTTGACAGCATCAAGGGTGCCTCTGTGTGAAAGGTATTAGATGGTTTCTCACAAGCCATTGATAAGATGTTTTCAAAGTAGGAGGTTTCCATACTTCACACATAGTTCCTTGACTTCACAAATCTTTGTGGCCCAACATTGGGTAAACCACAGGCAAGGTTGGATAGAGTCATATTGGCACAGAAAGATCCTATTGGGTGGTGGACGTGGCATGTGAGAGATACACCACAGTTGAAGGTTCTTACCTCTCGCCTCCTTGCACATGTTTCTAGTTCCTCTATTGTAGAGAGGAATTGGTCTACATATGCCCTCAAGAGGAATAGACTTACCTCTATACGAATGGAGAAGCTAGTGGTTGTGCATAGTGTTCTTCGACTTCAGGATCGTCAAACTCTAGAGTATAGGAAGACTCCAGCTTTATGGTGGGATGTTGATCTTGAAAATATAACCCAGGTTGATGAGGAGGAAACACCACCAAGATTGCTTGGGGTTCCATTAGATGAGGATGCACTTGCAGTGGAGCATGATAATGACGATTCAAATGACTATGATTTTGATCCAGTGTTGGTAGAAGCAGAAAGGAGCAGCAGTGTGCTTTGTTTTTATGTATTTTGATTTTTATATTGAGCATGAAACTATATGGAAGCACTTTAGCCTTTGGGAATTTCGTATGTTAAACTTATTTAAATATTTTTTTGTTATCACATGCATATATGGTATTGACAATGAATTTCGCTTTCCGAATTATAAATGCATATTGAGTATTGAAAAAATGAAATGTTGTAAACTTGTATGTTAAGGTTCTCTGATGTTTAAATGGCAAATTTTATCCATATTTTCATATGAATGTCATGTATATTTGCAAATTTCCCTATATATTTTAAGATTTCCCTATATTTTATATAGTCGTTCCCTTGCCGTCCCCAAACTTGAAAAAAAAAATTGCCATCCCGGAAACCCATCCTCCCTGTCCCCTGCCATCCTCGTCTCGAGAACGCGGGGTAACACTAGTCTACAATGAACATGAGAACTTCAAAAGAAATAAAAAGTAGACACGGCAATTGCAGCCCTGCCACTATGTGTGCTCAAATATTTCTTGGATTGGAGAAAGTAAGAAGCATTCACACAATTTATAGTGTACACACAATATAGCCCCCAAGCACACTACAAGTAAATATATTGTTATAAAACAGGACTGCAAATATGTTGAATGAGGTCTTATTATTTGTTGATATGTCCTTTTAGATCTATTGTCATATATAAATAGCAATATCGCATCTGTTGTATTGAGAAAAACTACAAGATGTGAACTTCAAGTACTAGCAGTAGATGAACAATAAGTACAAAAATTTAATACCTGCAAAACACATGTAGTTCTCATCCAATGAGATGTCCTCTATTCTCCAATTCATTCATGGCACCTAAGTCACAAACACAAAACATCAGAGTCACATTTTCTTTAACATTATTACCAGGTTGAAAATTTGTATAGGAGGTCAAAAATATTTGGAAAATCAATAATTTTCAGAAATTGGTTAAATTTCTGTAGGAATTGAAAAGGATCAAATCAGACAAATGCAGATGGTCAAATTTTTTTTGCATCCAGTTTGATTTTGACCATATCCAATTGTAATTGGTAACAGTAGTTGTAAATGAATAAGCATCAATACAACCAAGATTATGTTTTATATATTCTATACTAGAAAGCTATGTAACATTGCAATATAAAAGGAAAGTAGAATGTCTTGAAAACGTCACCCTACAACTTTCATTTTTGACAATGCCTTCAAAACGTTTGTAATCACCTCCTATTTTGTACATTTACCATTTCTAGAGTTGCCTGATGAGTCGGAGGTTGCTACAATAGGTTCAATTTGTAGAAGAAGATAATCAATGGTATGAATGCTTAAATGAATAGTTCATAAACTCGGACTCAGAGAGTACTCAGCAACCCAATAATTTCCGACTCAGCAAAACTTGGCAACTTAAAAAACACTTGATTTTTTGGAAAGAAAAAAATAATTTCATGCAAAATTAAGCTACAAAATATATCAAATGAGTTTGGAAAGGTGTTGGAGGCAACACTTCGAATAGGGTCGAAGGTCAACGCCCCTCAAGAGGGTTGAGGAGCAGCACCCCTAATGGGGTCAATGGGCAGTGTCCTAAATAACATAGACCTTCATGGCATACACCGTTTTCATAATTTTAAAAAAGGCCAAAAAATGCTTTTAAAGCCAAAGACAAAGCTTTTAGAGGGTACAAGCCACATTTTTTCTGTTCTTTTTGATGCATTGCTGGAACAACAGGTCAATTTGATGGACTTGCTGAAAACTTGGCAAGTTTTTCAAAAAAATCAGCATCAAATTCTGGGAAGTTAAACCTGCAATTTCTTGCTAGCCTACAAAACTTGCCAAGATTGCAATCTATGCTTAACATGTGGCCTTTAGTCTATTGTAACGTCAATGATGAGTCTCAACACCTTAATAGAATCCAAAAGATGCATGTTATTATAGCAATCAAAGACCTTATTTCCATCCTTTGTTTTTATTCATTGCTCCCTTCCAAATAGCGTACTCTAAAAAGATATACCCTATTTTGTACTTCAAGCAGCAAATTCGCTTAAAGTACATTTAGGCTTTTCTATATCAATAATTTCACTCTCAAACAACACTTTACGGTCTGATCCAATTCCAAAATTGATTGGAACACACTTGTTTTAGGCCCCTCTCATCTCACCTTAAGTATGACCCATTTCTAACTTTGGTAAAACTATCTCTGGATAAGGTTGACCTATCATTCAACAGACAAATAGATCTTCCTTCAATTTTGTCCAGCATCAATGGATTGATTCTCAAAGACTCAAACAACACTTCACAATCTGATCCAGTTACAAAACTGAATGAAACACTCAGATTTTGGATTTCTCTCATCTCACCTAAAGTATGACCCATTTCAAACTTGGGTACAACCATCTTTGGAAAATTTTCACTTGTCATTTAAAAGACTAAATAGATCTTCCTCAACTTTTGTTCTACATCAATGGATACAGCTTTTGACTTGGACTTGTACCATTGCGCATCCACTTAATATTTGTAGAATTGCTGCTCATGCAGTTCTTTGGATTACGTTAGATTGTTAGTACCCATTTGACCAGGTTTCTGAATGTAGGTTGCCCCACAATGTTGAGTCTAGTTGGTGCGGCTCATTATGCTATCACTTTTGATTTCAGCTTCCTCAATGTGGACCAGTGGTATTGATCCCTTGCTTTCAGGCTCCTCTATTGAGGTGTGTTATCTTGTTAGAAAATTTGCTTAAGCTTCTCTATTGAGGTGTGTTATATTGTCAAAAGAAATCCTCGGGCTTGTGTTTTGGATGCCTTAGCTCTTAGATTGGGAATGAAACTATGATTACATGAGTTAAGTGCAGAGCACCTCATTAGCCCAAACAAATTCAAGTCACACTAATTATATTCAAGGCAATCTCCATGGCTGCAGTGGCAATTTGTGGCAATAGTCCTTTCAAATTGCACCCTATGCTCTTCTATTAAACACCTTATGCTGAGGCAGATAAGTGTGGTGATATTCAAATGCAAAATGATCTCTCCCACAAACACAGGAGATCTATGTAAAACTTAAGAAATGTTCCAGAAAAAAGGTCTGTATTGAATCATAGGATGGAAGAGGAGAAGAAAATTCCCCTCTCACACAAAAGTCAGTAGATGAGAAGGGTATTCATATCGTCAATTGTATCCTCTAGAACAACTATTATAGCTATCAAGAGCCTTTTACCACGTGGATCATTAAGCCTAATCTGGAAAATGTGGAAGGACGTGTATGCTTGCATTTTGTTTAGAAAATGCCCCAAGTAGATGCAGGACAAGGTATGCAATCATTTCTGAACACGCAAGGAGTAGGTGTAAAGCCAAACTTAAATTCTTTTTACCAGCATCCTCATGGCACCTGCCAAAATGGGATTTTAGAGCAGGGTATGGTGTTCTCTCAAACAAGATTATTGTCAGATGTTGTAATTGTAGCTTTTCAGATAGAATTGCTTCCAAAACATAGAGGCGTACAGATGGGTCAGAAATAGTTTGTCAAAACTCTTCAACAGAAGTTGTCTCATGCAATGCAATGACTGCAAGAAATGCATAATAGAACCTTGGAGAGTGATTCTATGGTTCCAATAGCATGTTGTGTCAGCAGACCATCTTTGTTTTGGACAGAGTTAGGTGTGATAAGTTGAATTCTGATCTGTAAAAGCCAAACTCAACAATCTTTGGCAGCATAATCTCAATGCATGACATATTGAGCTATGAAACAGGGTATCCAATTAAAAATAAATGAAAGAAGTTTCTCTGTCAGAAAGTTGTTGTAACTACTCTTGTAAGCTAGGAACAAGATGGTGTCGCTAAGGTATGTGGCATGCCCCAAGTTTCTCGGACTGTGAGCTCAGTCTGGAACTCTTCTGCTTGTGCCGGACAATTGCAAAAAATACAAAGATATTCAGGTGCGCAATTGATTAAATATTTGCTTCCTACTCATACAATCAGATGAGGGAGAAAATTGACATATTTAGTTGCTGAACTAGCTTAAACATTTAATGGCGCTATTCTTCCATCTGGATCCAAAAATGATAATGACCTATGGAGCATACCTTTGCGGAATGTGAAACCATAGAATCTCGCTTTAGATAACGGGTACAGAGTTCCATAGGGATTCTGCTTAAAAGGAAAGAAATATTAAACGTTGCTGATCATGATGTGACTAGTCTAATTGATGTGTATGCATTTTATGGAAGCAGAGAATTGGCACCTAAATTAGGATTTCTCAGATTTTGTTTCTGTAAATGCCCGGATAGTCATGGGAATAATCATATGTGTAACACATGGAAGCATACAGAAGACTCACAAATTGTCAAACAATATGCCCTGGAAGAAGAATATGCGAAAAGGGGCTTATTGCAAATGCTTCTAGGCATTTTACATATCCAGTTGCCTGGAATCAAACTAATGAACATATTTCCCAGGTTACTCCTTTGTTGTGTCATAGTAGGAGATCCTTGACCATTCTGACGATCCAATTGAAACATAAAAAATATGTAAATGCTAGGCTGGTATTTTTAATGGGATTTTCACCAAAAGAATGGTTCACTGACCTGTTTGAGAATTCCTGGGAGCAAACATGACGATGCAGACCCCCACAACAGCAACAGAAGCACCCAAAATATCCCACCCATCAGGCCGCAGGGAATCAAATACCCAACCCCACAACAGTGAAAGCGCAATAAAAAATCCACCGTATGCAGCATAAGTCCTACCAAAATCCTGGTTTTGTAAAGTGGGTAAAATGCCATAGAGTATAAGAACAAGAGAGCCTAAAATGAAAAAACCCCAGTGCCATCCTTCTTTACGCCATTTCCATACGAACCATCCTCCACATATTTCACATATCCCAGCTAATACAAATAGGACTAGGGATGATAAAATACCTTGCCAATTGTAGCTGCTCATCTTACACTGCAGAATAGATTGAACAGCTATAAAACTTTGAATGTGGGTAAAGGGTAATTCACTGCTATTTGAATGAGCAGTTCGAGAAATTGTAAATAAAGAGCAGTTACAGAAATTTGAATGCAGATTGTAGCACTTGGGTATTGTCTGTGTTGACAGTGGAATTCGCTGTGATTTACTGCCAAACAAATTACAGCTTTAAATCATGAAAAAGAAATGTTTTTTAAGGAGGACAAAACAGGAAGGTCAGTGGTTTTGTTCAAAACGCAGAGGATTCATTAGTTTAAATCTGATGCATCTCTTTTCCAAGGATGTAGTGTACTGTTGAAGGTCTACAAAGAATCAGTTGTGCTACAGAAATATATTTGAAGGCCAGCCGTGATCAAATCTGTAGGTTGACTTCAATTTTCCCACCATTCTAGTTAAAACTTTGAAGCCCTAACAAAAGATTCAGCATGTTTTGGATTGAAAACAATCTCGGTACAGTTATAAGAAGACACGCAACCGCATGTTTTTGGATTGAAAACAACCTCGGTACAGTTATAAGAAGACACGCAACCATTTTGGGGGAAGAATTGTTTATATTATGTGGTACTTTTTGACATAATAATTTGCAACGTTTAGCTAGATGGTCAAAGAAGGGTATTTACGTTTGAGAAGCTTTGTAAGAAAGAGAAAATGTATCTATATGGTATCAATAGTCATGAGTTAACAAATTGGTATCAATAGTCATGAGTTAACAAATTGGATTCATGAGGCAAAGTGCAGAAGAGCAAAGAAAAGATGAGAAGTTTTGTAAGGAAGAAAAAATGCATCTATATGGTATCACTAGTCATGAGTTAACAAATTTGATTCACGAGGCAAAGTGCAAAAGAGCAAAGAAAAGAAAGTCTGAAACAAACTATTTTTCAACTAATGTTTGGTTTGATGAAGAATGTAAAATGGAGGAGAAATATAAGAGAGTCAAATAAAAAAATCTTTGACATTAAAGTTTACAAGCATATTTTAAAGAAGAAAAAAGTTTATTATATGATCACAAGGCGGGAAGAGCTAATTTTTCTTGGTAAAAATAATTCCAAATTATTTTGGAAGGAACTTCAATTAAGAAATAAGAAAATGGAAAATAATATCATGGCTACAAGGTGGACCTGCCACCCTTGGTCAACAATATGACAAATCTTTTCACTGTGAAGGAGGTCGAGATGGGTATTAAGAAGTTGGGCGGTGGTGAAGCAAAATACTTGATTGAGCTTCAAGAAAAGTTTCCCAAGTGGGGCAAGAAAACGCTTGCACCACATATTATGAAAATCTTCAATAATATCAGTCAATAAGGGTTCCCAAATATTGGACAACTAGTTTAGCAATACTTACTTTTAAGAGTGGTGATGTTAATAACCCCTCTAATTACAAGATAATAATGATTAACCCTTTGTGCAAAAAATTTTGGCAACATGATTAAAAATAATAATTAGTAAATGGGAAAAAGAAAAACATAAACGGACAAAAGGACAAGCTAGTTTCCGACCTAAGCATTCGACAATTGATCATTGTATTGCTCTGAGACACATTATTGAGAAAGGGTGGGAGAAAAAGGATAAAGCCTTTTGTTGCTTTGTTGATTTTAAAAAGGCTTTTGACACGGTCCCTAGGGACAAGTTTTGGCATAGAATGGAAGAACTTGGGATTCCTATGCATCTTAGAGTTGTTGTTCATCGCATGTATGAAGAGGTCAAAGTCAAAACCAAAACTCCAATCGACATTTCATAATAGTTTAGGAGTGATATTGGGGTCAAACAAGGTTGCCCCTTATCGCCTACCATGTTTGGCTTATATATTGACAAACTTGAATAGTGGTTAAACATGCAAAATGGTGAGGGTATTCAATTGGAAGAATTTTTAATAAGGTTGCTCCTTTATGTGGATGATCTCATTTTGATTGTCAAATCTGCTTGTGGTTTGCAAGAACATTTACATGTACCCTTGAGCATTTTTGTAGTATGGTGGGAATGCAAGTTAATATCAGCAAGACTAAAGTCATGGTTTTCTCTACTAGCAAAAACAAAATCAGCATAAGTTTTATTTTGAAGGCAATATTCTTGAGGAAGTTACGGATAACAAGTATCTTAGGATTGACTTTAACAAGAATCTAAGATGGGAAGGTTGCAAAAAGAAAAGAATTTTAGGTGGTTGGAAGGCAT